>CM077089.1:169655117-170230682 GCA_039513925.1 Platanthera zijinensis | reverse complement strand
GGGAGGGGGGGGGGGTGAGACGCGAGCCGCTCCCGCAAAGCCTACTCTCAGGGGGGGACTGGGGTGGGATAAGGCAAAACACACGCCCCGACATCCTTCAGGGGGGCGGTGCGGCGCGAGGCTGACACCCCCGCCCCGACCTCCTCTCAGGTGGGGCGGGTGCGGCGAGTCGGAAAACCTCCCCCCCACCCACCCCCGCCCTTGAGGGTCTCTCGCCCGACTTGAGTGTCTGCTATTTTGCCCCTGGTGGGCTGCAAATAGCTGTCAGAACAGCGGAGTTTGGCTGTTGGCAGACCATCCCTGGGGTATTTCTGTAATTTTAGAGCAGCAGGATTACGCTATTGGCAGGCCATCCCCAAAAATCAATAAATAGATTTTTTGGGTGCCTTGGAGAGGGATCCGGTTTTTCACCAATCTTCATCTTCCTCCTTCATCCTCCAAGGCACCTAGCTGAGCATTGGCTAGGGAGGGGGAGATCTCAAAGGTCTTTCGGGTGTGAGGTGTGACCTCCACGCTAGAGCCAGGGGTCATTTTCCAAATTCAGGTCTCTCATCAAGGGACGACATGAGAGAAGTAGATGTGAGCTGCACCCTAGGTCCGAACTCTAGGAGGAACCAAATTTCGAACCTCCACGCCAGAGCCAATGGTCATTTTCCAAATCCAGGTCTCTCACAAAGGGACGGCTTGGGAGAAGTAGGTGTGAGCTGCACCCTAGGTCCGAACTCTAGGTGGAATCGAATTTCGGTTCCAACACCGGGCATTACCACGACCAGCCTCACGAGGGGTTGACCGTCCCCTCACAAGGCTGCCCGGGCCTAGGGTGAGGCCACCCTTGGGGGAGGCGGCCGCCCCTTTTCCGCATGGGCAAGGGGCAGTCCCTCGCCGGCCCGGCAAGGCCGATCAGTCCTTCCCGGCCGCCCGCCATGCGTGGGAGTGGAGGCTGCCGATCTCGGGCCATAATTTTTCTTGGGCGGGCTCTTTCTCAGCCCAAGGGCAGGATCATCATTTCTCAAAAATGGCGATCTGCGTGCTCAAATTCGAGCGTTTTTATTAGTCGGTCCGGTAGAGCTGATCCGTACTCGCGTTATGTCGTTCAGACTAGATTGCCTAAAGTAACTGACTTTCATCGTTGGCATAATGAGAGTCTTAGATACGAGCCAGAAAGACTAGAATGCTCAAGCGGACCATCAAGTCTGGGACTGTGGATGGTGGTGGGATCCTGGGAAATCCGATACACCGATAATATGTCCTGAGTGCACGGGGCGTGTGGCTGATTGAGCCTACGTCCGTGGCAAATGGTCCTTAAATGCATATTTTGTTGCCAAAAGAAATATATAATGTTGTTTGCAGGGAAGAAGAACCGCCGCCCCGAGTGAGGGGCGTGATCATTATAATTTGGTCAGCTAATGCTGACCGTTGCTTTGTTTTGCCACATTTTGGTGGGTCGTGTTTATGCAGGTGCTGGAGAGTCAAGTGGAAAGTAGCGGGCTAAAGTCCCTTATGTTGTGATTGGTTGGCCTTCGAAGGCCCAAAGGCGAACGTTTACTGTTTTCATTTGTGGCCGATCTGTGTACCGATGTATGAAATATACATTTGTAAAGAAAATAGTTGTAAGACCTTAAGTCCAGAACTTGTTGTGTATTAAATGTCATTCCTATGTTTTGTAGTGGACATTCTTGACATTTGGGTTCTAAAATTAATGTAACTGATCCCAGTAAAATGCACTATGAGTTAGGATGCGTGAACGATATGGTCTCAATAAGTAACTCCACTGACTGTCCGTGGAATATGACATAGGACCCCGGCCGAACCTTCTGTTATATTCTATGCGACGGATGAATCCTATGCATTTTCAACCATAGCCAACTCACCCCCTTCTTTATTCTCCGCGTCAATCATAAACTATTCTACTCCACATAGAGTTCCCCATAACTTTATCAACCTTGTGGTTGAGCCTAAGCTGCTAAGACGTGTCAAGGACAAAAATTATAACGATCGACAAAAAAGTGCACACACCGAAAACCGATAAAGGTGCGGCAGCACACGGGAAAAAGCAGCAAAATCATGATAGACAGTTAAGTTATTGAAGAGGACTTTGTTGTGCCCTGGGGATAGTTTCTGAGTTATATCCCAACACTCTCATTGCCACCGTTCAAAGGTTTCACTCTTATCCGCCGCAGTAGGTCACGGCGCCGCCAGTGCCTGCCCCCCTCATGTTTGCCAGCGGTTCGAAATGCTCGATCTTCGCCGCCTCTTTGGCACTACATCTCTGCGACCTCTCACCGCCGCCGATCAAAGGCATGATTTTATAACAAAACATTGTTACGTAAATCTTTGAACCGGTACTCATTGGTTCAACCAAAAAAAATTTCTCCTTCAACCGCATGAGAAAATTGAATTGAAAACTCAGCCATTTGACCGATAATTTTGCCCCGAATTCATAGACTTAAATCACATTCAATTCTCTAGCGAACTTTGATCAGATGGCTGAGATTTCTCCTGCGCCTAATATAAATATATTTGTTTTTTTTCCTTCTCATTTTTACCGTTGACTTTGACTGTGTAAAAATAGGAATAAATAAGTAATATATTCAATTTAAATATATTAAGTATTAAATTAAATTATTTATTTACGCGAAGAACAATTGGACGTCGAAATCATCTTCTAGAAATAAACTGCTTTTAAGAACGCGTGTGAAAATAAATGAAAAATCAAATGTCGCGGTTTTGACCAAATTACTATGGAAGCTTCTGTGGTAAATGGACACCTGGATCCTACTACCTATAAAGTCAAACAAATCGAATGAATATTACTTTCCTTTCATATATTGATTTTTTTTTTAAATGTCATAATTTTACCGAATAATATTTCCGAGTTTTCATTGACGTCTACTATGAACTTTGCTTCAAAATTTGTGAACTATATTTTTTGATTGTGATGTTTAAAAGAATTTTTGTGTGGGTCTAAGGTGTTTACTAGCTTTCCGGACCAATTGGAATGCAAGATTACGCGCGGGAATTGGTGGGTCCCGAGATGCTCATATACAATTTTTTTAAGCTGAGGCTCCATAACAAGAAGGTCATGAGTTCGATTCTCACTGTATGTAAACTTTATCTCATAATTTAATAGTTTATTGTTTAATTGATTCAATGTTCTCAATGTAATATAACAGTGCTTAATTTTCTCTATGATTATATAATATAGAGAATTTTTTTTTATATATATAATCATTCTAGAATATCCAATTAAATATCAAAATAATATAAATTAATAAAATAAATAAAATGGCATCACAGAGATTACAAATATAAATTAAAAAAATATAGTAAATATAGTTATTTATAATATTAAAAAAAAAAATGAAATTCTTATGAAAACAAATATATAAAACTATCAGTCTCAGGAGCATCCCTGTCTTACCATATGTGATGTTCATATGAGCATTTCAAAATGTATGATCAACTATCACTCTCAGTCTCATGCTCCCAACTACTGACTATTTTTTGAATCACAATTGTCATTGCATGACCGAGACCCTTCTATTTTTGGATTTGCAGAGGCTCCAAAATGTGTGGACTTAAGATCATCGCTCATGACCCAACCAACTCCTCCACAAACTTGCACATCACAAAATGCTTACAAAGAAGGAGATTGAAGAAAGAAACATTCCTAATTGCTCCAACATTTTGAGAAGTAAAAAAATGAGAAAAGTGCCCCTTTTACAAACCCAAAGCCCCTTTCCATTCAAAGAATGAAAAGCTCAGAATCATTACCCCCCCATTAGTGGCGAATCACAAAAATTAATAATGAGGTGCACAAATTGATAATGGGGGTGCAAGAAATTTTTTTGATTGTGTCACTGGGTTCTAAGAATTTTAACATGGGGGCTACTCATCAACTTTTAAATTTTTTTTTTTAAAACATTTTCATCTTATCTGAACTGTTTCTCCCTCATCTGGCAACCGTTTTTGACGTATAAATAGTCAAAATTCATTGTCTTGACGAGAGAAATCCAAATACACTAAATATTTTGAAAAATAATGGGGGGTATCTAGGGGGGAGGGGGGTCAGTGTCCCTAGGCCCCCCCCCCCCCTCTGGAACCGCCCTTGCACCCCACCCCATCCCCCACACAAATAATCCCATTATTCTAGAATGATCCACGGCATCCTCCCCCCCCCCCCCCCCCCCCCACCCCACAAATAATCCCATTATTCTAGAATGATCCACGACATCCTATGCATTTTCAACCTTAGCCAACTCACCCCCTTCTAGGGTTCTCCACATCAATTATAAAGTATCATAGAGTTCCACATAACTTTATCAACCTTGTGGTTGAGCCTAAGCCGCTAAGACGTGAGCCTAAGCTACTAAGACATGTCATGGACAAAAATTATAACAATCGGCAAAAAAGTGCACACACCGAAAACCGATAAAAGTTCGGCAGCACATGGGAAAAAGCATCAAAATCATGATAGAGAGTTAAGTTATTGAAAAGGACTCTCTTCCTAATGAAACCTAGAAATGGGCTACATATTAGAAAAAAAAAAGTTCTATATTTTGGTTTTAGGGGCACCTTCATGTGACAATTTTTTTAATATTTATTTTATAACTATAATCTTGCATGATGGAATTACAATTGTGAAAGTATGAATGCTTTCATCATATTATTTGTTTTTTTTTTTTGAACACGTGCATATATCGGCCATTGGGCCTCTAGATGATCACAATAGTCAATTAAGCATTTTTTTTCCACGTGCGCCCTCATAAATTGTATAAATAAATTTCAACCATTTCTTAATAGAAGTTAAATTAGCCATTGGGAATAAAGTACGGGATGCATTTTACGGTAAAGTGTGAGCATTCAATGGCCGGCGTGGATACCCGCACACATCTCAAAACGGACACATTTCAAAGCTCTGTGAGATATGTGCGGATATCCACGTGAACCATTTGATGCCCGCACTTTACGATAAATTGTATCACCTGCACTTTACGGTAAAATGCATCACCCACACTTTACCAACCCATTATCCCTTCCCCACAGGATTTTGCCATTATTATCAAATATTCTCAGAAGTCACAACAATTTTCTAGTTGAATTTGTACTCATAAAGTAAATTAATGAACTTTTAGGCCATACATTAAGAGCTTCAAACTAATAAGTCCAGCCCTGTGCGCAAAGCATCCCCGTTCAGTGAGGGTTTGGGAAAGAGTCTTATAACAAGGGTGAAATGTAGGTAAACCTTACCCTACATTTTTGCAAGAGGCTCCTTCCAATACTCAAACCCGTGACCTCAAGGTCACACGGCAACACCTCATGAACATATCCAAAATGTGAAGTTCTGTGCTAATGCCATGGAACCAGATAGCAGGAGAAATAGTGTTACCAGCGTAGGATAAGCTCGGCGGAATTGTAAATAGCGCCATCATTTTAATGTTATTTTACACTGCATCCTGTTAAGGAAGCTTAAATCAGCAGCAGACATAGCAACATTTCAAGAACATATGCAAAAGAGAACTAAAAAATTAGCAGCAGTTACCACCTCGCTGTTCAAGAGTGAGTAAGGCGCTCTGTAGGACCTCCCTCGCCTTTCTATCAGGAGTGCATCCCGAAAACTCCATTTGTTTATATATAACCGGCACCTGAAGATTACAGCTTATAATTAAGTTCTGACAAAACGAAAGAGAAGACACGGGCACTGTTTGGGACGGTGGCAGCGGAGGGAAAATTTTCATTTTCAATGCCACAGCCGTTTTAGAGAAAGAGTTTGGTTTCTGATGGCGGAAAAAGTGTTTATGCTTCAAAGGTGTTTTCGGGACTTTTTGAAAAGTAGCCAGCTCTCTCAATTTTAGAAAAACTAGGGGTTTTTTTGCATTTTCATGCTTCTCTTTTCCGTCTGGCAAAATTCTCATTTGGCATGGTTTGTTTGGGTGTTTTTGCTCCATCTCCATTGGTGGGGTGGGGTGGTAACCCTCCAACTCTCACCGTCACCTCTCCAAAATGCCATTTTGGGATTTCTTGAGATCGCAGCCACCCCCTCCATTCCCCACTGCTCCATTGCCAACGCTCCAATTATCGGCTCTATTTGCTTTGGCAGTGGCATTTTGGAGTGGTGGGAATGGATGGAGAGGGCTGCGATGGCGCTTGTACAATCAAAATTTAGGGAGCACGACCAAGCCTGACCCAAGAGAGGTCAGACGAGCTTTAAGATCCAAGGAGATCTCCAAGAACCTAAGCCAGCGAGCTTGGAATAGCAAGTTCACTGGACTTACGCGAGCTCGGCGCGGCACCAAGCTTGGTATGACAGCGAGTTCAACAAGGTACCCAGGATCGGTAAAGCAGAAAGCCCAACACCATCACGGGAAAGCGGCTTAACGTAGCTAGGCGAGTCCTCCCCTCCTTCAGCCTGGGGCTCTCCCCGCCCCATGAGTTCTCAGACTATGTCATTTTTGGTTGTCCACAGACCGACAGAGTCTGCCAATAGTCTTCTCAAACAGCAGGGTTCCGCTGTCCGCAGGCCCGATAGGGGGAGCGTATAACAAAAACAAAAAGACGGAGGCTGCTATTAGTAGACCAAAAACTGTTTTGTCCCTGGATTAGAGTTTGTCTATAGATAGAAGCTCAAAGCACCTTAGAGAGGCAGACTCAGCCTCGTAGAGCTCTAGATTTCTCGAGTTCTAGCTCTGTGCTAATCCGAGGTGTCGAGCTCAGCTTGGCTTTGGGAGGGGAAGTTGCGAGTAGCACTTCCGGGTGTGTGGTGGGACCTTTCTACTGCAGCTCGACGGGTCTGTGTGTAGGCAGCCAATCATCATCAAGGGAGGGTCAATTCCGAGCTCGCCTCACCTCATTCTTGCGCGCCCGACGATGAGTCCAATAACTTGAATTGCACCCTCTTAGTCCGAACTCCGTTGAACCGATATCCAGGTTTCAACAGCGTTGAAGGCCAAAAATGGCATTTTGAAGCATTGAGAATTGAGGTTTATCAAACATGAATTTTCAGTCGTGACGTTTTTTCCCCCACAGGAACTAGAGAAAAAACACAGAAACAAACAGATCCACTGCTTTTCCCACCATTGATTTCTCACCGCAGCTTTTCCTACCGTCCCAATTGTCCCAAAGAGAGTCATAATCTATAAGTTCTAGCACAATTCCTCTTCAGTTGAATTTGGGCTATTTTGGTGTGGATGCCTTGCTTTTCTTGCAATTCTATTGTATGACATCTGATTGATGAATATCATATACCGTCCGATCAATGATTCTTCATATGTAAGTTATGTATTTCAATTTTCCATTTATTCAGAAGCATTTTGATGTTGTTTCATATTTTCGCAATGACATCTTGTTATGATCTAATTAGGGGACTAAGGAGAAGAAGAGGGAGGGAAACTAGAAGATTAGGGTTGAGAGGAGGAAGGAGAGGAAATACCTGGATATTCTTGCTTATTCCACCAAAGAGGAGAGGTTGGGTATTTATGCCACCCAACCCCTAGGGCCGGCCGGCCCCAATGGGGTTGAACCCATGTGGTTCAGCCCCCTCACTTGGCTTTAATGATGGGTTCGGGCTGAACCGGATGGTTCAGCCCGGTCTTCATGTTCCTTCTCCTTCGGCCTTCGCGTGTACTTAAATCCACGGAACCGTAGACCGTCTGGGGGCTTAACATTCCCCTCCCCATCAAGAAGCACCTTGTCCTCAAGGTGAAAATCCGGATAGCGCTCCCGGAACTCCAAGAGGTCAACCCACGAATTGTGCGTCGCTGGCATCTGTTTCCATTTGACGAGGATCGTTGGCCGGTACTCAGCGCCCCGTTTTGTCCATTTGGTCATGAGAACTTCTTCCGGTAAGGGCCGTAATTCTCCGATACTGGTGGCCTCAGGTAGGATAGGAGTGACGTGCACAGTGTTCCCCAGCTTCTTTTTGAGCACTGATACATGAAAAGTGGGGTGAATGCGGGACCCCTCCGGAAGCGCCAGAGTATAAGCTACGGGTCCCACCCGCTTAATGATCTTGTACGGCCCGTAGTAGCGGGGGGCCAGTTTCTGGTTGGGCCGTCGAGCGACTGAAAGCTGTCGGTATGGTTGGAGCTTGAGAAACACTTCATCCCCCACCGCAAATTCTCTTTCCGTGCGGTGCTTGTCTTCTTGGACCTTCATGCGGTCTTGGGCCGCACGTAAATTGTCTCGGAGAATGGCCAAGGTCCGATCCCGATCTTGGAGAGCCCGATCTACCGCCGGAAGGGCACTGCCGGCTGGTTCATAGGAGCACAAAGTGGGTGGCGTACGCCCGTACATCGCCTCGAATGGAGTGAGCCTGCTGGCCGTGTGGAAGGAGGTGTTGTAGCAGTACTCGGCCCAATGTAGCCACCTAACCCACGTGCGGGGTTCATCCATGACAAAGCACCGTAAGTAGGTCTCTACTCCCCTGTTTAACACCTCCGTCTGCCCGTCGGTCTGGGGGTGATTTGCCGTGCTCATGCGTAATGTAGTCCCCTGAAGCCGAAAAAGCTCTGTCCAAAACTGGCTGACAAAGACTGGGTCCCTATCAGAGATGATGGAACGAGGAACCCCGTGGAGTCGAACTATCTCTTTGGCGAAGAGCTCAGCAACTGTTTCCCCTGAATAAGGATGGCTCAAAGCAAGGAAATGACCGTATTTGGAGAGTTTATCGACCACGACAAGGATGACTGACTTGCCCTGCGATTTAGGAAGGCCCTCGATGAAGTCCATGGAGACGGTGTCCCAAATCTGATGTGGAATCTCTAACGGAGTAAGAAGACCGGCTGGGGAAATCGTCTCATACTTTTGCCGCTGACAGACATCGCATTCCCTCACGAACTGATGAACGTCCCGCTGTAGCCCCTTCCAAAAGACGTTGGCCTTGACCCGCTGTAAAGTCCGAAGGATACCGGCATGACCTCCGGTCGGTGAAGCATGAAACTCCCGGATCATAATAGTTCTCCAAGGGGACGTGGCCGGTATAACGAGCCGCCCCCGGTAATAGAGCCGTGTGCCAAGCAAGTGATAGCCATCCTCAGTATCTCGGCCTTGTTGTAGTGCTTCTACAATGGCACGGAGGGCTGGGTCCTGGAGAACCTCCGCCTGTATGTCGTCGAAGGAAACGATCACCGGCCCTGAGATATGACTAAGGGAGCCTTCAGGTAGTCGAGACAACGCATCCGCCACTGTATTCTCCTTTCCCTTTTTGCAGACGATTTCATAGTCATACCCCAGCAGCTTCGTCAGCCACTTCTGTTGTAGCGGGGATGCTAACCGTTGCTCCAGGAAGTGCTTCAAGCTCTGGTGGTCTGTGCGAACCTGGAAATGTCGCCCCAGAAGATAGGGCCGCCACAGGGCTACTGCATAGAGGATGGCGATCATCTCCTTCTCGTACGTAGAGAGCCCCAAGGTCCTGGGGGCGAGAGCTTTGCTGAAATAAGCTAATGGTCGGCCCTCCTGCATGAGAACCGCGCCGATGCCGACGCCAGATGCGTCCGTCTCCACCACAAAGTCCTTGGAGAAATCCGGAAGTGCTAGCACCGGAGTGGTAGTCATGGCCCCTTTGAGGGCCTCAAATGCTGCCTCGGCCTCCGCGTGCCATTGGAAGGTGTTGGTACCCTAGTTTGATTTGAGTTTAGTCTTCTCCTTTGTGCTCCTTGACCCAAGAAATATCTATGGTCAATGGTTAGGAGTCTAGCTGTAGAGTCCTCGCTTTTCCAAATTGAGAATTTGGTTAAGTAGGTTTTTCGTTCGACCATAGTCGAACGCCGTTCGACTATCGTCTATCGACTGATCGACGATCGTCTATCATTTGGTCGACGCCTTGTTCTGCGCTGATAGTTCGACTATCTGTTGATAGTTCGACTATCTGTTCTGCGCTGATAGTTCGACTATCTGTTGATAGTTCGACTATCTGTTCTGCGCTGGTAGTTCGACTATCTGTTGATAGTTCGACTATCTGTTCTGCGCTGATAGTTCGACTATCTGTTGATAGTTCGACTATCTGTTCTGCGCTGATAGTTCGACTATCTGTTGATAGTTCGACTATCTGTTCTGCGCTGGTAGTTCGACTATCTGTTGATAGTTCGACTATCTGTTCTGCGCTGATAGGTCGACTATCTGCTTGATAGTTCGACTATCTGTTCTGCGCTGATAGTTCGACTATCTGTTGATAGTTCGACTATCTGTTCTGCGCTGGTAGTTCGACTATCTGTTGATAGATCGACTATCTGTTTTCTGAGGTAGGTCGACTATCTGCTTGATAGCTCGACTATCTCTGTGCGCTTGATAGCTCGACTATCTGTCCTAGATAGATCGACTATCTGGTAGTTCGACTATCTGTCCTGATAGTTCGACTATCTGCTGCGGTAGCTCGACTATCTGTTTGATAGCTCGACTATCTGGATCGTTCGACTATCTGCCCGGTAGTTCGACGATCTCCTGGCGTCGTTCGACGATCTTCGAAGGTCGTTCGACGTTTTCTGTCTGCCTTTGGATTTTGTATTTATTTATTATATTTAATTATTTAATACATTTTCTGGCACGATATTTTAAGCTGTTGATAAAGTTTCCAGGCATTATTTGCTCTATTCTTGTTGCCTGAGTTAAAATCTTTTAAGATAAAGTTGTTTGTCTTATTAGCTGTCTATTTAAATTACTTTATCTGCTGTCAGCCCCTTTATAGCCGTTAGACTGAAAAGTCTTCTTTTGCTATAAAGAGATAGTTTCTGATGTGACTTTATTTAGTCTATCTGATTATTTGATTTAAGCCTGCAGCTTCTTAGAAAGAGATTTATTCCTTTTTATGGAATGTTTTGCTGCAGAAATATTTCTGTCTTCTTGATATTTACAGCCCAGGTCTCAAGGCTTAGAAGAAGACAAACAATTCAAATGGAAGAGAGCCGTTGCTTGATGATGATATAAAAAGAACCCTTTGCAGAAGGATTGAAGCTAGTGTTACATACATATTCAAAAGCACTCAAGCCTTCATCAAGCTCAAGCTTCCTGCTCTCAGCAAACTCCATCTAACTGAGAAGTGTTAAGATCTTCATCTCTTCTTCACCTGAGTTCTCCTGCTTTCAGGAAGTTCAACTCAGAGTTTCTTTGAAGAAGAAGAAGAAGAAGAATAGCTGCTTGAAGAGATTTCTTTTTGTTATTTATTTTCTTCCTGTAGCTCCTTCCTTCAGAATTTTTGAAGAGTTTCTGCACTGAAGCAAGACTTCACCTGGACATCCTTGAGCCAGGGGGAGCCTTGATTCTTTAGAGCATTCTAGCTCAGTGCAAGCTTTTTGTGCTTCTCTAATCTATTGTAAAATAGAGAAGACATCTTAACCTTCTTCCCCCTCCTGTACAGGGTTATTACTCCCTTCAAAAGTATCCCTTGGTGGCAGGGCACCTGATCAAAAACCTGTGCTTGGTTTTTAGACACCTGATCAAAAGTCTAAAGGGTCTCTGGATCTACCTGAAGAAGATCCTGTTGGTGGCAGGGCACCTGATCAAAAACCTGTAGTGGATTCCTACCGTTTGGGTAGAAGAGTGGACGTACCCAAGTTGTTTGGGGAACCACTATAAATTTCCTTGTGTCGTCTGGCTTGCTTATTATTTTTCTTGTACTGTGGCTGTGAATAGATATAACTAGGTTGCTAGTTGCTGCTTAGGTTTTCCAGGCTTTAACTGTAATTACAGTTAGCTTGTGTTTGCACACAACACTTGTGTTAGGCTTTAAGGTTAATCAATATCTATAATCTCTTCATTCCGCACTTCACTCCAAGGGAGTTGGGTAGATAGTTAAGTTTTGTATTGTGCAAAATTTGATTACTCTATTCACCCCCCCTCTAGAGTAGTATCTATCCCTTCACTTTCAATTGGTATCAGAGGGAGGTTGACTGACTGTATAGGCTAACACCTAAGTCACAAGATCCTGATAGATACCAAGAGTTTATAGAAATTCACTATCATGGCCCAGTCTAAGGATTATTCTAGCACCAGACCTCCAGCATGCAACTTAGCAAAGTTTGGCATCTGGAAGGCAAGGATCAAACTTTATATGAACTCTATTGATGAGAGTATTTTTGCTTCTATTTTGTCAGGTCCCCCAAGAGCACCTGCTGCAGCCACTGCCTCATCATCTGATATGAGTGCAGTGCCTCCTCCAGACTATAATGATGAGTACAAGAAGGCAAAAATTGCTGATGCCAAAGCAATGAACATACTGGCTCAGACTATGTCTGATGAAGTGTTCCAGAAGGTTGCTGATTGCTCTTCAGCAAAGGCCATGTGGGACACACTGAACCAGATTGTAGCTGGTTCAGCTGATGAAAGGAAGGACAGGAGGTCCAACCTTATCTCACAGTATGAGAACTTCAAAAAGACTGATGCTGAATCAGTTGAAGCGATGTACACCAGGCTCAGCTCAATCATCAATGAGCTGAGGACCCTTGACAAGGATATCTCATTGACAGAGGTCAATGATAAGATCCTTATGTGCTTCCCTAGCACATGGGATTTGAGGATCTGGCCAATCAAGGAAGCCAGAAGCACCAATGAGATATCAACTGAAGCCCTTCTCGGCAAGCTCAAATCTTTTGAGCAAGTGCTGAAGACAAGGGAAGCTGAAGCAGAAGCCAAGACCCCCACTCCAACAAGAAAAGAGCAAACTCTAGCTCTTAAAGCTGCTGAAGCCTCAGAAGGCAGCCAATCAAATGAGGAGCTCATGGCATTGTTTGCCAAGAGATTTCTCAAAATGGGGAGAAAAGAGTTCAGAAGAAAATCTTCAAAGTATGAAGAAAAGCCAAGGTATGATCGTACTCCAACTAAAGAAATTATTTGTTATGGGTGCAGGAAGCCTGGACACATCTTGCCAGAGTGTCCAGAGGAGAAAAACAAAGACAAGAGGAAAGAAAAGGAGCAGCACAGGAAGCACTCCAAGCCATCCTCCTACAAGAACAAGAAAAAGGAGAGAGGTTTCATTGCTGAAACCTGGAGTGATTCTGATGAAGAATCCTCATCCTCAAGCTCTAGTGAGGATGAAGAAGAAAAGAAGGCAAAAGAAGTTTGCCTCATGGCAATAGATGCCTGCAGCAACCACTCTGCTGCAGAGAGTTCTGACTCAGATGAAGAAATGCCTACTGAAGATGAGGTACTTTCATCTTATGATTTTACTTCAGAAGAGTTTAAGTTAGATTTTAAATCTCTATGTTTAGATTTAATTAGTTCAGAAAAAGAGATAAAAGAACTTAGAAATAGGCTAGCTGACTCTGAATCAATAGCCTCTGAAAATGTTAGGTTAAAGGAAGAACTCACTACTTGTAGTGAAGAAATCAAATTTCTTAAAATAGAATTAGCTAAGTCTAAGAGACTAGAAGAGTCACTTAATGGTAGAAGCCTTAAGCTGTTAGAAATTACCAGCATGACCAACACTAGGTCAGGTAATGATAAATTAGGCTTAGGAGCTTCTCCCAGTGAACCCCCAGTCTTGCTTAAAAATAACCTTTCAACTCCAGTGAACTTCATTTCAGCTAGTGGAAAGAAGAACACTGAGCAAGTAAACCTTGTAAATAAAACATTAAATAAGGCTAAGAGAGAAAAGAGAAAGAAGTTTTTCAAAGAAATGCAAAGAGCGTCGAACGCCGCTCGACGATCGGATGCTACATGGTCGAACGAAGCTCGACGATCTGAGGGCCCATCGTCGAACGTCGATCGACGATTTCAACATGATTTTCAAAATCATAATCAGTATCATAGAAACCTAAATGAAAATAGAAACCCTAGGTTTGTTGACCCATCATCTGCATGGAGAATCCCACCTAGGAGATCTCACCCACTAGGTTTTCACCCTCAGCCTGCATTTTCTTATATCTCCAGTTTTTCTTATGTGAAAAACAAGGGACCCAAGGTTACCTGGGTCCACTCTGTCTAAATAGTTGTTTTGCAGGTGAAGGCCTATCCAATCACTCAAAATAAGTGGTATTTGGATAGTGGATGCTCTAAGCATATGACAGGAAACAAAGAGCTACTGTCAAAGTACAAAGCAAAGCTCGGCCCAAAGGTTATCTTTGGAGACTCCAGCTGTGGTCAGACAGAAGGATATGGCAAGATCACGATTGGAGCTGTTACATTCAAGAGAGTTGCTTATGTCAATGGACTGAAGCATAATCTGATTTCAGTTAGCCAGCTATGTGATGCTGGCTACCAGGTTTCTTTTTCTAACTCCTCTTGCAATATTACTTTAAACAATAATGTTGTTTTAATAGGTAATAGAATAGGCAATATATATTTAGTAGATTTTAATTCATCTCACTCTGAAATCTGCCTGTTTAATGAATTAACCCTTAATAATAATTCTTTATGGCATAAAAGGCTTAGTCATGTAAACCTGAAAAATATATCTAGGTTATCTAAGCACAACCTTGTTAGAGGCTTACCTTCTTGCCCCTACAAGAAGGAGAGTCTGTGCAAGGCTTGTCAGCTAGGCAAGCAAACCAAGAACTCATTTAAATCTGTAAATAAAAGTGATTCTCCTAGAATCCTGTATTTATTACATTTGGACCTCTTTGGCCCAATAAATGTACAGAGTTTAGGAGGGAAGTATTACACTTTAGTAATTGTAGATGACTTCTCTAGGTTCAGTTGGGTTTTCTTTTTGAGAACTAAGTCTGATAACTTCAAAGCCCTTACAGACTTTCTACTTTGTGTGCAGACTGAGTACTCTACTCATGTGGCCTTGATCAGAAGTGATCATGGTACTGAGTTTGACTCTCTTCTCATGCAAGAATTCTGTGAGAGAGAAGGTATCAAACATAGCTTCTCAGCTCCTAGAACTCCCCAACAAAATGGGGTAGTTGAGAGGAAGAATAGAACACTAATTGAAGCTGCTAGCACATTGTTGGCAGATGCTAACATGCCTCTATCCTATTGGGCAGAAGCTGTTAGTACAGCCAACTATGTCTTGAATAGAAGTTTGATACACAAACTTAAGTGTAAAACTCCTTATGAGTTGCTTAAAGGAAAGAAACCAAAAATTAATTACTTTAGAATTTTTGGCTGTACTGTTTATATTCATAACAATAATAAAGAATATATTAGAAAATTTGAAGCAAAAGCTTCAATGGGAATCATGCTTGGATATTCCCAAGTAAGCAAAGCTTATAGGGTTTATAACAAATCAACCTGTAAGATAGAAGAATCTGTGCATGTGACTTTTGATGAGTCTCAGATGTTTTACAAGGAGAAAGAAAATTCTCCTTCCTCCAGTTCTTTGCAGGTACATGATGCCCCTAAAGAAATCCTTCAACTTTCAACTCTTCAGATCACTGAATCAGACAGTGATGAAGACATTGCTGAAGCTGTTGAAGCTGTTGTTGTTCCACCAACAGTAGATCAAATTCCTCCTGAGGAATTAATCCCAACTGTTGCTGAAGATCACATCCCACCTGCTGATATTGTCACACTTAGAGATCATCCCACATCTCAAGTGATTGGAGACTTATCAGCTGGTGTGCAAACAAGACATCAATTAAGACAGGATGTGATGCATGCTTGTTTCCTCTCACAGGTTGAGCCCCTCACCTTTAAAGATGCAGAGCTAGATCCCCACTGGATCATTGCAATGCAAGAGGAACTCAATCAGTTTGAGAGATGTAAAGTTTGGACTTTGGTTCCAAGACCTAAAGGCCAACTGATCATAGGCACCAAGTGGGTGTATAGAAACAAGTTAGATGCTAATGGAATAATAGTAAGGAATAAAGCTAGGCTTGTAGCTCAGGGCTACAGACAGGAGGAAGGTATAGACTATGACCAAACCTTTGCTCCTGTTGCAAGGCTAGAAGCAATAAGGATATTCTTGGTCTATGCAGCCTACATGAAGTTTAAGGTGTTCCAAATGGATGTCAAAAGTGCATTCCTAAATGGTGAGCTTAAGGAAGAAGTGTTTGTTGAACAACCACCAGGGTTTGTTTCATCAACACAGCCCTCTCATGTTTTCAAGTTGCAAAAAGCTCTTTATGGACTAAAGCAAGCCCCTAGGGCCTGGTATGAGACTCTAGCTAGTTTCCTGTTAGAGCACAACTTCACTAGGGGAGTAGTTGACAGAACCCTTTTCGTTAAGCATCACAAGGACACAATCCTGTTAGTTCAGGTGTATGTAGATGATATTATCTTTGGCTCCACTGATCCCAAACTTTGCAAAAAGTTTTCCAACTTGATGCACTCTAAGTTTGAGATGAGTAGCATGGGTGTGCTGTCTTACTTTCTTGGTCTCCAAGTTAAGCAAGATGCTGATGGTATCTTCATCTCCCAATCCAAATATGCCAAGGAATTGGTAAAGAAATTTGGGATGGCTGATGCTTCAGCAATGCCTACACCCATGGCTACTAATGTAGTTATTGATTCTGATGATCACGGCAAGCCAGTTGATCAAAAGAATTATAGGGCCATTGTTGGTTCCCTATTATATCTAACTGCAAGTAGGCCAGATATAATGTTTGCTACATGCCTTTGTGCTAGATTCCAGGTCAACCCTAAGGAATCTCATCTGATTCTTCTAAAAAGAATCCTGAGATACCTGAAAGGATGTCCAAATCTAGGACTTTGGTACCCAGCTGAGTCAGAGTTTGAATTAATTGGATATTCTGATTCTGACTATGCTGGTTGCAGAGTTGACAGGAAGAGCACCTCAGGAACTTGCCAGTTCCTGGGAGAGAGATTGGTCTCTTGGTTCTGTAAGAAGCAGGCTTCTGTCTCAACTTCAACTGCAGAGGCTGAATATATAGCTGTTGCTAGTTGTTGTTCACAGATCCTGTGGATTCAAAACCAGCTTGTGGATTATGGTTACTCACACAAGAACACCAAGATCATGTGTGATAGTACCAGTGCTATCTCAATTGCACAAAATCCAGTGCACCACTCTAGAACGAAGCACATTGAGATTAGGCACCATTTCCTGAGAGATTGTGTGGAAAAGAACAAGATCTGTCTTGAGTTCATATCCACTGAGTTTCAGAGAGGTGATATATTCACCAAGCCTTTAGATGAACAGAAGCATCTGTTCTTTTTAGTCCAACTAGGCATGATCAATGGACGAGACTAAGTGTGACAATATCTGCCTATGTTGAGGTCTGCTTGAAGATCGTCGAACGATGATCGAAGATCGTCGAACGGATTGAGCCTATCGTCGACCTCTGGTTAATGATAGCTTATCTGTTTGAAGATCGTCGATCGACGTTCGACCATCGTCGAACAGGCTGAGCTCATCGTCGATCTCCGGACGACGACAGCCTTTTGTTTGAGAAGCCAGAATTAGTCGAACGATTGTCCGACTACTCTGCTTCTGAGCCGATCGTCGAACGGCCGTTCGACTATCGGTTCAAGTTTTTTTTAATAGACCGACTATATCCGGTTCAATATAAAGCCGATAGTCGACCTAGGTTAAAAGATCTGTTGCTTTATCGTCGACGGAACGTGCCCTTTCGCATTCTGCTTTCCCGCTTGCGATTTTCTGCCGCTCCGTCCCCTTCGTCTTCCTCCTCCTTCTCGCGTTTCTCCAGCGATTCAATGGCGATTTCTCCAGCTGTTCTAGCCGTCGTCAAGTTCGATGCAGGATTCAGTGTAGATTTTGAAGCTTTCAGCAGTTGCGATGCCGGCATAGTGGAAGTTCTCCAGCTCTGCAGAGATCAAGGTCTAGAGAAGCTGATGTCTGAAAGGATCAAGATTAATATTCCAGAAATAAAAGAATGGGCTTTCACGTCGTCTTCCACAGACGAGTCGATGATCGGTACCATCGGCGGAGTAGAAGCTATCCTAACTCCGGCCGTTCTTTCTGATGTTTTTGGTCTAGTTATCGGTGACGAAGATTATGAGCAAGATGCTCAGGAGTTTGGAAGGATGCTCGTCGAGCTGGGACATGCTGAAGGCATTCCCTCCAAGTTGCTCAAGGTAAATTTCCCTTTCAAGATCAAGTTCCTCGCTGAGGTTGTCGGAAAAGTGCTCCTTGGGAAGCACTCTGCCCATGATAACATAACTAGGCAGCAATTCGCACTGATGTGTGCAATTGTTAATAAGAAAAGGATCGATTGGGCTGCTGTTCTGTTTGATTTGATCAGGAAGAAGACAGGAAAGAAGGAAGTCACCCTGGGAAGGGTTATTGGAATTTTCTGAAGGAGAAATTCCCCCAGCTGCTGAGTTCTGCCGCAACAACCATCAATGCCAGCAAGAAGATGGATCCCCATCTGTTTTCAAAGTGGAAGAGGACGTTCGTGAAATCTGCTCCAGCGCAATCTGAGGACACAAGGACTGCTTCAGTCGCTCCTCAACCTAGTGAAGCTGGCTCAGCTATCCCTTCCTCCTCCTCTGTTTTGCCGTCTACCTCAGTTGAAGTACCATCAACTTCTGCTGAGGTACGACCCTCCTCTTCTGCTGCACCTGAAACAACCGTGGTTGTTCCTCTATCTCCTCCAGCCTCTCCTCTACCTGCATATCTGGCTAGGATATCTGCTCCTAGCTTCGATTTGTTAGGTTCAGAGAGAATTCTTACTCCTCATGCATCTCCAGTTAATTCCCCAGTTCATTCACCATCCCCTGCTCCCTCTCCTGCTGTATCTCCAGTTCGATCCCCTGTTCACACCATCCTCCATCCCAGCACATCTACCATATCTGCTGCTGATCCATCCACCTCTCAACCATCATCTTTTGAAATCTCTCCTGAGATTATCATTCGCATCGTGGAACTGATTACCCCGTCGATCAAAACCATGATTGACGAGGCAATCGCTCCCCTTGCTGCCTCCATTGACCGCTTAACTGCCTCCATCCAATCCATTTCCAAATCAGCTGAGCCATCTTCCTCTAGGGGCCTGGTTTCAGTAGCTACTGAAATCAGGCAGGGGGAGATGTCCAATGAAGATGTCTCAGACCTTCCTGTTTCCCCTCCAGCTGAAATAGAGATAGCTCCAGATGTTGTCTTATCTGTCCAGCCAGAATCTGCTCAAGTTGAGCCAGAAGAAGTTCCAGATGTTGTTATGTCTGCTGAGGAAGAGACAGCTCCTGCTGAGAAAGAGATTGTTCCAGCTGAGGAAGTAGTAACTCCAGCTGAGGAAGAGATTGCTCCTGCTAAGAAAGTTTTAGCTCCAGTCTTGACTGAGAAGGAAATATCAGATGGTATCCTGCTATCAGAAATTACTGTGAAAGTATGCTTAGAAGATATAACCTCTCCTATGATTGCCAGGTTCCTGGAAGGAATCATAACTAAATATCTGAATGACTGCTGGGAGATGGTTAAATATGAAGGTAATTCCCTAATCCGGTTTATTGATGAGTCAATTTATTTGCTTGCTGGTGAATACCTTGAAGGGATGATTCAAGCTTATTTAGCAGATCTGTGTTCTTGATTCTACAGATATTATTAAAGAAGATTTAACTGCCCAGAAAATAGCAGTTGTTTCTGAGGCTGCTCCAAGTGATTCTAATACTCAAATAGATCCAGAATTGGATGTGTTTTTAAATGATAAAGAGGATGAAAATCAAGAGGAAATCAAAGTTGATTCTCCTGTTTTAAATTTGGAAGAAATTCAAGCAAGGGCTGCTTGGGACTTAAGAGTTCAATCTCTAAAAGATAAAGAGAAAGATTTGCAATTTGAGAAGTCATCCATCTGGGATGACTCTCCTGGTCTAGATTTAGACTCCCTTCTGGCTTTGGATGCCATGGAAGAAGAAAGGGAGAAATCTGTTTCAAAGCTTAAAGAAAAGGCTGTCTCAGAAGCCTATGATCCCTATGAGAACCCTCCATCATCCCATTCTGATGATGATGATGATTCAGATGTGTCTGAAAATTCAAAGAAAAAGAAAACTGCTGCTAAGAAAAGAAAAGCTCCTCCTCCTCCTCCTCCAAATAAGGACAATGACATTCCCTATTATATTCTGAAGGGCATTGACCCCAAATCAAAAGATTTTCAGCATTGGATGAGGTTTTCGAAAAATCAGCAAAAAGAAAGGAAGAGAACAAAGAGGTATGACAGTCCAGTCTCCAGATGGACTCCCAAAGGTCCTCCTCCACCTCCTGGTGCAGGAGCCTCTGGGAATCTACCTGCTAATCAATCTGCAGCTTATGGAAAATCTGCGTCTGCTCAGCACCAATCAAGACAAGGTCATCAAAGTTCTCAAAGCAGATCATCTTATGGATCTCAAAGACCAGTGAAGGAGGTTGTGGCCCAAAGACCAACCTTTTCCCCACCTCCTTCTCCAGTTCAATCTGAGAAGAGTGTTTCGAAAGGTAAATAGTTTACAGTGCTTTAAAACCTTCTAGCAAGTCCCTTTTGCTAAGTTTATTCTAATGTCTTTTCTAGATATAATAGCTGCTGCTTCTCCAGAGCCCATATATGAAAATCCTGAGCTCGATCCTAATTTTAGGATGGCTCGCTTTCAAGAGCTTGTAGGAGCAGCCCAAATAAGAAAAGCAAGAGCCGAAGGTAAAGATACAACTGGCTTTACTACGATGTCAGCATATAGAAAGAAAGAATTTGAAAAATTCCAAGTCAATCCTGAGATATTTGATCCAGCAAAATACATGGAAAAACATCCTGAAGCTGTTGTCCCCAGAGCTACAGAACTAAAGATCATTGGGGCTCAGGATCTGAAGATATCAAAGAAGGAATCAGATGACCCGCTTAGAAAAATTTCCTTTGTCTCTAGTTCATCTGATCCATTACCTGACCCTAAAGATTCTTGATAGTTTGATTAAACTGCTGAGTTATATTTATTTATCTGATTAATAATCTGCCAGTTTATTGCTATCTATCTGTTGAATTTATTTTGTTTATTTTATTGCTAGCTGTTTTAGTTTTTGAGAGACTTAACTCAAATAGGGGGAGATTGTTGGTACCCTAGTTTGATTTGAGTTTAGTCTTCTCCTTTGTGCTCCTTGACCCAAGAAATATCTATGGTCAATGGTTAGGAGTCTAGCTGTAGAGTCCTCGCTTTTCCAAATTGAGAATTTGGTTAAGTAGGTTTTTCGTTCGACCATAGTCGAACGCCGTTCGACTATCGTCTATCGACTGATCGACGATCGTCTATCATTTGGTCGACGCCTTGTTCTGCGCTGATAGTTCGACTATCTGTTGATAGTTCGACTATCTGTTCTGCGCTGATAGTTCGACTATCTGTTGATAGTTCGACTATCTGTTCTGCGCTGGTAGTTCGACTATCTGTTGATAGTTCGACTATCTGTTCTGCGCTGATAGTTCGACTATCTGTTGATAGTTCGACTATCTGTTCTGCGCTGATAGTTCGATTATCTGTTGATAGTTCGACTATCTGTTCTGCGCTGGTAGTTCGACTATCTGTTGATAGTTCGACTATCTGTTCTGCGCTGATAGGTCGACTATCTGCTTGATAGTTCGACTATCTGTTCTGCGCTGATAGTTCGACTATCTGTTGATAGTTCGACTATCTGTTCTGCGCTGGTAGTTCGACTATCTGTTGATAGATCGACTATCTGTTTTCTGAGGTAGGTCGACTATCTGCTTGATAGCTCGACTATCTCTGTGCGCTTGATAGCTCGACTATCTGTCCTAGATAGATCGACTATCTGGTAGTTCGACTATCTGTCCTGATAGTTCGACTATCTGTTGCGGTAGCTCGACTATCTGTTTGATAGCTCGACTATCTGGATCGTTCGACTATCTGCCCGGTAGTTCGACGATCTCCTGGCGTCGTTCGACGATCTTCGAAGGTCGTTCGACGTTTTCTGTCTGCCTTTGGATTTTGTATTTATTTATTATATTTAATTATTTAATACATTTTCTGGCACGATATTTTAAGCTGTTGATAAAGTTTCCAGGCATTATTTGCTCTATTCTTGTTGCCTGAGTTAAAATCTTTTAAGATAAAGTTGTTTGTCTTATTAGCTGTCTATTTAAATTACTTTATCTGCTGTCAGCCCCTTTATAGCCGTTAGACTGAAAAGTCTTCTTTTGCTATAAAGAGATAGTTTCTGATGTGACTTTATTTAGTCTATCTGATTATTTGATTTAAGCCTGCAGCTTCTTAGAAAGAGATTTATTCCTTTTTATGGAATGTTTTGCTGCAGAAATATTTTTGTCTTCTTGATATTTACAGCCCAGGTCTCAAGGCTTAGAAGAAGACAAACAATTCAAATGGAAGAGAGCCGTTGCTTGATGATGATATAAAAAGAACCCTTTGCAGAAGGATTGAAGCTAGTGTTACATACATATTCAAAAGCACTCAAGCCTTCATCAAGCTCAAGCTTCCTGCTCTCAGCAAACTCCATCTAACTGAGAAGTGTTAAGATCTTCATCTCTTCTTCACCTGAGTTCTCCTGCTTTCAGGAAGTTCAACTCAGAGTTTCTTTGAAGAAGAAGAAGAAGAAGAATAGCTGCTTGAAGAGATTTCTTTTTGTTATTTATTTTCTTCCTGTAGCTCCTTCCTTCAGAATTTTCTGAAGAGTTTCTGCACTGAAGCAAGACTTCACCTGGACATCCTTGAGCCAGGGGGAGCCTTGATTCTTTAGAGCATTCTAGCTCAGTGCAAGCTTTTTGTGCTTCTCTAATCTATTGTAAAATAGAGAAGACATCTTAACCTTCTTCCCCCTCCTGTACAGGGTTATTACTCCCTTCAAAAGTATCCCTTGGTGGCAGGGCACCTGATCAAAAACCTGTGCTTGGTTTTTAGACACCTGATCAAAAGTCTAAAGGGTCTCTGGATCTACCTGAAGAAGATCCTGTTGGTGGCAGGGCACCTGATCAAAAACCTGTAGTGGATTCCTACCGTTTGGGTAGAAGAGTGGACGTACCCAAGTTGTTTGGGGAACCACTATAAATTTTCTTGTGTCGTCTGGCTTGCTTATTATTTTTCTTGTACTGTGGCTGTGAATAGATATAACTAGGTTGCTAGTTGCTGCTTAGGTTTTCCAGGCTTTAACTGTAATTACAGTTAGCTTGTGTTTGCACACAACACTTGTGTTAGGCTTTAAGGTTAATCAATATCTATAATCTCTTCATTCCGCACTTCACTCCAAGGGAGTTGGGTAGATAGTTAAGTTTTGTATTGTGCAAAATTTGATTACTCTATTCACCCCCCCTCTAGAGTAGTATCTATCCCTTCACTTTCAGAAGGAATCCTTCTGCAGCAACTGGGTGAGTGGTCGTGCGATCTTCCCGTAGTCCTTCACGAACCGACGGTAGTAGCCCGTCAGTCCAAGAAAGCCTCGTAAGGCCCGGATCGTCGTGGGTCGCGGCCAAGTCACCATACTCTCGATCTTCCTCGGGTCGGCCCGGAATGTCGGAAAATTCATCCGCGTTCGTTTTGGTTGCATAAAGGCCCGCTGGTTCGCTCCTCCATACCTGTCTGGTTCTGCTACTCGATTCGGCCGGCCATAGTAATCTTGATAGTGTTTCCCGACAAATCCCCCTCCCATAGGAGGACCTTCCTCGTCGTCCAAAACGTGCCTGGGAGGGTATCCCCGCCATTGTTCGCCCTGCCCCATCCTCATCGGAGCCCCTAGTACCAGCGGTCGGGGAAGGATCCCATTTCCAATGCCGTTTGAAACCCCCATGTGCTGCGGTGGCCTCAGAATCTGCTCCTGTTGTCCGAAATGGCGGCCGGCGGCCACTCCGGCGACTCCACCACCGGCGGCCACCACCCTTGGGCCGCTCCACCCCCCGGTGACCTGTTGGTGGGGGTTGGGTCCCGATCCGACCCAGAACCTGGCGGCAGGATCGCCCGCTCCCGGATTCGGCGGAAACTGCGCCGTCCGATCCGTCGGGCTCGTGTGCGACGCGGGGCCTCCGTGGCCGGTCGTATCTGCTGGAGAAGGGTTGGGGCTGTGGTAAGGCATCATTCTGGAGCCTCCGGTGGTGCCTCCGGTGGCCGGTAGGGCCGCATGCGAGATATCTCCTTGTTCCGCTGTTTTCTAAACGTTCTTCCAGATTCTTCGTGGAGGCTTTGACTTGCTCTTCTATCCCGACCACCGAATCCGCTAAGGCTACGTAGTTTTCTTCGATGGTGGCTAAGCGTGCCATCTCCGCCTCCGTGCGTGTCACCATTGTCGCAGGAGCGAAGCTCTGATACCAAATGTTATGATCTAACTAGGGGACTAAGGAGAAGAAGAGGGAGGGAAACTAGAAGATTAGGGTTGAGAGGAGGAAGGAGAGGAAATACCTGGATATTCTTGCTTAGTCCACCAAAGAGGAGGGGTTGGGTATTTATGCCACCCAACCCCTAGGGCCGGCCGGCCCCAATGGGGCTGAACCCATGTGGTTCAGCCCCCTCACTCAGCTTTAATGATGGGTTCGGGCTGAACCGGATGGTTCAGCCCGGTCTTCATGTTCCTTCTCTTTCGGCCTTCGCGTGTACTTAAATCCACGGAACCGTAGACCGTCCGGGGGCATAACACATCTCATATTAAGATTTGAATCATTTGGACTTGTCACAACTAGGCTCATTCTACAAATAAACCGATTTTGATGATGTTTCTTATTTTTGATTTACTCCTCGGGAGAAAAACTTTTCCATTTATGCCTCGGCCAAGGTGACGTAGTATGTTGTCTTTCATCCAAACTAGTAGGCGTACACGTAGTCCCCGTATGCTCTCTTGCTCTCTCTGGTCGTTCTCTCGTTTTCTCTCCATTTGTAGTGATTGATAAAATGGGAAGCCTCAAAATATGACACTAGAATATAGGATTTTCTTTGATGATAACCTAAAAATAACTTTATCACAAAATGAAGTTTTATATTATCATTTTTAGTCATGATGATTATCCAGTAATAAGCTCAGATGTAGTTTGGTCTCTGGCCTTTTCCACGGTCCTCATCCTTGTCTCGTTGTCTCCTATCCGCACAGGCTCTAGTCGCACGGACCTATCAGTCGCAACTGCTCCGTCAGTGGTGGGAACATATTGATCGGGCTGCAACAACGCCTTTCGAAGTGACGACACATGTAATACGTCATGCAGATTCTCTAGCTCTGGCGGTAACTCCAACCGATAGGCCAACGGGTCAATCCTTTCCAATATAAATATATAATGCAGGGCCCAACGTACCTTGGCTGAGCTTCTTCACACCACGTACCCGTGATACTCCATGCGTCGGCCTGATCTTCAGAAACACTTTGTCTCTCACTTGAAATTCCACCATCTGGTGCTTTGCATTATAATATTTTGTCTGCCGACTTTGAGCCTCAAGCATGTGGTCCCGTATTAGTCTCACAACCGCGTCAATATCATCAATGTATTCAATTCCCAATGCCTTCGGGTCCTCATCCTGCACCCAAGACAAGGGTGTTCTACACCTTCTTCCGTAAAGGACTTCATGGGGCGTCATTCCGATACTGGCCTGGTGACTGTTATTATATGAAAATTCTACCAGGGGTAAGAGCCTTTCACACGGCTCTCCTCTATCTAATACGCACAGCCTCAATAGATGTGCACCGAGATCCTAGCTCCCAAGATTATTTCATCATTTAAAGAATCTCAAGGAAGCCGCATTAATTAACATCTTCACCATTAATTGTTTTGGTAAAGAAAATTCCTTTCCTTTTCCTATTGATTTTCACCATTTCACTTTGAACTGTGCGGGATTGCAACATGCATCGCACATGATGAAGAGGCATGTTATGTGGCGCGTTTCGTGCCGTTATCTTTATTTCTGCGTATTTCTATTTAGCGTATTTGACCCATTGTTATAATCCTAAATGGGGGGAACTTTTGTGGAACCTATATATGTGTGTGGTTGTGAACATTTTAAGGTATCAAAAGAAAAATAGAAGTAATTTCTTTTCTCTCTCTTATTCCTCTCCTTCCCCTCTCTCTCAAACCCCCGGACATAAACCCGTGCTTGCCCTAGCCGCCTCCCGCACGGAACAAAGCCGATCGACGTGGCCGCCCCTCCTTCCGCCATTGCTCCTCCACCGCCAACTACTCGGTCCAAGGGGAAGGTCTATAACAACTTGGTATCAGAGGCACTCTCCTCCGCTGGGCCGCACCCGCTCTCCCGCGAATCTGTCGCCCAGTCCGCCGTTTCCGCCGATCCTCCCTCCTGCGCACAGGAACACCCCTCCAGTCCACCGGCAACCCACGACCAGCCTACCCTGCTCGCCGGCCCGTCGTCCTGCTCCGGCGACCTCGCTCTGGCCACTTTGGCGTCGTCCAGCTCCGTCGCCCGACTACCTCGTCCAGCTCCGACTTATTTTCCTTCCGCCGGCCTCCTCCCAAGTCCCAACGCCTCCGGCAAACCGAACTCCTCTATCACAGATGGTAGATGCTCCTCCCTCCCTCGCCGAGCTCATGGCTCTTTTCCACTCGATGTTCGCAACTCAAAATGTCAAGATGGACGCCCTCAACGTCCGTTTGGATGCCCTACAGGGCATGCCGCCCCCTCCACCGCTGACTACGACCGACCATCCTTCGGCAAACAGAGTGGACTCCGCCGCCCCTCCCGGCGCGGACTATCCCACCTACTCACGTACTATTCGGATGGACTTCCCCATCTACGAGGGCCGCGACGACCCTCTTCTGTGGCTTACGCGTTGCGATATCTTTTTCGCAAACCACCGAACACCAGATGAAGAACGCGTCGGCATCGCTTCCTTCCATTTACTCGGCCCCGCACAATTATGGTTCACTCAGCTTCTGCGGGAACATCCCAACCTTCCATGGGCAGATTTCAGCACGGCCTGCACCCTTCGATTCAGCCCGGCTCTACAGGGCAACCCACTCGACGATCTTGCGAACCTTAAACAGGACGCCTCCATCGACACCTACCTGGAACAATTTCAGATTCTTCTGTCTCGGGCGACGTCCGTCTTACCGGAGCAACAGGTTGCGCTCTTCACGGTCGACCTCCACGAGCGCTTGCTTTGGGATGTGGAATTCCTCCTACCACCGAATCTCAACACGGCTATGAGCCTCGCCAGGGCTTGTGAACACCGCCTGTTTTTGGACCGTCCACCCTTGGGACGTCGAGGCCTTTCGGGAGCCTCCTCTCTTCCCAGCTTGCCTGACATGACTCCATTTCAGGACACTCCATTGCGGCCTACTGTTCGCCGCCGTTTGTCCCGCACCGAAATGGCCGAACGACGCGATAAGGGCCTATGCTACAATTGTGATGATCCTTTCATGCTGGGACACAGATGCAAACGCCTCTTTTGGCTGGAAGTCGATGACCCACTCCAGGATGACCCAACGGATGATATCGGGGCCCCAAGGCCTTTCGATCCAGCTTGAGGACAAGCTATCTTCGAACGACGGCGGTGGTGTTATGTGGCGTTTTGTGCCGTTATCTTTATTTCTGCGTATTTCTATTTAACATATTTGACCCATTGTTATAAGCCTAAATGGGGGGCACTTTTGTGGAACCTATATATGTGTGTGGTTGTGAACATTTTAAGGTATCAAAAGAAAAATATAAGTAATTTCCTTTCTCTCTCTTATTCCTCTCCTTCCCCTCTCTCTCTCTAACCCACAGACATAAACTCGTGCTTGCCCTAGCCGCCTCCCGCACGGAACGAAGCCGATCGACGCGGCCGCCCCTCCTTCTGCCATTGCTTCTCCACTGCCAACTACTCGGTCCAAGGGGAAGGTCCATAACAAGGCACCTGCAACAATTATGTCAAAATTCAAATTTTAATGTGACGTGGGGATCAATAAGGAAACACCACCTGCATCAATCCCCTGGTTGCACAATCTGTGGCATGGGCCTGTAACAGAGAGCACGAATGGCGACTATCTAACGACTAAACGCAAACCATACTAAAATCGATCGATGACACTTTGTATGGGTCCATAGTAGCTTTAGAATGATCACGTGAATGGTGAAAGTACTAACCTGATCATACTTCTTTGCCCTTATGAAAGCCTTCATGAGCGTAGTATAGGTTATGACATCTGGGCTGATGCCCTGATAAGAAATAATCATTTATATATCAAAATTCAAAGAATATATGAGAAACAGAGATGAAAGAAGAACGTTTACTGAATAATACATAGATTTTTTTCAGTTGTTTCAGTACAGAAGCTACATACAGATTCCTTAATTTGCTCGAAAACAGCAACTGCTTCCATGTATCTTCCAGCGATGCCAAATGCATTTATCAATAAATTCAGCATTATAAGATTTGGCTCAATTCCTTCCCCTTCCATCAAACTTAGAACTTTGACAGTTTGTTCACATGACCCCTATGAAAGAAAATATCGCATAAGTGATTGTATTAGAACCAAAAGAAAAAAAAAACAGTTGTGATCATTTGATTCTTTTCAGCACTGAGTAAAAAAACATTGAATTCAGGCAGGCCAATGTCAGCTATCACTTGAGTGAGCTGACTATATGCTAACAGGTCATTCACATTTCTCCAAAATTCAACAAAAAAAGAAACATAAGAAGAAGTTTTAATAATGAGAACTTATGAACTCATCCAAAATTTTTAGAAGTAGTTATTAAGGCATGTGAAAGTATTATATTTGGCCTCACATGTAAATGCTAGAAATATGCTGTGTGGAAATATGTTCATGCTTTTTGGGTGAATATTCATTTCACCAGTAATGTATGATGTATCGCACCCATCATTGGTTTCTCTTTGTCTATTTGCTTCTTAAAAACAGTAGTATCCAAGTCAAGGATTCAACTAGAATCAAGTGGTTCATGGGATTTGTTGCTCTAGAAATCTCTAGTGCCAAGAGTGGGTGACTACATTGATGGTTCAATGTTTGGAATGGGCTTTTAAGGCATAATAATTGATCATTTTAAAAGCTTTTATCCGAGGGTGTAAAATGGTTGATATAGATAGCGTTTATGCGAGGGACTCTTGTTAAGGCCAATGGCTCCGTTTGGCACGACGGTGGCGGTCGTGAACGCGGTGGTTATGAATCATTATTCGTGAACGTTTGACCTCACCTAAGAAACTTTATTCACTTTTATGTTAAAAACTAGTTTTCATTTCTTGGTGATGGTCATAACCCTTGCCATTCCAAACATACATTCTATGACAGTGAAGTTTTGTCCTAAACTCACCGGAGCAAAAGCACGGCGCCAAACGGAGCCTTAGTTTTCCCCCACATTAGATAGATGAAAAAACTGATGGTCTAGAAGTACACCATATTGGTTACCATCTCTCATAGATTTAAACTTTTGTGTTGAAAATGGGTTTTTCCAGTCCCCCTTTTGATTCATACTCCTCAATATCACTCATGTCGCCTTTATTATGTACATGGTTGGGATTAAGGCTCCGTTTAGGGGGACTTATTTTCACCGGTCAAGCGATCACGACCGCATGAACCGGGCCTTAATTAAGACCCGATTCATGCGGTCGTGACCGCTTGACCGGTGAAAATAAAGTCCCACCAAACGCAGCCTAAACCTTTAATTTGGTTGAAAAACTCGACTATTCCTAGTCAAGTGGGAATATGTTTGTGCTTGATTTTGAGGTTTTAGTATTTTGAATCCAGTTTAAAAGGAATAACCACAACAACCATTCAAACTTTGAACCATGAAGAAACAGTATGTTCTCCGGCGAGAGATTCGAAATACCTGTTGAGCATAAGCATTTGCTAGCACGCAGAAAACATTGGCCGAGAGATGCAGGCCTTCCGCCTTAAGAGTAGAGAGGCACTTCCCAGCATCCTGGAAACGTCCATATTGTCCATAGATGTCAACAATAATTGCATAAATAGCTCCACTTTTCCCAAACCCCCTGCATTTCATGCTCTCAAATACCTTCCTCATCTCATCCCACTCGCCCCGCTCTCCCAATCGGCTAACAATGCCAAGAAAGATCTTGGGGTCGGGGTACAGCCCCTCTTCCTGCATCCGCGCGAACAGCGCAAGCGCCCGCTTCAGATCTCCGGCCCTGCAATGCCACCGAATCAACGTGTTCCAAGTCACGATGTCGGGCTTCACGCCTCGGCCCGACATTTCGTCAAACACCTTGAGAGCTTCCCCGTTCTCGCCGTGCTTTCCAAATGTATCTATCAAACTGTTATAAAACCTTCGATCGGGCGCAATCCCTCTCAACTGCATCTCCAGGAGGAGCCTCGTCGCCTTCTTCCACATGCCGTTGTCCCTATAAATCCTGATAACTTTGCTGTACAAAGAGGAATCCAGTTGAACCCGCATTCTCTTCATCTGTCCTAGAACCCACCAGGTGTCCTTCAACCGACCGCCGTGGATATAGGCGTCGAGAAGGAGAATGTAGGTCTCTCTGTTCCTAGAGACTCCCTGTTCAGCCATCTCCACTAATAACTTATCGGAAAGAAGGAGCTGGCCTTTGCGCAAGAAGCCTCTCAAGAGGAAGTTGTAGGCCTTTCGACAGGGTCGCAGGCCCAGAAGCTTCATCTCTAGGAATAGTGCGTCGGCCTCCAGGGTTCTGCCATGGCGGCCCAGGGCATCAATCAGGCAGGAATAGGAGGATGGATTAGGGTGCATACCCTGGGCCTCCATTTGGCCGAGGAGAAGAAAGGATTTGTCAATGGAGCCATTGGAGCAGTTTTCTTGGATCAAATTGTTATAGTATTCCCAAGAAAGTTCCTCCTTTTGTTCGTCGATTTTGGATGTCGAGGCAGAAGAACCAGAGGCTGTGCGTGCTGCGTAGATAGAAATTTTGCTTCTTGTTGAGAGAACCGAAGGGTATGGGCGAGCTGTAGTAGACCTGGGAAGAGAGGAGAGGGGAGGAGGAGGGTATGATTTGGGAGGGAAGAAGGAGATGAATTTGACATCCATATTGGTTCTCATTTGAACCTGACCACTGAATCAGCGGGAAATGAAATTAGCTGGGGCTTTGTTTGGCGCGGCGGACCGCAGATTTTTCAAACCCTGCGCCAAACAATTTTCGGGAGGGACCACGGTGGCAACAGCCGCGCCAAAATAAAAATTTATTAATGTTGAGAGTGGGATTTGAACCCACGCCCTTTCGGACCAGAACCTTAATCTGGCGCCTTAGACCAACTCGGCCATCTCAACAGATGTCCTACTTTGGTTAGATAATTTTATTTATTCCTTTAGGATCCGTTCGTTTGCACAGAATCGAGCCCCTGAAATTGAAATTGAAGGTCTAAATCCAATTCCATCGTTCGTCTGCACGTTTGACGTTGAACTAAAGACAATTCCTTCCAATCTATATAAGAATTGGACAATCTTGATCGAGACATTTTTAAGCCCGGACGTGTTTTTTTCGCCCGGGCGCGAATTTTTCGTCCGGACGCGATTTTTCGCGCCCGACGCAATTTTTTCGCCCGAGCTCGATTTTTTCGCCCGGGCACGATTTTTTTCGCCCGAGCGCGGTTTTTTCGCCCGGGCGCGATTTTTTGCCCGGGCGCGATTTTTTCGCCCGGGCGCGTTTTTTGCTCGGGCGCGTTTTTTTGCCCCCAGTTGAAAAAATCATATTTGGGCGATAAAAATGGGCCCGAGCGACATAATCGCGCTCGAGCGAAAAAAAAATCGCGGTCATATGAAAAAATCCCACCCGTGAGAAAAAATCACGACTAGGTGAAAAAATCTTGCCCGGACAAAAAAATCGCGTCCGGACAAAAATCGCGCCTGGGCAAAAAAATCGAATTCTGATTCCACAATATTCACCAATATTCTTTATTAGACGAACATTGGAATTCGTCACCAATATTTAATTCCACAATATTCATCAATATTGAATTCCAATATCGAATTCTAATTCCGTGCAAACGAACGGACCTTTAGTGAAATTGCACAAAACACATTCACGCCATTGGATCCAAAATTGTGAAGAGAGCTCTGGCTTTTTTTGGGCGCGTAGGCCAAAAAAAACCATGCATTTTATGCTCAAAACTAGTTATATTTTCTTGATAAGGGTCATAACCTTTGTCTTGTCAAACATACATTTTATGATAATGACATTTTTGGTCAAACTTATTAGAGCAAATAAACAGCTCCAATCGAAGCCTGTGGCTCTGTTTGCCACGAAGGTCATGGACCGTCGTTCGTGAATACCCGAGCTCGCGTAAAAAGAAATTCATGCATTTTATGCTGAAAACTAGTAATATTTCTTGGTAACGGTCATGACATTTGTCTTCCCAAACATACATTCTATGATAATGACATTTTTGATCAGACTCGTCAGGGCAAATAAACAACGTCAATCGAAGCCTGAGTCAGTGACTAGCCACACTTTGATTATCGATCAATTGTCATTGGGGATTACTTATTGTGTTAGGTATTAGATATATTAGGTTATGTCCGCATGTGTCGAGACCGATTCAGAGCGGGTTTATTGGTTCTTGCCGTTCTAAGGTTAGGCTCTATGCTGAAGGTACTATATATATACCTATTTCAAACTCAATAGATATATATAGAATACTTTGAGCGGATCGAGCTACCATTAGATACTTGTCACAAGCTCTGAAAGTTGTCCTCACACTGGTGCGTGTGTTTGTTATGCACCGCAGCAGCTACTGCGATTTGCAATCATTCACAAGTCTATTTCCGAAGCATTTTTGGCACTTTCCTTCTGCCATTAGGATTTAATGTTATAGTCATTCTTTATTAATTGATTGTTTTTTTACATTAGAAATATATAATCAGCACTCTTATAACACAGTCTTCTTCTATATCCTCTTGTTTGCAAGTTATGTGTTTCAAATTTCATTTTTCTTCGAGACTGCTACGCATCGTGCAGGGTTTCATTTTTAAGTGCACGCTAAATTTCTTAAAAAAAATTTTATCATTTACTCATTGCAATGAGTAATTACTTCTTATATCTATTTTGACCTCCTTGGCTTGTATGCAAAAATATAATAACAATATTATAATTTTAAAATCCAAAAGAATATTCCAGCAGCTGGCTGTCTGAGCCATTCTGTTGTGAAGTGATGAGTACTTTTTGAGCTTCAGCCCAGGCATGCTTCTTATGAAATAGGATGGAGATTTAAGGGCAAAATGGCAGCAATGAAGACTCATTTTCAAATCCATGACATAATTAATGTGGTGAAGAATATATATAATATGCTGAATGCATGTGTGTATATAAATTATAAATTATAATTAATTATAAAATTGCATTTAAAGATGATTGGAGAAAGAGAGAGTTGGTGGCCGGCCGAATGATTATTATGGCTCCTTGTTTCTTCTTTCCAGGAAAATAAACGTTAGCTAGCTTTACCTACAAGAGCATTTTGCAGGCGCAGATTATTGCCGTCCCCAATATTAATAATTGTAACTGTAATTTAGCTTCTTCTTCTTCTTTTTCTTAAATAATGTTGTTAGGATTTATACAAGTACGGTGCATGATTAAGGCTCTGTTTGGCATGGTGCGTTGAAATTCTTGAAGTGGAGGTGAGCAGTCTGAGGCGTGCAGAATGCGGAGGTCGAGCGGCCACGGTCAGGTTTTGGCGAATAGTCTAGTTCTTGGGCTTTCTTCTTGTCGCGGTTTGTCTCGGCTAGATTTCCTGGAGTGTTAGCAGACTGCGATGTCTGGAATAGGAGATCGCGGAGATCGACAGACCGCCGTTTGGTGCAGTTAGTCTTCTAGTCGCATGACTATCAGCTTGGCTGCTCAAGTCCACGCCGACTGAAGAGGTTGTCCGCATAGAGATTCGGATTGGTGGAGTTTACTGCGCGCGGTCTGGTGTTGGCAGTCTGCATGTTAGGCGGATTGGTGCTAGCTGTTAGCTTTCACGTCACTGACGGTTACTCTATTCCCCTGGGCGGTGACGGTATTCACCTGTCCGTCTATAAATAGGGGTGCTAGCCTCGTCATAAATAACAGGAACTGTAAGAACTGTAGCTTGGGTTAAACTCGGCAGTTAAGTTTTTCTAACTGTGCGGCAATGAGTAGTGACTGGTTATTGTTGTGTTTGCAGATTGTGCGTCTAGCACTTAACAACCAGGAAACTAATTCTGAAGGCAGTGCGGATAGCTGGTAGCAGTCGGCGGCGGATAGCAGCAGGTCGCGATTCGGCGACTAGGCGGTCTACTTTGTTGACAGTTTCCCAGCTTGGATAAGGCAGTTCGCCTTTGGCGGACTGAGTTGCAGTTCGAATAAGCTGTTCGCTTAACTCGCGGATAGGCGACCAGGTGATGCGGACGACGGATAACTCAGTTTCAATTCATCTGTTCGCGGCGACTTCAACGGTTAGGTGACCTCGTTGTCAGGCCACCAGAAGTTTCGGAAGGGTTGTTCACTTCAATAGTCAATAAGCAGTTGTTCGCGCGACATTGGCGAACTTGGCGGTTAGTCTTGGCGGATAGGCGGCTTGGGCGCTTACAGAGTTCTGTCCGCCGGTTTTACTCTTGTTGTTTTTTGTGATCTCCATCGGGTGAATTGCGAAATAATGTCTCGCAATGTATGTCTCGCATTGTAAAGAAGATTATTAATTCAATTGTTGTTCTCGTCCTTCTATCTGCTACTGGTTTTCTTAGTTTGGTTTAGGGTTTAGTGTTCCTGCGATCTTCCCGCTTTCGCAAAATTTTACATGGTGGCGGTGGTCATGTTCATTGTACAACCCCGTACCCGGCCGAGTGGGATCCTCCCCGGGGAGCGGCCTTGGGGCGAGCTGCGAGCGGCGAGTTGGTGCGACCCCGTTCGAGGGCATGCGGGGACTCGTGTGTGCGTGTGGAGATTTTGCGGGTATAGACGTTGAGTGATTTTGGTCTATCTATTTGTACGTATATAAGATATTATGCTCTATACATACATACATTTACGTTTTGTATGAGATATAGATATTTAGGTATATTTATTATATATATAGATATACATTTTATATTAGAGGAAAAAAGAGGGAAAAGAAGAGAGGAGGAGGTGCAACCCTAAGAGGCAAGATCGGGTTTTATGGAGATAGGGCAAAAGGAGGCCCAACCGCTCTTACCCCCGGCCCCGATCCCGCTCTCTCCGCTCCCGTTTTCTTCCTCTGCACCGGCCGACAGGAGGGAGGAGGGCGAAGGAGTCAAAAGGAAATCCCCAAAATTTCTCCAGATCTAGGTTCGGGTCACGCTTCCTGCTGCTCCTCCAGAGGTGACCTCGATCCCGCCACCGCATTGGCGAGATGAAGAGGAAGAGATGGAGCTCGTCTTCTGCCTGCTCTTCGGCGGCCCGTCGATGGTGGGGGCGCTGCTGGAGCTGAGCAAGAACAGCAAGGATCACGTCGCCACCTCCACCGCCTCCACATTCTTCCGGCCAAAAACCCCATCCCAGCCCTCCTAGTTCCGCCGAATTCACGTGATGGATAGCAGGAGAAGCACAACAGCAACATCAAGCAAACTTTCAAATGGCAAGCATAACAATTGTTCACAGCACAGCTACATCAAAAAACTGTTGGAGCCTCATGTATACTTCCTCTACAGCCAGTACAGATTTGACAAGGGAGACATTGGCCGTCTCTTTATTGCTGGTTTTGGTTCTTCAATGTTGCTTGGAATCAAAGTTGGATCTCTAGCTGACAAACAAGGTCGGAAGAGGTCCTGTGTGACATACTACATAACTTACATTTCTTAGTTGTATCACAAAGCCTTCTCCGCAGTATAAGGTCTTAATGCTTGGCGGTATATTGGGTGAAATGGCTACATCACTGCTGTTACCAAACTGAGCAGCAAAGGGAAGCAACTTGATGTTGTCAAATTCCTCATTGAATTCAAGTTATTCAAATAATGCCCTCCTACTGAGCCAGGAAGATGAGCCATGGTGCTCGAGTTTGGCCGACCAAGAGGAGGGGAGATCTTGAGTGGTCTCCTTGGAGCTCAAACCGTTGCGTCATCCATGAGAGGAAAGCAGCTATGCTTGCTAGGCATCGAGCCTCATGCAAGATATGCGGTGGCGGCCTCGTCAAAACACGCGTCAAGGGTAACGAAATTTCTACTCGGGCAGGTGAAGCCTTAAATTTACATGTTTGCATGGAAGCTCCTCTCCACCGACGAGTGGGGGAAGGGTGCTCTCCGACGGGTTGACGTGTTCGTCCCCGCTTTTAATTGCATCTAGTATCCGGAAGTGTGAGTACGGATTTAGGCATGCTGTGTGAAGCCCATTCGGACGTATGAGCCGAATTGGTGATGTTCTGTGTGAAGCCCGTCCGGACGCATGAGCCGGATTGGTGATGTTCTGGGGTTCCCGGAGAAGACTCCGAGGAAGTTGTGCATCCTTTATGTAGCGGAAAGCAGCGGGCGTAAGCCCAAGTTTGTGCCGGCCCTAGAAGGCCTTTTTTGTTTATGTTGCCGGCCTGCGTGCCGAGGTATGGAACGTGCGTTCCTGTAATTTGAAATGCCCGCGATGTTTTCGCTAAGTCCTTGTAGGTTTATGTTACGTTGGTGGCGGCCCAAAGGGGGCTACGGAAAAATAGAACTGCTAGGCGAGGTTATACAACTAGGAGGGCAGTTAAGGGGCGTTTTGCACAAACCCGAGGTGGCATCCTTGGTTAAGAGGGAGTGGATTCTGAGATCCTCCCTAGAGGTTCTGGTCGGCCAAGAGAGCCTTCCAAAGGTGCCCAATTAGCTCAGCATTTGGCTTAGGAGGGGAAGAGTTCTTTAGTCTTCCGGGTGTGTGGTGGGACCTCCACGCTGAGACCTTGGGTCTGTCCCTTACGTTCCTAGTCTAGAGCCTCGATTGTTCACTTGAATGTAGTAGGTGCGCGGTCACCCCTCTTTTGGGACCTCGAACTCCACGGAGACCGGTTTCCGGTTTCAACATTCATGAGGGTTAAATTTTCATTTGTTAACGCCCACCTAAAGAACTTCATCCATTTTTTATGTTCAAACGGATGATGTTTGTTAGGTGATTCTTAACGAATGACGGTTTAACCTGTTGAGATCGAGCGGTCTGTCGGCTGAGACCGGGCGGTCTGGAGGTCTGGCGGTCTGGCGGCTTGTCCCAGCAGTTTGGTAGCCGGGTTGGAGACCGGGCGGTCTGGCGGTTTGTCTGGCGGTCTGGGCGGTCTGGCGGCTTGAGGATCTTGGCCGGCTGTCTTCCTCTTTGTTGGGGTCGTGCGGTTAGTCTAACCGCGCGGCTTGTGCGGCTTATGCGGCTTGTATTGTTTCATCATGTTCTTGTAATTATTAGTCCCACATTGCTTATTTGTAATCTCTCTTCTCTCCTCCATTCTATAAAAGGGAGGTCATGCCTTTGTAATAGTTATCTTTTTGGATAATAAAACTTTCAATCATTCAAAGTTCCGTCTTGTTTTTAGTCGTTTGTTCGCTACTTTAACATGGTATCAGAGGACTCGATTTTCTCCTCCTGATTCTGTGCGCTCTCTCTGACCGCGCAACCTGTCTGCGCGGCTTACCTCTTCTTCTCGCGACTTGTCCTCGCGGCTTGTTTCTTCCGCCTGCTTGCACCCTGTTCGCGCAGCTTCTTTCTCTCTTTGTCGTTGCCCTTTGTGTGCGCGACCTCTTAGTTCTCCTTTCTTCTCGCCGCAACATGTGCTTAGTCGCCGCGCCCTCCGTACTTTCTGCTCCTCTTTTCTTGTCGCCTCGGCCTGTTGTCGCGACTTGTTTGCCCTGTTTGCCTCCCAGCGGACTTTTCTCTGTTCGCGTGGTGTCTCTTTCTTCTGTTCGCGCGGGCTGTTCTCTAGCCGCTCGACTTCTTTCCCTCTGATTTCTCTCTGTTCGAGCAGTTTCTTCCTTGTTTTGGCGGTCTCTTGATAACTTCCAAAAATGAAGTTATCTAGTTCCCTATTTTTATGCTAAAGTCATCATAAATGTGAATAAAGGATTTAAATAGATATAAATAGGCATAAATTCATACTTATTTTATTTAATGTTAATTGAGCTAATTTGTTTATGTTTTCCCTACTAGAAATGCTTTGAAATTTGAATTGGAGAAGTAAAAGCTGGATTGGTATTTTGGCTATGCAGTTGTTACAACAACCTATTTTCAGTTGTTATAACAAGTCCTGGACGAATTTAAAATTCAAATTTCGAATTTTATGCCAAAACCAAATATGGAAGGAGGCATCTATTGGGAAAGGGCTGCTTGTTTTTAACAGGGGTTTTTCATACCTAAAGAGCACGAAATTGGAGTGAGGAGGGAGACCTTAGAACAATCATCTTGGAGAAGAAGAAGGAGAAGAATGGCTAGGGTTTGGACGCACCGGCGAGAAGGAAGAAGGGTCTAAGCGAGATCTACACGCATATTCCTGCAGCATTAAAACTCATTAAACATGTCTAGTAAGACCTCTTTTGTTGTGTGGTTTCATTCCTCTATCATGAACTAATCATATGGATCTTGTATGATGTGAGTACCTTGTTCTATTGTGATGATTTTACCTTAAATTTATTTTATGGTTGATTGAATCGCTATCTTTATTGGGTTTATGTTCTTTGTTTGTGAAAATTTTTGAGCACGTGTTCATCTTCTAATTAGCATGGCGAGATTCGAGAGAGGAGTTATGCTAATCTAGGGTTGAATCCATTATTCTACGCGGCGAGATTCGAGAGAAGAGTTGCGTAGTTTTCTAAACCAAAATTCCATCTTTTTACTGCGCTGCAAGATTCGAGAGAGGAGTGGCGTAAGTGTGGCATAAACTCCAATATAGCGTCAAGAGAGAAAGAGATTTCCTCTTGAGTTAGCATCATTGATTTTTGCTCGTCATGTTATTGACTTTCCACCTAAGTTAGAGATAACTAGGGAAAATTGGGTAAACAGAATTCTGAGATCGAGAGATGATGAAATCCACTTTTAAATCGATGCAAGATAACAATGAAGAGAACTGTTGCGGACTAACTCGAGGCCCCGGTCGGACCGGATAATCTTGGACCGCCTTAGCTCGCGGAGCGGTCGAGCACGCACACAGTCAGTTGAAGAAGAGAAATGAACACAAGGAGTTTTAGCGTGGAAAACCCTTCAACCGGGTGAAAAACCACGTGACCGGGTCGGTGCCGGTCAAAATCCACTAGATTGCTGGAGGTTACACTTTGATGGGGGAATCGGGGCGACAGGCCGCTCCCGTTACAATCTTGAATAGAGAGAGAGAGAGAGTGTACACAACCGTTGGTGGCAACAGACTGGCCTGCCAACGGGACTTGGACAGTGGAATGCGCGGGATGCTTCTGACGCGTGCGCCTGGGGGCGGCGCGCTTGCGGGCTTCGACTGTCTCCTTCGCTCGGCTTCCTCTCACTTTGGGCGCCTCCTTCCTAACTGCGCATTGGTGGAGTGCCAATAACCGATGGCAGGTGTTGATGGCCGATGGTGGCCGCTGGAGGTTGTTGGCGGCCGCCGGTGGCAGTTTATGGCCGCTGGTGGTTGGTGGCGAGCGGCGGCCGACTCGGTGGAGGATGCGGGAGTTCTCTCACCTGAGGAAGAAGAAGGAGAAGAATAGGAGGAGAGAATTAGATACCAAATAGGAGACCCCTGGGGGTCCTTTTATAGCCTCCAGGGGTTGGTTATGGCGGGCCCCACCACTAAAGTGGTGGGGAAATGGGTGGTTATCCCCTTGATCGGACGGCAGGGAGGGCCTTCCTCTTGATCGGACGGCCGGGGGCGGGGGTCTTCCCATGATGGCGGGCCGTCATGACGGCGGCGGCGGCCGGGCGGCCGGCGAGGGAGGCCGGCGGCGGCCGAAGCGGCCAAGGTCACGGCCGGCCATGGCTCGGTGCGGCCATGGCCGGGGCGGCCATAGCCACGGCCGGCCATGGCCACGGCCGGCCATGGCCACGGCCGGCCATGGCCGGGGCGGCCATGGCCACGGCCGGCCATGGCCGGGGCGGCCATGGCCGGGCGGCCATGGCCGGGGCGGCCATGGCCCCGGCCAGCCATGGCTGGGGCGACCATGGCCACGGCCGGCCATGGCCCCGGCCGGCCATGGCCGGGGCGGCCATGGCCCCGGCCGGCCATGGCCGGGGCGGCCATGGCCCCGGTCGGCCATGGCCGAGGCCAGCCACGGTCGTGGTGGCGGTAGGAGGGCCGGCCGCCGGTGGTGGCTCGGCCTCTTGCCGGCGGCGGTTCCTATGGCGGTGGTTTCCCCATGAGGGGAGGGAGTGGGGGTCCGCCCCCATCATCTGCATGAGAGATCATGGGGGGTGGGGCCCACCCATGACTTTCCATAAATAAAAAGGGGGAACCCATCAAATGCCCCCCAAATCTCTACTTGGCCGGGAACGAAGCGAGCGTGAGGAGAGATTTCTGGAATTCTTTGTTGTCATGGTGGGTGCCAGCGAGAGATCCGAGGCGGCGGCGATGGATCGCGGTTCTAAGGTATTATGTCGCGCAGAGGCTTGGCGAACGGGCACCTGGATGCCTGCGGACGGGGGCCGGTGCGGTACACGAGTGTCAAAATGGCGCGCGCGAGGAAGGGGCGAGTGCTGGTTGCGCGCGCAGGCAGCGCGCGGGCTGGTGGCGCGCATAGGCTTTGCGCGCGCGCAGACCGCTTGCGCTCAGGCCACTTGCGTGCCGGCCGCGCGCGCGCAGGTAGGCCGCGCACGCAGGCCGGTTGCTTGCGCAGGCCGCGCGAGCGGGCAGGCCGCGCGCGTCCATGCTGGCCGCATGCGTAAGATTTGCGTGCAGCTTGTGCGCGATTTGCGTGCAGCTTGTGTGCGTCATGCATGCTGCATACGCGATGAGCGCAAGGTGTAACATGCATGGCGAACTAAGCACCCAAGGGAAGAGATTAATGAGGTGGGGTTTCATTTGCCCCCCGAGTATATCATCGAGTACTTCTTATACAAGGTCGGACGGGGAAACTTGCTCCAGCGAGGTTCCCGGATGTGAAGACGGTGCTTTCAGAATGGTACCTCAGTTGGCAAAGTTCATGTTGTTTCGCGTGAGTTTGACGTGTAACGTTGTTTTGCGCGAGACTGATTCGCGACTATTGCTTGCACGTGCTTGACTTGTGACTTTTGCTTGCACGAGGCTGGCTTCCGACTTTATTTGCGCGGTTTGCGACCGCGGCTTAGTTTGCGTGAGAATTGCACGCGACTTAGATTGTGTGAGGGCTGCTCGCGGTTTGAGTTGCGCGTTGTATGGAGGCAGTTGCTATGAGGAGCGCGTTGTATGGAGGCAGTTGCTGTGAGGAGCGCGCTGCCCGGAGGCAGTTGCTGTGAGGAGCGCGCTGCGCGGAGGCAGTTGCTGTGAGGAGCGCGCTGCGCGGAGGCAGTTGCTGTGAGGAGCGCGCTGCGCGGAGGCAGTTGTTGTGAGGAGCGCGCTGCGCGGAGGCAGTTGCTGTGAGGAGCGCGCTGCGCGGAGGCAGTTGCTGTGAGGAGCGCGCTGCGCGGAGGCAGTTGCTGTGAGGAGCGCGCTGCGCGGAGGCAGTTGCTGTGAGGAGCGCGCTGCGCGGAGGCAGTTGCTGTGAGGAGCGCGCTGCGCGGAGGCAGTTGTTGTGAGGAGCGCGCTGCGCGGAGGCAGTTGCTGTGAGGAGCGCGTTGCGCGGAGGCAGTTGCTGTGAGGAGCTCGCTGCGCGGAGGCAGTTGCTGTGAGGAGCGCGCTGCGCGGAGGCAGTTGCTGTGAGGAGCGCGCTGCGCGGAGGCAGTTGCTGTGAGGAGCGCGCTGCGCGGAGGCAGTTGCTGTGAGGAGCGCGCTGCGCGGAGGCAGTTGCTGTGAGGAGCGCGCTGCACGGAGGCAGTTGCTGTGAGGAGCGCGCTGGACGGAGGCAGTTGCTGTGAGGAGCGCGCTGCACGGAGGCAGTTGCTGTGAGGGTAAATGGACGTCTTCCACTTGGGTGAGGTGAGTACGCATTTCAAACTGCACAGATGACGCTCGCCATTAACATGCCTAAAATGAGAAAATGTTAACTTTTCTAGAGTTTCAGTCGTGAAACTGTTCTTGCGGGAATACATAATTCGTAGGAAAGTAAAATTAATAAACACTATAATAGATAGAACCCTTCTGATGTGCGAAGCCCTCTCTTGGGTTGGTCGTCTAAGGGGTTGCCCCCAGTCCAGTCTAACAAATGGTGGGCCGATTTCCTTTCAGCGGACTTGGTGTTTATCCCTGTAAGAATCTCCCCAGGAGGCTTTGTTTGACGAGATACTCGATCTCCTCCTTGAGCTTTGAGCAATCTCCTGTGTCGTGTCCTTGTCCACGGTGAAACTCGCAGTACTTTGTCTGGTCCCCGGTATTTTTAGCGAGAGGTCTGGGCCTGCGGAGCGCCTCGTCGCCTTGGATCGCATGAAACACATTTGTCATGGAGGTGTTTAGGGGTGTGTAATCCCGGGGCGGCTGATTTCTCTGATGGTCACGTCGGTGTTTTTCGTTCTGATGTTCTTGTCGGGATCTTCCTTCTTGGTGTTGAGGGGACGGTTCTTTTTCCCTTTTTCGCTTCTGGTTGTCGCCAAACTATTGACGATGAGCTTCAATAGCCTCGTCGGCTGTGATCTGCGCCTCTACGCGGTACACGAGGTCGGGGTAGCTAGCGACGGTTTCCCTCATTAATGCTGAATAGAAACCACCAGGACGGAGACCCCCAAGGAACACTCCTCTTAACAGTTCTTGGTCGACCCCTGGGATTTGGCGGGCTTCTGCGGAGAACCTGCGGAAGAAGTCCTTCAAAGACTCCCCTTCATTCTGGCGGATTCCTGATAAGTGGGAAGGGTCGCGGACGATCCTCCGATTTGCTATGAACTGATCGACAAACTGCCTTGTTAGCTCTGCAAAGCTAGCGATGGTACTAGCTCTTAGCGAATGGAACCATGTTCGAGCTTGTCCTTTAAGAGTAGCTGGGAACACCTGACAGAGGAGTTGGTCTGGAGCATTGTAAATTCTCATGATAGTAGTGAAATGGTTGACATGCTCCAGCGGTTCATCGGTTCCATCAAATGTTTCGATGCTTGGGAGTTTAAATCCGTTTGGAATCGGATGTTCCAAAATCTGCGGTATCAGAGGGGAACCTTAGCATAACGGTCGGAGGGCACGAACATCTCTTGCTCCAGCCTGGCGGTATTCTTCGGCGATAACTTCTCGAATTTCTTCTCGAGTAAACCTTTCTGGCGGGGGTAAGCGTATATCATTTGCGGGCTCATGCTGATGATCCGCCCTTGCCCTCCTTGGGATGGGATGAGCAGAACTTGCAGCCTCAGAATATTCCTCGGACATTTCATGTCTTGGAGGAACCTCTTGGGCTCCGCCCTGATTTGGTTGTGGTAATGGATCCACACGAGCTGGTTGCAGTGGGGGAGCTGGAGGCGCTCCAAGGTTCCGCAGCAGGGTGAGCATTTCAGTTTGTTGTTCTTCCATTTGGCGAACGCGTTCCTCCATGGCGGCGATAAGGGCAAATGCGGCTTCAGCGGTCAGTGGTACGCTCACCAGAGAGTGAGACCGTGCAGGCTCAGTGTGTCCGCCAAGTGCAGATCCTTCGGCAGTGCGAGCACTCCTCTTTGCCATTGTAGTAGTAAGGACGATGGACTTGCTTTGCGAAGGATACTGGGAATGTTACCCACAGACGGCGCCAAACTGTTGCGGACTAACTCGAGGCCCCGGTCGGACCGGATAATCTTGGACCGCCTTAGCTCGCGGAGCGGTCGAGCGCGCACACAGTCAGTTGAAGAAGAGAAATGAACACAAGGAGTTTTAGCGTGGAAAACCCTTCAACCGGGTGAAAAACCACGTGTCCGGGTCGGTGCCAGTCAAAATCCACTAGATTGCTGGAGGTTACACTTTGATGGGGGAATCGGGGCGACAGGCCGCTCCCGTTACAATCTTGAAGAGAGAGAGAGAGAGAGAGTGTGTGTGTACACAACCGTTGGCGGGCAACAGACTGCCCTGCCAACGGGACTTGGACAGTGGAATGCGCGGGATGCTTCTGACGCGTGCGCCTGAGGGCGGCGCGCTTGCGGGCTTTGACTGTCTCCTTCGCTCGGCTTCCTCTCACTTTGGGCGCCTCCTTCCTAACTGCGCATTGGTGGAGTGCCAATAACCGATGGCAGGTGTTGATGGCCGATGGTGGCCGCTGGAGGTTGTTGGCGGCCGCCGGTGGCAGTTTATGGCCGCTGGTGGTTGGTGGCGAGCGGCGGCCGACTCGGTGGAGGATGCGGGAGTTCTCTCACCTGAGGAAGAAGAAGGAGAAGAATAGGAGGAGAGAATTAGATACCAAATAGGAGACCCCTGGGGGTCCTTTTATAGCCTCCATGGGTTGGTTATGGCGGGCCCCACCACTAAAGTGGTGGGGAAATGAGTGGTTATCCCCTTGATCGGACGGCAGGAAGGGCCTTCCTCTTGATCGGACGGCCGGGCGGCGGCGGCGGCCGGGCGGCCGGCGAGGGAGGCCGGCGGCGGCCGAAGCGGCCAAGGTCACGGCTGGCCAAGGTCACGGATGTTCCAAAAGAATGAGTCTAGGATTGGAGGGATTGAGTCATCTCTAAGATCTTTAGAGATCACATTGGGGCAACTAGCAACCACGTTAAACAAAAACCGATTGGATCATTACCATCAGATACTATGCCTAATCCAACAAGAGAGGAACATCATAATCATTGTAATGCAATCGCTCTAAGGAGTGGGGTAGAGATTCTAAGTGGAGATGGACTGTTACTAACCTCAATTCACATAGTTTCTGATGAACAGCTACATGAATTAACTGGCCATGCTCCACCATATTATCAATTGTGTTTTCCGGCCTTAGTGTTTTTCGGCCTTAGTGTTTTTGTAATGTGCAGGGTCAAGGAGGTAACGAAAATGTTGTTGTGTCAAAGAACCATTCCACTGCTTTAGTGTGAATTGAATATCAACTACAATGAGAATGCATGGAAATTTTAATGACATCATACCTTTCAAGTTGTTGGCTTTGTTATGTTGCATGTTTGCAAAGAACGTGATGAGACTCATATGCCAACATGACGGTCAAAAATGTCCATTTTGTATGGATTGACGATCCATGATTTTAGTTGTTTTTGTATTTTTCTGATTTTTATTTTATAAGAGAATCATGACTTGAGAGTTATTTTACAAGTCGTTTATTCCGGATATTATTATTATTGTGCGTAAGTGGGGTTTAGTTCCACATCGTGTGTTTGAATAATATGCAAGCAACTAATTAATTCCTCCTAATTCCACTTGGTATCAAAGCCCGATCTCGCACGATATTTTATGGAATTCAGTTTTTTATTATGGCCGTCGTTGCCCGTTCTCATTGCCGTCGCCGGATCTCGCCGCCGCCGCCGGATCTCGCCGCCGCCCGATCTCGCCGCCGCCGCCCGATCTCGCCGCTGCCGCCCGACCTCGCCGCTGCCGCCCGATCTCGCCGCCGCCGCCCGATCTCGCCGCCGCCGACCGTCGTCGTCGCTCGATCTCGCCGTCGCCGCCTCCCGATCTCGCTGCCGCCGCCGCCCGATCTCGCCGCCGCTGCTCGATCTCGCCGTCGCCACCGCCCAATCTCGCCGTCGCCACCGCCCAATCTCGCCGCCGCCGCCGCCCAATCTCGTCGCCGCCACCGCCCGATCTCGCCGCAGCCACCCGATCTCGCCGCCACCACCCGATCTCGCTGCAGCCGCCCGATCTCATCGTCGCCGCCTGATCACGCCCCGATCTCGTCGTCGTCGCCCTATCTCGCCATCGTCGACCGATCTCATCGCCGTCACCCGATCTCGTCATCACCGCCCGATCTCGTTGTCATTGCCCGATCATAATTAATTATTGGTACACTACTTGAAGTTGATTTCTCTGCTGTTGTGTTCCTTTTTTTGCTAATTCTATATTTTTCTAGAGATTGTAATGAAATAATTCCCTCCACCACTTGGTTTTGTTGTAATAACTTTGTCCCGAGTGACACAAAACTCTAACTTCAAATTGTCATGTCACCCGATCCTGTAGGCATGAGAAAAAAGAAATTTTAAACCAATTCTAATTCTAGGAATCCATCATGCAGGCGAACATCTGCATTGGAATTTAGACCAATTCCAATTCTCACAGGAATTGGAATTAGATGAATTCCAATTCTGCAATTCCAATTTCAGGAGGCCGAACAGACCGTAAGTATACATAAACACACATTGCACAGGCACACAAACATTTTTGTACCGATTTCGCATAGACTCTACATTCCTACCAAGCACAGAAGATCAAGCCAAGAACACTCATGCATCTTTGCACGGGTTTCACATGGTCTTGACAATCCTATAGAAGTTGGCATGTAATAAATAACATAACATAGAATGCTAAAAAAAACAAAGTACGTGGCAAAAAAAACAAAAACAACATTTGTCTCAAATTAATTAGGGCGCTGATATTAATATCGCACTTTTTTCTATTAGTATTTTTGGCTATACTTGAAAAAAAAACAAAAGCAAGATTTGTCCCTAATTAATTAGGGCGCTGATATTAGCACCGCGGTTTTGTCTATTAGCACTTTTGGTTATCCGCAAGTATAGTTTTTTAAAATTGGTTATCCGCAAGCAGAAAAGCTATCCGCACTCAAAAATTTGAAAATGGGAGGAGCAGAGCACCATCGCCCGGAGGAGGAATGAGCACTTGAAAATCCCGGGATAGAGGAGCACTGCCGTAAAGAGGAAGAAGGATCGCCGGATGTGAAAAAGATAGCCGCCGGATAATGAGGGAGAATGCACCGGGATAAAGAACGTCACTCGGGAAATAAAGGAGGAGCACTTGTCGGATTTGGAGCTCTTCAGGCCGAACGGAAAGAGAGGAGGAAGATTTGCCAGCGAAATAGCGGTTTGGAGGGGAGACGGAAGCACGAGAGGGGCAAGTGCGAATAAGGAATAATTTTTGTGCAATGCTTGCTAATAGGAATTCCAAAAGTCCAAAAAAACTCAAATTTTGAGTGCGGATAGCCAAAAATGCGGTGCTAATATCAGCGCCCTTAATTAGATTAGTAATCAAAATAATTAGGCTACTAATCAAAGCTCAAAGGTACCAACTTTATTTAAAACAGAGCATTTATTTAAACCAGAAACACGAATGACGCACCATTCACGGATTAACACATTTTTCTTCCAACGAAAGCTCCAAGCTCTTAATTAATTGCCAACCTACTCCTTTCTTCCTCCCCCTTCATAAATCCCGGCGGCCAAACTCGCAGGCCACTCATCGACGAAGAAGAAGCCCCACAATCCGCGCGCTCAGCCAGGATGGCCGCCGACGCAACACTCCCCAGGCCGACTCCGGCGAAACAGGGCCGGAAGCCGTCGCTATCGGAGGAGGCGCCGGCCCACCGGAACTTCCTATCCAAGGGGCAGATGGAGTCTCTGGCGGCCATCTGCGACACCTTTCTCCCCTCCATGGATCCTCCTTCTAACTCCGGCGACGTTGCCGACGCCGCCGACGTCGCATGCTTCTATCACACCTCCGCCTCTATGGCCGGTATTCCTGAACGTGTTAGTTCTCTCTCTCTCTCTCTCTCTCTCTCTCTCTCTCTCTCTCTCTCTCTCTCTCTCTCTCTCTCTCTCTCTCTCTCTCTCTCTCTCTCTCTCTCTCTCTCTCTCTCTCTCTCTCTCTCTCTCTCTCTCTCTCTCTAATTTTGTATAAACATGACTTGAAAATTAGAATTTTGAACTGGATTATTTTAAAAACAAAATCCCAAATTAAAAACAAAATCCCAAATTATTAAGTTAAAGAAGTTTGAGGAGATTTGTGATGTTTGAATTTAATATTAAGTCATTAATTTAATATATTATTGGCGCATGTGCGATCATTATTCTCAGCCCTGATTGGTGGAATTTTTTTTTCCGATGAATTTGACAAAAACTCAAATCATCGAAATATATGATTGGCATGACAACAATTATAATCTTTAAAAAAAAAGTTTTGAAAATAAAAGTAAATGAAATGTCTTAAGATCCAACTTTCACACACAACTTCACAAGAATAATTTTATACACATCTAAAACATATCTAAAAACTACAAAAAGTGAACCTCTTCAAATAATTTATTTTACTGTGTGTGGGGCCCATCTTTTGTGATTTTTAGGTATATTTTAGGTGTGTATGGATCCATCCAATTCATAACCACCACACTTATGCAAGTTGTAGTTGTGCCAAAGGAAGCCTTAGGCCTTGTTTGGAATAACTTTTTTTCTCCTTTTCATTTTTTTAAAAACGTCATCGTTCATAATATTGTATTTGGTTTCTTTATCAATGGAAAATGCAACTCATTCAAAAGAAGTTATTTTATCTTCTTAGAAAATCATTCATTTGTAAAACAAACAGAATATTATGAACACTGTCATTTTCTAGAAGAAAAAAAATCCTCACTCTTCCTTTTAGAATATGAAAATTACATAATTCATGTAAAATAAAAGATAAAATAATAATAATAATAATAGGGCAAATTATGAAGATGTGTCAGATGATCACAAAAACAATAAATTATGATAATTAAATATTTTAGAAAGATGTGATGATCAATTAATTAGATGACTATGATTGACTTAATGATGTGAAAAATAATGCTAGGACTTTTCATATAGTATGACAAGTGATAGGTGTGGGGCTCCGACTTTTCATATAGTACGATTTTTTTAATAAAGCATGTAAAATTTGAAAGTGAATGTTTAACTCCATTTTCTTTAATATATGTTTTTTTATTTTAGTTTAAAAATGCGCTTTCATATAAGCAAAATTTCTTAATTACAATAATATATACGTGTGCTTCTCTCGCCACTCCCAAAACCTCGTGCGACAGGAGGGTATAACACTTCTGGGGTTTGCGAGCGGCATGCGCGTCATCACATCTAGGCAATGTGGTGATCTAAGTACCGTCTCGTGGGGGCACTTTGCATCAATGTTGTGTCCCTCCATCTTCTGCCCACCATCTCCAACTTGTTCATTTATTTTAGTCATTAAATGTCTAGTTAGGTATTTAAGTAAGTTTTGTAGTATGAGAAAACTATTCCAATTGCTAATGAAAAATCTATTATCTGGTATTCTTCCCTAATGTGCTTGTGCTCTAGTTATTTTTTTTATTTCTTGTATTAGTCGTTTCTATTTTATAACAATCAGAGTCATTTCAGGGCCTTTCTATCCCCTTCTTTCTCCTTCTTCTTCTGCTCTCTTCTAGCATCTCATTGTTTCATCGTCTACTCCCTCAACCATTACAATTTTCACCCGCACCAAAGGTTAGGCCATCTAAACTTCCAATCCGTGCACAAATTGATGATCAAGAACATGGTCGTGGGCCTCCCAAGACTAAGGCTCTGTTTGGGGGGACTTATTTTTACCGGTCAAGCGGTTACGACCGGAGCCTAACTTGTAATGCTGAATTATGTGAGAATCATCAAACTGCAAAAGCTCACCGTCAACCCTTTCCACATCAGTCAAAGTGGAGGAGCAAAGGCCCTCTTGATCTACTTCACATTGACTTATGGAGACTGGCCTCCACCCCTGCTCAAGGTGGTGCAAAATATTTTCTCCTCATTGTGGACGACTTCTCCCGCTATATGTGGATTTTCTTCCTCCATTTTAACGAGGCTCTCTCAAAATTCAATTCTTTTAAAAGAATGATAGAAAATCAACTTGAAAGAAAAAAAAAAATCAAAGCCCTATGCGATGGGGGGGGGGGAGGAATTCCTATCAAATGACTTCCAAATGTTCTGATCCATGTATGGAATCCGTCAGGAACTCACTACACCTCACATCCCTCAGCAAAACAGTGTTGTCGAACGAAGAAACCACACCATTTTGGATATGACTAAATCCCTTCTACACTACAAGAATCTTCCAATAGCTCTGTGGATAGAAGTTTGCTACACTGTTGTTTATCTTCTCAACAGGTCGCCCCCAAAAGCTCTTCGGGATATCACCCCCTTTGAAGCCATTTATCACAAAACCCCCTCATCTCTCATCTTAGAGTCTTCAAAAGCATTGCTCACCCTCCCATCCCCAGCAACAAGAGAGAAAAATTAGACTAGAAATGTAACAAAGCTGTCATGATTGGATATAATCAAGAAACAAAAGGATTTCAACTCTATCATCCCCCGACAAAGCAATTAGTTATCTCCATAGATGTCACTTTTGATGAAGCATCTCAATGAGAATGGCATGCGGTCAGATTAAGAGTTGTGTTGGGGTTGTGGAACACTTCCGGTCCTCTTGTTTCTCACACCGGATTTGCTCACGTGAGCTTAGAGGAATCGAAGTGTGATCCCCTTCGACATCTCCGGGACCAAATTTTTCTGAAGGTTGTTCAGTGGTCGAACGAGGTTCGGAGATCGTCGAGCGGCTTTGGTCGTGTTTCGTCGACCGGTCTTGCTCGTTCGCCGATCGCCGATCGTCGACCCCAGCGATCGTTCGACGATCGCCGATCGTCGATGTCCACGGATCGGTCGACCATCGTCGTTCGACGATCGCGGTTGCCGATCGTCGAACGAACTTTGCTCGTTCGACGATCGCGGACGGAAGTCTATTTAATTATATATTTATCCCCCATTTAGGGATAACGATCTTTTACAGACTTGCGGCGGCGTATTATTTTGGAGGCGTGTACGAGGTTTTCCGTCGGTGTCGATCCAGAAGGTATTCTTCTACGGTTTTCTTGTCCAGAGGAGGAAGAAGGTAGGATCGGGTTTAGATCCTTGTAACCTTTGGTGTAATCTGTAACTTTCTTGTGAATACAAGAAGGGAGAAGAAGGGGAGAGAGGACGTAACCCGGTTTGGGTGAACCTCTGTATATCGCTGTGTTTGTGATTGATCTGTTTTGTGCTTTGTGATTTGTTATTCGTATTCGGATTTCTACTTCTCGGCGCTCCGGATTTCTTACAAGTTGGTCACGGAGGTGGTGGTTGCCCTAGAATATGTTGAAGCCCAAGAGAATTTTTCTCGAGAAGATCGGCCCAACTCCAGTGAATTACATGAAGACTTTATTGAACCAGAAAACGTCTATGCGAGCAGCATTCCTAGGGCCATCCATCCCACCTCTCCTATTGCCTCCAAGGAATCTCAGAGATTCAACTTGGAGCAATCTCCCTACTCATCATCCCCACGAAAAATGCATAGCTTAAAAGAAATATATGAAACTTATAACCTCCCTTGTGCACAGATACTCCAATATCTTATGTCGATGTTGTGCTCTTTGAGGAATGGAGAAGAGACGTGGATGAAGAAATGCACATGGTAGAAAAGAATGGAACTTGGTCCCTAGTTCACAAACCACTTAACAAGCCGATCATTGACTTAAAATGGATCTACAAGACCAAAGTCAACGACGAAGGAGTTCCAGTCAAATTCAAAGTCAGAATTGTCGCCAAGAGATACACTCAGATACCTGGAAGAGATTATGAAGAAACTTACGCTCCTGTTGCAAGGATGGAAACAATTCGACCTGTGATTGTTTATGCTGCTCAACGGAAACTGCCAATCTTCCAACTTGACGTCAAATCTGTGTTCCTCAATGGAGTCATCACGGAAGAGATTTATGTAAATCAACCCCAAGGCTACGAATCTACTGACCGTCACAAAGTGTACCGACTCAACAAGGCCCTTTATGATCTCAAACAAGCCCACGTGCGTGGAACACAAATATAGACACGTCTATGCAATGAGCAGTTCATCCACAGCGCCAGTGAAGCATCCCTCTACATCAAACGACAAAACAGAACCAATCTCATTGTTTGTCTCTATGTCGACGGCCTTATCGTCATTGGCGACAATGAGGATGAAGTATATATTTTCAAAGAAAATATGAGATGACATATTTAGGATTGCTGCATTTCTTGCTGGGTCTCCAGGTCTCCAAAAATTCAGGACATATTTTTATTACACAAGAAAAATATGCTAGTGACCTTCTTATCAAGTATGATATGGAAAACTGTAACCCATCACTTACACCAATGCAATTAGGAGAAAAATTGTGCAAAGCAGAAGAATAAGTAGCTATAAAGAAAGAAAAATTTAGAAGCTTGGTCGGGTCCCTCCTATATCGATCTCACAAATTCTCGCGTAGACATCAAGTATGCTACCTCCATCGGCTAGCGTTTTGTAAGCCGCCCCATACTGAGTCACTAGCTGGCCGCAAAACGCATCCTCCGACTCATTCAACACACAAAGAAATTTGAACTTCTCTACCAGCATGAAGCAAACGACTCTCTATCCAGCTACATCGACTCAGATTGGCGGGGGGGGGGGGGGGGGGGGGGGGGGGGGGCGCTGTCGATGATGCATCTGTGGTCGCATCCGGATAAGGTATGCTTGATTGTGTGTGTGTGTGTTCTTTTTTTTAATATCATGTATGTTGTCGTCGTTCGTCGTCTTATTGTCTTATAGGTGTTGTTGTCATATGTCGTTGTATCGCACTCTTTATTTTATGTTAAGGCTTGTTGGTTTGACCGACCAACATGACCATTAATAAATAGGTCTCGTAGAAGAAGCCTAGAAGGTGTTAGGATGTAGGCCTGACAATATTTTACGCAACTATACTTTAATTGCATGAAACAATCACTCAAATCTGAATTTAAGAAAATTCAGCATTGATTTGGGAGTTATGAAATTAAGTTCATTCTTGATTTCTCATAGAGTCTTCTGAGTTTCCCAAAACCTCTCTCTTAACTTCATAGTTTTGAAACCCCCTTCCTTTAAAATTAAAACCTTTTTTCACTGCCAATAACTTATCCTCTGCCGATTGGGAACTCCCCCCCCCATTAAAACCTCTTTTATAAAACCATCGGCCGGCCCTTTGAAATTGGGGGGGGGGGGGGGGATTTGGGGAGAGACAGAAACGTCTTCACCCCAGTTTCGTCCAGCAGAGATCTCGGCCGCAGAACTCGTCGATTTCCTATCGCCCGTCCTCTCGCCTCTCAACTCCGGCGTCGACAGTCGGAATACGAACGAGACCGGTCACCCTTTTCACCTCCAGATCCAAGGCCTCTTCCGCCCCTTCTAGCGGCGACCAGCAAGCCCTGCTTCTTCCGACGGTCGGTCGATACCAGCCAACCTTCCCGACCTTCAACGCCACCACCAATCTCCGGCAAACCTGTCGCCTGAAGCTTCTAACATCAAGACCCGCTCTCCTACCGCTCCAACCCCCAGACCCGCTCTCCTACCGCTCCAACCCCCTGACCCGCTTACCCCCTTACTGATTCCACCTCGCCGCAGCCTTCTCCATACCAAGCATTCCCCAACCCGTCCAAAGGCCACCACTCTCCCCCCAAAGCCCGAGCCATCCCATCCAGAACCAAGCCACCCCTCACCGACAACTAGCCCCCTGCTCCCGAGGATAGTCCTTCGCCCTGGGAAAATTCTGCAGGTATACCTCTCAGCCTCCCTACTGTTAGCATTTTTCTCATGCAATTAAATTCGGTGATCGTATTGTTAGCGCTTGCAATCTTAAATTGTTTTCTCTACCATTTTGTTGAAATTTGTGAAGTGGAAGTGGGTGATCGGACAGATCGGACGGACTGTCCATGCAGACTTATGGAGCAGCCTGGCGGTCTGGTGATGGCGGCCTGATGTGGTGTTCTGGAGGTAGCTGTGCGGATAGGAATGGTGTTCGCCATACTGGGCGGACTTGGATTGGAGTCCGCCGGCTTCTGCGACCAGGTTTGTGGTTCTGTTGGTGGCCTGTTCTTGGAGTACCGGGCGGACTGGCAGTGAGTCCGCGGAGTCTGTTGTGGCGGACTATCGTTGTAGCTGGTGGTCTGGCTTCGTGTCCGCCGAGCTCGCGCTTTATGTTTGGTGGGTTGCTGGACTTGGTCACATTGTGACAAGTCCAGGGTGTTCGCAGAATCCGCAGAGTTCGCTTGTTTACCAGGCGATCTGTGCCTGTTGGTCGTGGACTTGTATTTGCGGGCTAGTGCGGTGTCCGTCAGCTATTGCGGATTGGCTTCTTGCCTTGGTGTCTGGCGTTTTGGCTAGTGTCTGGCCTTGTCCTTGCGGACTACCTTGTGCGGACTGACAATCTGGCTAGCAGGTCTGCTGTGGCGGCGATCTTGCGCTGTCTTGCGCTTGATGATTGGCGGGCTAGTCGCGAGTTCGGCATTGTTGGTGCGGACAATGCGGACTCGACGGACTGTCTTGTTAGCTGCGATCAGGGGGCGGATAGCCTATCTCATAGGGCGGTGATCACACTCCAACCCGCTCCTATAAATAGGACCCCCTGACACCTCATTTGTAACAGAGTGAACAGTAAGTTGGACTCGGATTAACTACTGCGGACTCGGTTTTTCTATCCGCGCGGTTTGAGCATGCTTAACTGGTTGCTGTTTGCAGGTGGCGCGGCTAGCACTGTGGAGCCAGGAGTTTGGTTCTGACTTCGGTCAGGTGCAGTGAAGCTTGCAGTTTGCAATCGGCGGCTTGCCAGTTTTTCTCTGCTTCATCTTTTCCAAGTTCAATAACCTGTCCGTCGGACTCGGCGGTTAGGCGGTCTGTTCTTCAGTTCGGCGGCAGCTTGCAGTAGTCAGCGAATAACGGTGTGTCCGCGCGACCTCGCGGTCTCGGCGGACTCCGTGTTCTATTCGTCTTCTAGCAGCAGTTCGGGGGGTCTCGGTGACTGGGCGGTCTCGGCGGTCTCGGCGGTCTCCGATTCTGTCCGCTCGGATTGATTCTTGTAGTTTTTCTGTTTTTCTTGTGTACTGGCGAAATCATGTCTCGCCATGTATACCTCACCCTGTAAAGAAGATAATAAAATTTTGATCTGTTTGTTCCTTCTGTTTGCATCTGGTGTTTGAAGCTTGTTTTTCCAGTTTCCGCTTGATCAATGTGTGATTTTGATAGCTCTGAGAATATTAATTTGGCGTCAGACTATCTCGTTGATCATCTTGAGAAAATTCAACACGTTTAATTTCGCGAGATTTACCGCTTGTTAGAACTGAACGCTTGCAGATTAATTAGTCCCACGCTTGGAGCCGTTGCTAGATATTACGAAGGAAATCACAGTGAGTGGAGAAATAACTAAAGACGTCCCCAGTCTCTTGGAGAGGCCGTTACTAGAGAACTTAGCTCGGTTGGAGTTAACTGCTAGTCTTCGGGCTGCATCAGTCGATGCCAGAATGAGCATCGGCTGATACGTATTTTTCTCCAGAAGCAAGCCCATATCTTAGAGTTTCAGGAAGCAGAACACAATGGGCCTCTCCTCCACAAAGGCGGAGTACATGACACTTTGCTCAGCCTCCTGCGAAGCTACCTGGATCCAAAGAATTCACAAAGAAATACGGGAAAAGAAAAGCAAGCTGAAAAGATTGAAGACGAAGCTGTCTCGATTAATCGCGACAATAAATCTGTCATTGCCCTCACAAAAAATCTAGTGTTCCTCAACAAAAGCAAGCACATCAAGCTGAAATATCATTTCGTGAGAGAGATGGTCGAGAAAAGAAGATCCATGTTTAGTTTTGCCCTTCTGAAAAATCCAACTTGCAGATATCCTTACTAAACCCATGGAAAGGGTCCGCTTCCTCAACTAAAGCCTGCGTTTGGCACAGCTTATCGCAGCTTATTTGCTCCGGTGAGATTGGACAAAAACGTCATTGTATGTTTGGTATGACAATGTTAATACTGTTATTAAAAAAAAATTAGTTTGAGGCATAAGTTTTTGATATGACAATGACATTTTTGTCCAACCTCACCGGAGCAAATAAGCCCCGATAAGCCGCCCCAAACGCAATGTTGTCAACGGCAAGGATCACGGAGGGGTGTTTGTATATGATCCCAGTCGTTAACATGTCTATCTGTGCCTCCTGCATCAATGGTGTGTCCCTCCATCTTCTGCCCTACGTCTGCTACCTGCTCATTTATTTTGGCCATTAAATATCTTTTTAGCAAATGAAAATTCTAGTATCCGCTATTCTTCCCAATTGTGATTTGGGTACTGTCGTGATTGTTCGTATATATATAATCATATTAATTCTTGACTCTTGAGGTTTCAAGTAAATGTAAAATTAGTCCCTAAAACTTTAATTGTGCCAAAATAGTACTTAAACTTCTCGTCTAGGAACTTTTTTAGCCCCAGAATTGCACTCAAAATGAAGCCCAACATTAGCCAAGAGGTTGAAAATGACACAACTTAGAAGTATAGGGACCAAATTGACATTATCTTGCAAACTTAAGAATATTAACTAAATTACAATGAAATTGTGATAAAATGTGTAGGTGGGAGGGCTTGTATCCGGAGGGTTGAAGCACCCGCAGATGCCGGCGATGAGAATTGCGCTGCTGCTATTGTCGACGTGGTACGGCACGCTGCTTCTATGCGGGCGGCGGTGCCTTTCGGCGAGGTTTCCCTTCGTCCGGCGGTTCGCGGCGCTGGAGCAGGATAAGCGCGAGAAGATTGTGTTTTCATGGGCGTTGAGCAGCTTTCATCAGCTGAGACTGATGCATGTTTGCCTTAAATGCCTCACCATGCGCTTCTACTTCGCCCAGGTACTTAATTACTTATATTAATTAATTCTATATAATATTAATATTATTTATTCCACGTGTTATACTTTAGCTTAATAGCTTATGTGACTTATGTCCAAAGTTTTAAGAATCGGACCGGAGATCGAACCGGTGAGTTCAAAAGTTCAAGTTCTGACCGGTTGAATCAGTCCAATCAGAGTTGAACCGTAATATTATAATAAATAATAAAAATATATAGAAAAAATATTTATAACTGTATAAGAATAATAAATTGTATACTCTTATACATAAATATTAGATTCAAATTTACGTTTTATTTTGAATAAACTATATAATTTTAAAATATTAACTATACACATGTGCATTAATCTAAATCTAATAAGTAAATTATAATATTTTTAAAATTGTAATATGATAAAACCGGACCGGACCGGCCCATGTTAGAAGCTCGTCTAAGATGATTTGGATGTACAACCTCATATTCGCTGGGTGAAACCCGGAGACTTCACTGAGGGATTGGGCTAGCCTCAGGCTAGCCTTGGGTTAACCCTAAGGGATACTGGTGGAGTTCTCGTCCTTAAAGGCTCCCGCCTGGCAGTGGGCGATATCGTTCGCGCCACGACAGGCTTTGGGTCCAAAGCCAGAGGAGCTTCCGCCCTGAAGGAGTTCCCGCCAAAGGCAGGCGAAGGCTGGGGAAACCAGGGCAGATAGTCGAGCGCAGATAGTCGAGCTCCCGGCAGGAGAGGTCGTCGACCAACCAGGGCAGATAGTCGAGCGCAGATAGTCGAGCTCCCGGCAGGAGAGGTCGTCGACCAACCAGGGCAGATAGTCCAGAGCAGATAGTCGAGCTCCCGGCAAGAGCAGGTGGCTTGACCACGGAAGCTCCCGCCTTAGGGAAAGCTCCCGCCCAGGGCAGGCGAGAAGGCCTTAGGTGAACCCTCATTCGCAATGACATCATGACTACCTAGCGCGAGAACCTTCCTGACAGGAGCTCTCGCCAAGGCGGGCCCAGAGGGGACCCAGCGAGAGCCTTCTAGGCCGGGGGTCTCGCCAAGTGAGCCCACGGGGTGGGACCCGGAGTCCAGAGGAGATTATTTTATTATTATCCCGAGGTAAAATTACCCAAATGCCCTTGGGAGGACAACGGGATTTGGCTATTGGCAGACCCTTCAGGGGTATTTCAGTATTTTCAGGCCAAAAGAAGACTATAAAAAGACCCATAGGGGCTCTTTGGAAGGCAGACTCTCATTACTCTCCAACTCTAGTGCCTTCTGAGGAGCTCCCAGCCCAGCGTTTGGCTTTGGAGGGGAAGCTCTCAGAGATCTTCCGGGTGTGTGGTGGGACCTCCCAGCTGAGGCTTTGGGTCTGTTTTAGGACCTTAGCAGCTAATCAGGGGTCGAGATTTGAGAGAAGTAGGCGTCGGCTGCACTTGGGTTTGTGAATATTCGTTGAGGTCATTTTTGGCTTCAACATTGGACACGTACAAAGGAGATCATTAGAGGACCTGTTAGGCATTGTGAGAGTCTAGTCACTAGGCATGTTAAACGAGGAAGGGGTAGACTAATAAAGGCTTGGAATGAAACTGTAAAGAAATACATGATGTACTTAGGCATTAGTGAGATTATGACAAAAGATAGGACAAAATGGCGATAAAGGATCCATATAGTCGATCCCACTATAGTGGGATAAAGGCTTGAATGTTATTGTTGTAAGAAAAAATTATTTTCATCATTTTAATTTCTCATCAATTATAAATTTCTCGATGCAATATTTCTTATTTACCAATGCTTAGCTTAGTATACACTTGTAATGGCATGTTTGACCCTCCCATGATCCATGGTAAAATAATTATGATGTGATCGGAATTTCTAATCATCGCATTCACGGCGGCTACCACCGCCCCAAACATACGTACGTTTTGATGGAGCTGCGCTGCTTTAGGCTCCATTTGACACGGCGGTAGCGGTCATGAACATTGGGGTTAAATTGGCCTTTGTTAATGCCCACATAAGAAACTTCATCAACTTTTATGTTCAAAGGGATGATATTTGTTAGGTGTTTCTTTAGGAATGACACGGTTTAATTGATACGTTTAATTAAACAGTCTGATCACGGGCATCAGAGTGCTCTGCTTCCTGAATGAAGCAGTCTGTCTTCTTCTTTTTTGATGAGATATTTAATTTCCTGAAGCGAGCTAGCTGCCAAAGCATTGGGGATCACTGATTGGGTAATTTATGTTCGTTGGGACGTCTGAGTTCTGTCGCTGTTTAAAGAAGGCGATTGTTATCCGCACTACAGTTTTGGCTAGTCGCACATGTTTTTTTCCTAATTTTTTATTTCTTATTGAAATACGTCTTGTACATGCATTTTTAGGAAAAGTGTTCGACACCAAAGTTACGTTGTAGATCTCATCGAGATCTACAACTTTCGTGTCGAACACTTTTCCTAAAAATGCATGTACAAGGCGTATTTTTAAAAGACGCGAAATCTGAGTGTATTTCCAAAGTACGTCTTGTACATGTGTTTTTAGGAAAAGTGTTCAACACAAAAGTTGTAGATTTCGTCGAGATCTACAACTTTCGTGTTGAACACTTTTCCTAAAAATGCATGTACAAAGCGTATTTCCAAAAGGCGCGAAAAATTAGGAGAAAATATAGTGCGAATAACCAAAACTGTAGTGCGAATAACAATCGCCTTAAAGAATCCAGCATTAATGTTTCTGGTTACACAATATTTCAGCGACGGTGAGATGCTACCACTCCAATTTACAATAATAGCAATGAATCTTCTCATGGAGGCATGTGGGGTGGGGCCGCATGGAGAGCGATACGCGAGAGCGAAGTATAAAGAAGGGGGCAATATGTTGAGCGCGCTGAAGGAGCGATATGTTCAGCGATGTGTTGGGGCGCAATCTGGAGAGTGGGGGGGGGGGGGGGGGGTTGGAGCGCGAAGAGGGCATGGGGGTGTTGAACGGGGGCCGGCCCACTCATGTGAGTATCCCGGGCCGCCCCCGTGTGGACTGCAGTCCACCAGCCCCAACTCATCTTCACGTGCCGCGTTCGGCCCAAGCCCAACACTGGGTGGCCTACCTTAACCTGCCACGTGACGGGTTGTTGAGGTCACCCGGCCTTCATCCCGTGACCTCTTTTATGAGGAGACTAACACCACTCCTCATACCCATCCGTGCTAGCACGGATTAGTATGAGGAGTGGTGTTAGGCTCCTCACAATGGAGGTCGGTTGATCGAGGTCGGGCAAGTCCAACGCCTCGCCGACCTCAACAACCTGCCACGTGGTTAATCTAAGGTTAGGTTAGAAATGCCCGGTGTTGGGTTGTGCCGCACGCGGCGCGTGGAGAGGGGTTGGGATGCGGTGGACTGCAATCCACACGGGGGGCGGCCCGGGATACTCACATGAGTCGGCCGGCCCCCGTTCAACGGGGTGCACGACAAGGAGAGCAAAACACGGAGAGCGTACTAGACGGCAGCGCGATATATTGAGCGACGCACGGGAATGCGTATTGGAGAGCAGCGACACGACCTGTGGAGCCGCGTAGGGTGGCACGCTTTGTATAGCAGCACCTGAGGGTGGAATCTTGTGAGTGGAGCCAAAGTGCATAGTGTGTTGAATGACATGGAGAGGCATGCTTGCTCTGGGGAATTTCAGAAGCAGTAAGAAGAGTGGAGCTCAAGGGCTTGTATTGGAGAGCAGCTTCGCTCTTATAGAAGCGTTTTGCAAGAGAGAGGCGTGTGGGGGTATGTATTGGAGAGCGGTGAGGGTATGTATTGGAGAGCGGCGTGCAGGTCGCGTTATGTTGTGCAGCAAGCGGGCTTTGCTTGCCGGACATGAGTCGTAACAAATGATGGCTCACATCATCTCTCATCATTCAGACCCAGTTAAATGAATATCAGGATCGAAATGGAGGGGATTCATTTCATGGACATGATGATCCGTTTTTTGATCCGACGGATTCTGTTTTTCTCATCATTTTATTTTTTTTATTCAAAAAAATATTTTTCACTAGATATTTTCTGGACTTATCTTATCCACTAAATATGAAATGGATCCCCTCCGTTTCATTTGAAATGGAGCAATCCGGATACTTTAAATGAAGGAGTATGTCAAACAATGTATTATTTTTAATTATTTGACCAACAAATAAGAACACTTCATAACGCCAGCGACACCCTCGCGAACAAAAAAAGTTCTCTAAACTTGGCAAAAATTTCACGAAAGCTTCTTCTCATTACCATAATTATGTTGATGGTGATGATTTCTTGATCAGATGTCCATTACTTTAGTAATCGTCGACAAGACCTTGAGGGGTTGGGGCGAACCTTCCTCCCCCTCCCCGCCCCACCCACCCACCATCGACAGACACGCCATTTGACGACAAGGGTCGCTGCGGTAGGGGCTGGAAAGGGATCAGTTAGCATAATAAGGTAAAGAGTATGAGGAACCTATTCCGTAGTCGCACGCGAGCATTTTTCAATCGCCCAGTACCCGGATGGAATAATTCATGGGAGCATTTTTCAGTCGCGCACGAGAATATTGAAATGTGAACTTCATGAGAGTTAAATATTATGTTTTGCAACATTCAAGAGAGATTTTTGTAATTTTAATAATAAGAGTGGTGCAACCTGTAATTATGCTAACCACCTAGGGTAGTTTTGATAATTATTCCTTATTATTTTTGAAAAGTAATATTCCATTTGCACTCGTTTGTGTCAACAGGTCAACGAGAAGAAGCAGAACGCCTCCTGGAAAGCCATCGGTTATTGCGGTCCCGATCCATTACACGTGGACCAACGTCAAAACGTCGGCGATCGCCGCGACGCCGTGCTCGACTCTGCATTCCTCCACATGAACAACTCGCCGGACATTCTCGCCGAAAAACTCCATCACTCTGGCTTCCCCTGGCCCACCTCCAGCCCCACCACAAGACTCACCCTCCACTGCGACGCCGTCATCATCGGCTCCGGCTCCGGCGGAAGCGTTGTAGCAGGCATCCTCGCCGCCGCCAGCCACAAAGTACTCCTCATCGAGAAAGGACATTTCTACTCACCTTCGGAACTCTCCCTCCTCGAGGGCCCCTCTTCTTCCGCCATGTACGAAGGAAACGGCTTGATCGCCACAGACGAAGGCACTGTTCTCGTTCTCGCCGGGGCCACCGTCGGCGGCGGCTCAACAATAAACTGGTCCGCCGCTATTCCCACCCCGGAAACCGTCCGGCGAGAGTGGAGCCACGAACGCCGGCTCGAGCTGTTTGGAAGCGCGGCGTACGACCGAGCCCTGGACGCGGTTTGCCGGCGGATGAAGGTGCAGTCGCAGGTGGAGGAAGAGGGGTTTAACAGCTCGGTTTTACGGCGGGGTTGTTCCGCCGCCGGATATGACGTGGCATACGCGCCGTGTAACGCGCCGCCGGATCATTACTGCGGGTGGTGCCATCTGGGGTGCAGGAGTGAGAAGAAGCAGAGCACGTTGGTCACGTGGCTGGCTGATCTGGCAAGATCAGGTAATGGGCTCATCCTACCGGACTGCCGGGCTGTTGAAGTGCTCAAAGTTCCCGGAAAAACCCGCCCGATTGCCGCCGGCATCATCGCGGAGTTCGCCGGTGGCCTTCAGTTCACGATCAAGTCGAAGGTCAGTTTGGCAAATTAGCTCTGTTAATCAAATTAACAGATTAATTTAGGATTTTGACACTTTATTTCCCAGAATTACCCTATTTATCACTTTGCGTCCAATATTTTTATAAGCACTTTACATCCTTTAAATACAGATTTTTGACAGAAAAGATTGAAATTTTAGTGATATTTAAATTCGAGCATCACTTAAAATGCTCATTTTGGGACTTTGCAAATAACTAAAATAAGATAGTTTGGAATGCAAAGTGTCAAAATGAGCATTTTGGATAGTGTCCGTACTTAAATACTCTTGAATTTCAATCTTATGGTGCAAAGTGCCAAAAATTGTAATTAGGAGATGCAAAGTATCAATTTTAAAAATTTGAGATGTAAAGTATCAAAATAGGATAATTTGAAGGGGCAAATTGCAAAAAAGACAATTTTCATTTTCAAAATATAATAATTGCAGGTAACAGTAGTGGCCTGCGGCGCGCTGAACACGCCGCGTCTTCTTAAGAAAAGCGGTTTGCGGAACAAGCACATCGGAAAAAACCTGCATCTTCACCCAACGGTAATGGCGTGGGGCTACTTTCCGATAACCGGCGGATGGCCGGAGAAGAGCAAGAGAAGCTACGAAGGCGGAATACTGACATCTATGTCGCTGGCGGCTGGGAGCGACGTGATTCTCCAGACGCCGGCGCTTCACCCGGGGATGTACGCCGCGTTGGTCCCGTGGGTTTCCGCGGCAGATTTCCGGCGACGGATGCTGCGGTTTGCGAGGACGGCTCATGTCTTTGCTCTGGTGAGAGACAGAGGAAGCGGCACAGTCGATTACCCTGGGACGGTGAGGCATTGGCTTGCGGCGGAGGACGAGAGGCGTCTGAAGGTAGGGCTGGAGGCGGCAGTGAGGATTATGGCGGCGGCAGGGGCAGAGGAGGTGGGGACGCAGTGGTTGGGAGGGGATTCCGGGAAGGGAAGGAAGGGTGTTGAGAGGGTTTTGGAAGGGGTGAGAAGGAGGAGGATTGGGGATTTGACGACGCCGATGTGCTCGGCGCATCAGATGGGTAGCTGTAGAATGGGAGCGACGACGGAGGATGGGGCGGTGGGGCCGGACGGTGAGGTTTGGGAGGTGGAGGGCTGTTTGTGGCTGACACCAGTGTTTTTCCGACATCAATTGGAGTGAATCCGATGGTGACAGTTCAGGCGATGGCTTATACAATCGCGCAGGGCATCGACGGGGTGCTGCGGAGGAAGAAGAATTGAGGGGAAGTTAATTTCTTCTCCATGTTGTGTTGAGATTTGGCGGGAAAATATAATTTTAAATTATTCAGAGTGTTGTGGAAAATATGTATAGATTTTGAAGAATCAGAATGAACCATCTAGACAGTGCACGAGGAGAGGGGGTGTGCCCCGCGCGACAGTGTATGGCCTGCGGCGGCGAGGGTTCGATTCCCCCTGTTCGACTGTTTTTTCAAAAAAAAATTAAAATGTTGTGCACCGAATAATCCCACATCGTCGATTGGAAATGGTCTTTTGCTATATATATTAATGTGCATCCAGTGAACCCTTCCAGTTCAATTCATGCGGTCTCGAAGCTGGCGGGCTTTCTAGGCCATGAAATGGGTTAGCTTGAATCAATTCTGGCAGTCTATGCAAACGGGCCTTGATTCAGTCTCATACATTTGGATGTTTTTTTTTCAAATTTGTAGGAGTAAAATAGTAAATTTAATTACATCCTATGGTAGGAGCCCTATAAAATTTATAGGTTTAAGACAACCTACCATGCTAGGTCTAGGAGACCTATAAAAATGATGACGGATGTGTAGAAATATTTTTATGTATATTTCAAATTAATATATATTTTCTGACTTTTTAAAATTGTTATGTAACATGATAATATCATAACATGAATAACAAGATTATAAAACTTATATAAACAGAAGAGATGAGAAATAAAAGAGATCAAAATAATATAGGTTTAGAATTGAGTCTTGGTAAGGCGTGTTATCACTGTCCTAAAAAAGTTACACCACCCTTCGGCAGAGCTTCCAACGATGCTCACTCCTCCAAGGTATAACACCCGACTAGATTCCAAAAGCTCTGATGTGCGCGAACACCGAAGAAGCACAGAACATCCGAACTCCCACTTGATGAAGCAAATATGAAGAAAATAAAATCACGTAAAGATCGTCGTGAGAGCGAGAAGGTCGATAGAATATTTTCCAAAAGTATTAGTAAACAAATCAAAAATTCTCCTAAATAACAGTCTCGAAAACGACAAGAAATAAACACGTAATAAATTTCAATAGTTATATTATAAAATTTAGAACCCGTTTTAACTTCATTCCGTTCTAAATGGACCGGAGTAAAGGTGTTTAAGAAGAACTAAAATGTTGTCATTTTAAAACGGCCGGTTTAAAATATACTTTTTCCTTCGTTTTGAAAAAGTCAGGGAGACCTCCATTCTCCTTTTCAAAACGGTCCTTTGAAATATTTTTTAATTTAATTTAATTTTATTTAATCAATTTAACCCCTATAAAAATATAATTATATCCATAAATTTGTAAAAAAAAAAACACAAATATAATACTTAATTTTGTTTTAAAAAATTCACAAAAAATTTGTGCGAAATAAATAAAATTCATGCGAAGATAATTTTGAAAATAATTCAAGCCGTCACTGAAACAGAGGTTACCCAAACAAAGTCTCAGTTTTAAAACCACAGTTTTTAAAATACAGTTTAGCATCTCTCTTTTGAACTTTCCCATTTTAAAACGGCACCGGTATCCCAAACAAAACCTTAATCGTGTAGGTGAACATTTGAGTTCCAACGTAGAGGAGTAATGGCGAGAAAAAAACGTAACAGAAATTAGTGGACAAGTCGACGTAACTTGCGTCAACTTCTTATTGACCCATGTCGAGATCATGTTGACATAAAAAACGAGAAGGTGATGCATGCGTCGAGTTCTTTTCGACGCATGTCGACGCGAGTGATGTGCGTCGAATTCAATTCAACGCATCACGACGAATTCAATTCAACGCATCACGGCGAAATCGACGTATGCGTTGAGATCAATTTGACGCATGTCGACGCAGAAGAAAAGTGTGTCGAGTTTGATTTGACGCAACTCGACAAAGTCGACGCATGCGTCGAGATCAATTCGACGCATGCCGACGCAACTCTGAATTTTAGGATTCAATAGAGCCAAAAGTATTTTGTACAAAAAATACAGTACGATTCAATTATTCCCCAAATCCCAAATATAAAATCCGGATCCGGTCCGGTGCAGTGCGTTCGCGCGCGCGCGTGTGGTTCATAGATTCTCCTTATGTTCTTTTGAACAAGTAAGAGGATGAATCCATTTATATACTCACCACCAAGAGTGGTGATAAACAAGGTGAGACTAAAAGGTTTCATCATTTCTTCATGAAAGGTGTCTCTCCAAATGAATTTGAATTTCCTACAATTTGGTTTTGAAGCTTTTTCATCAAATGAGAAGCCCAAACATCAAACATCATTTGACTCCAAAGAAACATTTAATTATAAAATTTTATACATTATATTTCTAATGCAATGGGTATAATAAACTTGGAGCATTAATTATCATTTGGGCATAATAAGTATCTAATACAAATTTGTTTCATCAAATTGTATCTAATGCAATTGGTATAGGTGAAATGGTTAACTTGAACATATATTTAGTACTGATTTCCTCTACTGAAAAGTATAATATGTCAGAGGTATTGATTTATAAACCTTTAACTGGTAAATTAGATAAGCACATAAAAGTTTGGTTGTTCTTTGGTTATGGCAGTGGACGCGTTAATGGTCATGCGAATTCCTTGATTTTCATGAGGATTATTAGGGTGCAGCCCAGATCCCAAAATCGCAGCCTCACGACTACCCCCATATTGGTGATGCCTCAAGAGATATTTCTAACCAATATCTCGCAAAGATATGTCTTTGACAACCATTAAGAACTTAAATTAGTTCATCCTAACTTGTTACGTAGAACACAACATCATAGAAATGAGGAGAAAGTTTTCTCAACCTTTAAATTTTTGTGCTCCCAATTACGCTACATCAACGGCTTCATTTCTACTACATTAAACTCAATTTATGGGTTCTCCAATCACATGGGTTGGGTATCCACCGTTGGTAGCAAATTAAGTGGGCTTCAGCCTCATTCCCCTCGATGACAACAAAATCTCTCATTTGGGACAATCCATTGGTAAGATTATCAGCCAGATTCAACCGTGACTTTACATAGTAGAATGATATCACTTCTTTTCTTCTCTACTTCACTGATTTGTATCTGATTCTCTTAAACTTGTTCATTTTAGAATTAGTATAATTAGAAGCAGTTAAATCTATAACCGATTTGTTATAACAATGTAAAGAAATATCAGGCATAAGTTTTTCACATAAAGGAATTTCAATAAGTAAATTCTTAATTCATTCTGCTTCGGCACATACAGTGTCCAAAGCTATAAGCTCGGATTCCATGATGTTTCTTGAAATCAAAGTTTGTTTTGTTGAAGCTCATGAAATAGCAGCTCCACCAAAGAGGAATACATAATCTGTTGTAAACTTAACATCTAAAGAATCAGTTACCCAATTGGCATCTGAATATCCTTCTAGTACTTCAGGAAAATCCGTATATACTAAACTATAATCTATAGTTTCTCGAAAGTATTTAAATATTCTAGTTAACGTTATCCAATGTTCATCACTTGAATTACTAGTATATCTACTAAACCGGCCTGCGACATAAGAAATATCGAGACTTATGTGGTTAGCAATGTATAATAGTGATTCTATCATTTGTGCATATCTATGTTGATCGACAGGTTCACCAATCTTTTTACAAAGTTTAATGCTAGCGTCATAAAGTGTAAATGCGGGAGCGGAATCAAACAAGTTAAATTTATTCAGTATTTTTCTCAATCAAATGTGAAAGAGATAATGATACACTAGAATCAGTTTTCACTAGTTTCATTCCTAAAATGATGTTAGCTACTCCTAAATCTTTCATATAGAATTTGGAAGACAAATTATTTTTAGTTTCATTAATTATTTTGATAGAATTTCCAAATATTAATATATCATCTATATAGAAACATATCAAGACAGTTTTATTTCTATCTTGTTTAGCATAAATACATTTGTGGAATTCATTGGATTTAAATCCAAAGGATGAGACTACAGAATCAAATTTTTGATGTCATTGCTTAGGAGCTTATTTTAATCAATAAAGTGATTTAATTAATTAACAAACCTTGGTTTCTTGGCCTTTGACCACAAAATCTTCAGGTTAAGACATGTTGACTTCTTCATATAAGTCTCCATAAAAGAAAGCAGTCTTGACATCCATTTGGTAAATGATCATCTTGTGGATTGAAGCTTAGGCGACTAGAACACGAAGAGATGTGATTATAACTACAGGAGCATATGTATCTAAACAATCTATTCCTTGTTTTTGAGCATAGCCTTTAACAATAAGTCGAGCCTTATGTATCTATAGAGTCATCCAGATTTAGTTTCTTCATAAAGATCTATTTATAACCTATGACTTTGGCAGGAGGAGGTAGATCAGTTAGAATCCATGTTTTATTTTCTAGAATGGAATTAATTTCTAAGTTTATTACTTTTTTCCAAAAGGGATAATCAGATTAGGTCATAGCTTCCTCATATGTATTAGGTTCTCCTTCAACTAGATAGGTGAAGTAGTCTTCTCCAAAAGTCTTTTCGGTTCTAACTATTTTGCTTATTCTAAGTTAATCATTTTCTAATGGGTCTAAAGAAGAAGAAAAATGTTAGTTTGAACTAGTTGAAGATTGAGATGAGTTGTTTAATTTATATGAGAAATTATCTTCAAAATAAACTATGTCTCTAGCTCTATAATAGCGTTATTAGAGATTTCACTAATGAGAGAATTAGTTATAAAGAATCTATTAACACTGATATCGGAAGCATATCCTATAAAATGGAGCCCATTATTTTAGGTCTTTTTATTTTCTTTTGGATTCAGGAATTGAAACCTTAGCCAAACACCCCACACTCAAAGAATTTAGAGGTTAGGTTTCCTTAATTTAAATAATTCATAAGGGGTTTTGTCACTTTGCTTTGAAAGAATCCTATTAAGGATTAAGGAGGAGGTGAGCAACACTTCTCCCCAAAGATTTTTTGGGGCATCAGACTCGATTAACATGACATTGATCATGTTCATCAAAGTTCGATTTTTGCGTTCGACTACGTCATTCGATTGGGGAGAATATGGAGCAGTCACTTGATGAATTATCTTATGTTCTTGGCAAAATTGGATTATTTCATTCGAAGTGTATTCTCCATCTCAGTCAAATCTAAAAATTTTAATAGAAGACCCTAATTGATTTTCTATCTCGGCTTTAAAAATCTTAAATATGAAAATATCTCATCTTTGGTTTTTAATAAATATATGTAACAATATTTGGTAAAATCGCTTATGAAAGTTATAAAATATTTATTTTCACCTATAGTAGGTTGGCGGTTTGAGTTACATACATCCAAGTGAATTAACTCTAACGGTTTTGAAGTTTTATCAACTGATTTAAATGACTTTCTAGAAATTTTCGCTTGCACACAAATTTCATATTTAACACTTGGAGCAATGTTTATTTTAGGAATTAGATTCAAGGACATCATTCTTTTCATACAATCAGAATTTACATGTCCTAATCTAGCATACCAAAAATCATGAGAAAAACTAGGAATTAAAGAAGAGAAAATTTGATTTACTTTTAAAACAACAACACTCAATTTAAATAAACAATCACAAACAAATCCGTTTCCAATAAATACATCATTTAATGTTGTTGCGGCCCAACTCGACGATAATAAATCAGTTTAAATTCGGCCGTCTTAGTCGGGGAGCGTCGAGCGCGCAATCAGTCAAAAAGTAGGTACACATGGCGATTTTGACGTGGAAAAACCCTTAAACTGGATAAAAAATCGCGCGATCGGGTTTGTGCCGATCGAACTCCACTATCTGTTGGCAGTTATAACTTTCACTAAGAATCGAGAGCGACAGACCGCTTCTCGTTACACTTTGGAGGTGAGAGAAAATTGTTATCTCGTGGCGGACAACAGGCTGCCCTGCACGAGGCTTGTTTGTGGAAAGGACATGGATGAACAGAGTGCGCTTGTTGTTGCAGGATCTTCCTTCTCGATGCTTGTCGTGAATCTAGGCGGGCTTTGGCGAAACAATGATGGCTTGAGGATGGCTCAAAGGTGGCTTGAATGCAGCTTGAAGATGACTTGAATGCGGCTTGAAGATGTCTTGAATGCGGCTTGAAGATGACTTGAATGTGGCTTGAAGATGGTTCGTAGGTGGAATCCGGCAGAGCTCTAGCTCGAGGAAGGAGAATTCTGTGGAGCCAAAAGGTGAGAAATGAGGAAACCTGTGGCTCCTTTTATAGCTTTCGGGAGGTGGTTATGATGGTTATGCAGCTATCCACACACTATAACCACCTACATAATTATTTTTTAGTATAGTTAAAGATACGTATATATGCCATAAAATTTGGTACACATAGACCGATATTTTTAGTATAGTGGTGCGAACAGAAAACAAGAGACCGAAAATTTGGAGTAACAAAATTTTTATTATCAAAAAAGATGTCTATTACAAATGTATGACCTCTTTTTTATAGAATGGAAGAGAGAAGAGAGATTATAAATAAGCAATGTGAGACTAATAATTATAGGAACAAGCATCTATACAAGCCGCATAAGCCGCGCGGTTTGACTAACAGCACGACAACTACAATGCGGAGAAGACAAGCCGAAAATATCTTCAAGTCACCATAGACAAGCCTCCAGACCGCCCGTACACCAATCAGTAACAGCCCGGCTACCAATCTGCTGGGAGAAGCCACCAGACCGCCAGACACCAATCAACAACAGCCTGGCTACCAAGCCGCTGGGGGAAGCCGTCAGACCTCCAGACCGCCCGGTCTCCATACTGCAACACTCCCTCTCAAGCTGGAGCATAAATATCAATCATGTTCAGCTTGTCGTAAATGTGAAACAAGGAAGCGGACACTGGCTTGGTGAAGATATCTGCTAACTCGTTGTTAGAAGTGAGGAACGGAGTACAAATCTGTTTCTTCAAAATCTCTTCTCGAATAAAGTGACAGTCGATTTCTATGTGTTTTGTTCTCTCATGAAAGACCAGATTTTTGGAGATGTATATCGCGGCCTTGTTGTCGCAGAACATAGGAAGAGGATAGTTGTAGACCTCTCATAAGTCAAGCATGAGAGCCCGTAACCACTTTAACTCACATGTGCTTGACGTCATACTACGATATTCCGCTTCTGCACTAGACTTGGAGACAACAGACTGTTTCTTGCCCTTTCAGCTCACAAGATTTCCTCCAACAAATGTATAAAAGCCCGATGTTGACTTGCGGTCTCCTTTATCATCAGGATAGCTCGAATCTGAGTACGCTTCAACCCTCAAGTGACCATTCTTCTAAAAAAACAATCCTTTTCATGGTGCTGCTTTAACATTCTCCAATATCCACAGGGCAGACTGTAGATGACACTCCCTAGGAGCTTGCATGAATTGGCTAACCTTGCCTATAATATAGGAGATGTCGGGTCTGGTCACCGTGAGATAAATGAGTTTACCCACTAGACGTTGGTACCTCATAGTATCAGATAGAGAAGACGAGTCATCTGTCCAAGTTTTATCTTCTCCAATAGCCATGAGACATCTGACAGGTTTAGCACCAGTCAACCCTGTCTCTTTTAGTAAATCATGAGCATACTTCTGTTGGGAGAGGACCAAAGAGTTGGGCTTCCGAGAGATTTCAATCCCCAGAAAGTATTTGGGGGAGCCCATATCGTTCGTGACCAGGTGTTGACGGAGGTGTTTCTTTGTCAAAGCTACCCCAGTCTGGTCATCGCCAGTTAGAAGAATATCATCCACATATACAACAAGAATCGCCATACCAGAGGAGGTTTTGCGGATGAACAAGGAGTGATCGGCTGAACTTCTTGTAAAACCAATGGCCGCAACAATGTCGCTGAACTTGTCAAACCAAGCCCGAGGGCTTTGCTTTAGGCCATAGATGTCCTTCTTCAGCTGGCATACTCGTGTCTCCCCCTAAGCAACATACCCAGGAGGTTGCTCTATGTAAACGTCATCCTAAAGATTACCATAGAGAAAGACATTCTTGACATCCAACTGGAAAATGTGACAATCTCTATTGACAGTCATAGAGAGAAGAACCCAAATGGTGCTGAGACGAGCAACGAGAGAGAAGGTGTCAAAGTAATCAACACCATAAGTCTGAGTAAAGCCTTTTGCGATCAGGAGGGCCTTGTATCGATCCACGCTGTCGTCCGGACAGAACTTCACAACGAATACCCAGCGATAGCCAACCACATTAGTTCCCAAAGGGGGAGGAACAAGGGTCCATGTAACCCTTTCAGTGAGGGTAGAAATTTCCTCATCCATAATAGTCTTCCAATGAGGAATAGTAAGAGCTTCCTGGTAGATGCAGGGAGTGGCAGTGGCAGAGATAGCCAAGGCAAACGCCCTGCGAGAAGGAGTTAGACAATCATAGGAAACAACAGCAACTAGCAGGTGTTGTGTACACGTCCGCACCCCTTTGCAAAGAGTAATGAGAAGCTCCAGCTCGGTGTGTTCCTCAATTTCCGGGGCATCCGTGACAAAGAGAGCTGACCCGGGAGTAGAGAGAGATGGCTGCAGAGAGGAGGGAGATATCTTGGGAGGTGGAGACGGTGGAGGTGGAGGAATCTCGGCAGATGTAGAGGGGACGGAAGGGGTGGTATGAGAGGGAGGAACATCAGGAGGAGAAGATGAGTCGTGAGAGAAGTAGGATGCACTTTCAAAGAAGGTGACGTCCGTAGAGACGAATTGCTTGCGGGCAACCGGGTCAAAGCAATAATAACCTTTCTAAGTGGTAGAGTACCCTAGAAAGACACATTTGGTGGACCGTGGTGAGAGTTTGTCACGGGTGGCTGAGGGAGAGTGCACAAAGGCTGTGCACCCAAAGACACGCAGAGGGAGAGGAAACAGATCCTTTCCCGGATAGAGAATGGAGAAGGGGGTTTTGCCGTGGAGAACGGTGGAGGGAATGCGATTGATAAGATATCAGGAGATGAGAATAACATAGCCTCAATATGAGCGAGGAATCTGCATTTGAGTCAGCAGAGTGCGCGCGACATCAAGGAGGTGACGGTTTTTGCGTTCTGCCATGCCATTTTACTGTGAGGTATAGACACAACTAGTTTGATGAACAATACCATGTTTCATATAAAAAGAGGAAAACTCATGACTAAGATATTTTTTTGCATTATCAGAGCGAAAGATTTTAACAGAGACATCAAATTGATTCTTAATCATATAATAAAAGGATGTTCATACATTGAATAATTCAAAGCGATCTTTCAAGAGATACACTCAAGTACAGCGGGAGAAATCGTCAATAAAAGTTACAAAATATGAACTACCCCGACCTACTGTGAGGGTAGGAGCAGGCCCCCAGATATCAGAGTGAACAAGATTAAATGGTCGGGAAGATCCACGACCTTGCTTCGGTGGGAAGGAAGAGCGGTGATACTTACCAAGCTGACATGCATCACAGTTGAGAGGAGGACCCTGCGTAGGAAGGTGGGGCATAAGTTGACGAAGAAGTCGTGGAGGAGCGTGCGCAAGATGAAGGTGTCATTGGAGAAGATCAGTAGAGGAGGAGGAGAAGGCGGACAACACAGAAACATTGTCGAGAAAGTAGAGGTCGCCGCTCTCAGTCCCAATAGCAATCGTTCGTTGGGAGCTCGAATCCTGAAAAGAACAAGAAGTCGGAGTGAATGTGATGGAACACTGTAGTTGCTTGCACAGAGAAGTAATAGATAATAAATTGCAAGGGAACTTGGGCACGTAGAGGGTATCCTCCAAGCAAAGAGACGGAGTGACTTGAACCACTCCCGTTCCATTGACCGGTGAGGGAGAGCCGTCCGCAATAAAGACCGGGGGCAACCGATCATGCTTTTCTAGGAGAGAAAAACACTGAGGATTGTCTGTCATGTGATTTGTAGCACCAGAGTCGATCAACCATTTACCTTAAGTAGCGACGTGGGCACTACCTGAAGACGTGATCACCGAGGCGGACTGCTTCGAAGAGGAGGTGGAAGCGTCTCCAGTTGGTCGAAGATGATGGTGTTTCTTCCAGCAACGATCAACCGTATGGCCGGTGCGGCCATAGTGAGAGTAGAGAAAGCGGGAAGCATCGCGTTCGCCGGATTGGTGGCTACGGCCACCAAAGCCACTCCACTGAATGTGGTGAGCGTAGTTGTCTGGTTGAGGAGGGGAGGATAACAGTGGATGTTGTAGCAGATAGGCAACCGCGGCTATACGGGCAGCAGTGACATCTAGGGTGGGAGACTCCGCCTCGCCAAGGATCTGTTGACGGATTATGTCATAGGACTCAGGAAGTCGCAGAAGGTAGCACACAACCAGAAGATCCTGGAAGTGTTTGTGTTGCTCAGCCAGATCCGTAGAGAAGGGGCGATTCTGGAGAATTTCGGCTCCGAGAGCCTGAACTTGTTGGTAAGCAGCATCAGGAGAAATGGAGGGACGAGCAAAGAGGTCTGCATAAAAGGATATATGCGGGATGTCTGAGCCCCCTAGGAGAAGCCAAGCAGCCTTGACCGTTTCATCATGATGGATGATGGGTAGGTATTCATCAGAGAGACTGTTAGCCAGCCATGTGCGTACAAGATCGTCGCTAGCATCCCTATCATCAAAGAGAGGGGAATCTTGCAGAGGAGGGTCATCAGTGAGATGATAGCGTTTGCGTTGAGAGCGGAGAAGGAAGGTGAAGGAGACACTCCAGTCCGGATAGTTGAGACCGATGAGTTTGGAAACGGTGTCAAGGTTGCCCGAAGGAGTAGGAGGAGGAGCGACAACGGGAGTAGTGGTGGTAGAGATATCAGAGGTTTCCATAGAAGAGAGCAGCGAGAAGAACAAGTCGCGGCTAGAAAAGGAGGGCGTGACGTTTAAGCACAGGTCGGGAAAGAAGAACTGGTCGCGACAATAAGAATAGGTCGCGACGACTTAAGAATAAGAGCGACTAGAAAAGGAGTGTGCGACAACTAAGCATGGGTCGCGGTAAGAAGAACAGGTCGTGGCGACTTAAGAACAAGTCGCGGTGAGAAGAAAGGGTAGCAGAGAGGTCGCGTACACAAAAGATCAACGACAATGAGAGAAAGAAACCGCGTGAACAGGGCGCAAACAGGTAGAAGAGACAAGTCGTGAGGACAGGTCGCGAGAAGAAGGATCAAGCTGCGCGGACAGGTCGTGCAGACAAAGAAAACTCACAGAATCAGGAGGAAAAGAACCTACCTCTGATATCATGTGCGAACAGAAAACAAGAGTCCAAAAAGATGTCTATTACAAAGGTATGACCTCCATTTTATAGAATGAATGAGAGAAGAGAGATTATAAATAAGCAATGTGAGACTAATAATTATAGGAACAAGCATCTATACATGCCGCATAAGCCGCGCGGTTAGACTAAACGCACGGCAACTACAATGTGGAGAAGACAAGTCGACAATATCTTCAAGTCACCATAGACAAGCCGCCAGACCGCACAGACACCAATCAGCAATAACCCGGCTACCAAGCCGCTGGGAGAAACCACTAGACCGCCAGACACCAATTAGCAACAACCCGGTTACCAAGCTGCTGGGGGAAGCCGCCAGACCGCCACACAAACCGCCAGACCACCCGGTCTCCATATTGCAACAATAGTTAAGCGGCGTCTCGCGTCCACGGGAGGTGGACACCAGAGGGGGGGGGGGCGGCCGGCCGCGTCTGGCTGCCCGAGCGGCGCCTCGCGGCCGCAGGAGATGACCACGAGAGGCGAGGCGGGCGGACCCCCGAGCGACGCGCGGGAGGCGGCCGCGAGAGGCGGGGTAAGGGGCGACACGGCCGGGCTCAGCCGGTCGCCCGAGTAGCGCCTCGTGACCGCGGGAGGGGGCTGCGGGAGGGGGGAGGCCGGGCGCGGCCGGCCGTCCAGGCGGTCCCTTGCGGCCGGGTTGGGCGGCCCAGGAGGCGGGGCAGCCGGGCTAAGCCGATCGTCCGGGCAGCACCTCACGCTCGGCTATCGCCGGCGCAATGTCTCTAGTCGTCGGTGTGTGTGCGTAGCAGGATCGTGCGTGCGGCGGTCAAACCCATGATCTCCACTATTTTGTGGAGATCATGGAGTAGTGAGCTATGCGCACACCAATTCCTCCATAAAAGGAGTTCATCCCCATCAATTTCCTCCTAAAATTCTCGGTATCAGAAATCGGTAAGGGTGAAGAACGAGTATTTCTTACCTTGAGAGCTTTTGGTGAGGATTGCGACGATGGCGAACGGTGAAAGGTTGGAGAAGGAAGACGGCGACGCCCCGCAAATTCAGGTACAATTTTAGAGCGGGGGAAACACAGCGGGGACGAACGCCGGAGCGCGCGGCCGGAGGCAAACACGGCCGCAGAAGCGCGCAGGCACGTAGCCGCGCGCGCGTTTGGGCGTGCGGTAATTTGACCGCGCGGACACCTACGCGGGCAGCGGATCTGCACCGCGAGCTTAGGTGCCCGCGCACCTGGGCGCACCCGAACCAGTTCGCGCGGACACCGGGGCATGCAAGCACCAGGTCGCACGCGCGGGCCTGTTCTCGCACCGGTGCGCGCACACACTTGGTAGCGCGTCCTCGATTGTGCGTGCACTTGGTCATGCGCGGACTTGGTCACGCGGCCTGGGGTGCGCGCACACCTGGTCCGCGCATACCTAGTCGCGCGGGTACCATCGCTGGCCGCAGGTTGCGCGCACGGGCCCAGGTGCGCACTTACCTGGTCACGAGCGCACCTGGCCATGCGGGCCTGGGTGCACACGTGCTTGGTCATGCACGCACCCGGCTGTGCGGGCACGCGCGGTCTCAGGTGTGCGCGTTCCTGTGTACGTGTGTTCCTGGTTGTGCGTGATGTTGGGTTCGTTCGAGTACGTGTACGCGCGCGTCTATGCCTGTGCTAATATTTTATTGTGCGGGGCTTGGTTTTTTGTCTAAAACCAATTTTTTCTTCTCCTTTTTTCAGGTTTCTAACCGTACTGCGAGACCAATGCGCTTGCGCACATCGCTTACCGATGATCAGATTGCAATCTGGAGAAAGAGACACGGTTTACCTGTCGATCTTGAGGTTAGGATACCACGTACCGAGGAAACGGTCCAAAATCCTCCAAGGAGTTGGTTGACGATTTGCGAGATTACTTTGAGGTCGGGCTTTCGAATTCCACCGTGCGAGGAGGTGATCCATATTCTGACGTTGTGTGGAATTCCGATTTCTTAGTTTACTCCACTCGGGATGGTGCGCTTGGTAGGATTGGTCGCGTTCTTCAGGGAGCACGGTTCGAGGTTTTCCTTGGACTACTTTAGAGACTGGTATGATGTTCGCGTTAATGGTGGTGGCCGTGTTGAGATTTGGACTAGAGAAGTGGATCCTCAGATGGAGGATGCTCGCAAGCTCGCACTTAGGCGCGAAGTGTCCAAGGCCTTTCGCCTGGTTGCCAGAAGTTTGAAGTGTGGTGTGTCTAATTTTAGCTTTGATGATATTTCAGATGACAAGAGCCTGAGTCCAGATTATGATGTAGATGCAGCTGATGTATAGTGAGTGATTTTTTTATGCTCGTATGCTTGTATTTCCTTTGGTTGAGTCTGATGTATGTTTTCCATTGTTTTTGACTGTTATTAACAACACGTTTTTATGTATTCTGGTATGTTACTATTGTAACAGGGTTGTTCTTCCCCCTTTTGCCCAAATGCTGTAAGGATGCTATGGTGGATGATGACGTAAATCTGTTCGAGTGCCAACATATGAGATAATTTGCTCCGGGTGCGTGGCCTTTGTTTGCTTTGAGCGAGTCGGGCTCGTGGCTTTGATTATTTCGCATGAGTCAGGTTCGTGGCTTTGTTTATTTTGCGTGAGTCTGACTCGTGACTTTTTTATTTTGCACGAGTCTGGCTCGTGGCTTTGTTTATTTTGCGCGAGTCAAGTCTGTGGCTTTGTTTATTTTACGCGAGTCAAGTCTGTGGCTTTGTTTATTTTACGCGAGTCTGGCTCATGACTTTGTTTGTTTTGCACAAGTTAGGCTCGCAGCTTTGTTTGGGATTGATCGTGAGGGGGCAGGCACTGGCGAGGATGAGGCGTAGAAAGTCAGAGTCGGTGAAGAGCTTGTGCATTCAAACCGCATGCGCAGTCTTACCTAATTTGCGCGAGTCAGGCTCACAGCTTTATTAGAAATTGATCGCGAGGGGGCAGACCCAGGTGATTGTGAGGCGTAGAAAGGCAGGGTCGGTGAAGAGCTTGGTCATTCAAACCACATGCACAGTCTTACCTAATTTGCGTGAGTCAGGCTTGTGGCTTTGTTTGAAATCGACCGGGTTCTGTTGAAAGAAACACAATACAATATTTAAATAAAGGATAGTTTGCACGAGTCTGAGCTCGCGACCTTTACAATACGAAATGGAAAACAGGAAACAAGAAATCATTAAAAACAGAAATAGTAAAAAAACAAGAAATCAAGGATAAACATATCATAGGTTTTTCACGCTCTCCGCGCGGGGATGGGTCCTTTCTTTTCAGCGGGAACACCATTTCTGAGGGTTTGTTGCGTTGTGCAGCTCAATGTTGTCGATGTTGAAGGCGGTGGCAGCTGCTGACTTTGCCTGCTTTGTGTAGCATGGATGAGCTTCTTCCTGATCCCCGTGAACAACGCACTCCTCCGACGGTTGGAATTTACATTTTCATGTGGGGAATTGATGTGATTGCCCCGAAGATATACTTGACCGGTCTTCCGAAGATGGCGTTGTAGGCCGAGCTTGAATCTATGACGATGAAGTGGACATTGTGCGTAGCTTGCCTTAGGAATTCACCCATTGTGACAGACATGGTTATTATTCCCTGGACTAGAACTGGGTGGTTATCAAAACCGCAGACGGGTCCCACTGCGGGGCTAAGGTGTTGTTTGGTAAGCTTTATACTCTCGAGGGTAGATAGGAATACTACATCCACAGAGCTTCCGTTATCTACCAGAATTCTTGTAACAGTGAGGCACGAAGCTTCCATTATCTACCAGAATTCTTTTAACATTGAAGCAGAGATCCCCGATTCCTGCGCTGATTACAAGCGGGTCCTGATTAGGCGACCGCAATCCCTCAAGATCCTTATCGCCGAACGTGATGGCGAAGTCTTGAACGAGTCTCTTATCTTTATGACTTTTCTGGTTATACCGACCGAGAATATCTGGGACGAAAGAACTGGGGAACCAGCGATGGTCTCAATGTTCCCACCATCTGCTTTTCGCCTGCGGCTCCCTGCGATGCATTTTGCTGCTCTCTTGGTTGCCTAGGCGGTGCTTATGGCTGCTGCACATATCCCTGCAAAAATCTTCCAAGAAGCAATAGACGGACCAGATGCTCAATCTCATCTTTTAACCTGGCACACTCTTCAGTAGTGTGCCCAACTCCGCGTGGTATTCACGATATTTTGACTGATCGTTCCTAGGGTTTGGTAACGAAACTTTTGGTCGATGAAGTGCCGGACTATCCTAAATCGTGTAGAGCACATTTGTCTGCGTGGTATTCAACGGAGTGTACTTCTGCGGAGGCTGCTATCCCATATCTCTTTGGGGGGTTGTGCTGATACTTGTCGTCGCGACGCTCCTCATTGCATATATCCTCTTGTCCCCTAGGGGCCTGGTCCTGCCCCCTCTTTTTCTTTTGAATGTCTTCAAATTGTTGATGGTGTGCCTCGATTGCTTCATCAACTGCTATCTGTGCCTCGACCCGATGCACTAGATCCGGATAACTGGGCACGGTCTCTATCATCAGTGCTGAATAGAAACTGCTTGGGCGGAGTCCACTAAGGAAGACGCCTTTGAGTAGTTCCGGGTTGATCCTCGGGATTTGACGTGCTTTAGATGTGAAGCAGCGGAAGAAGTCTTTCAAGGATTCCCCTTCGTTCTGGCGGATCCCTGACAAATTGAAGGATCGCGAACAATTCTTCGGTTAGTGACAAACTGATTCATGAATTGCCTTGCTAGCTCTGTGAAATTATCAATGGTCCTCTCTCTCAAGGAATGGAACCAGGTGCGGGCTTGAACTTTCAGGGTGGTTGGAAATACTTGACAGAGCAGTTGATCCGAAGCATTATAGATTCTCATAATGGTAGTGAAGTGGTTGATATATTCCAGCGGGTCCTCGGTTCCATCGAACGTCTCGATACTTAGCAGTTTGAAACCCTGAGGGATCAGGTGAGCTAGAACTTGGGGTATGAGCGGGGACCCTCGACTGAGAGGACGTCGAGCTAAGGAATCCCGCCGCCCGATTTGCATGTATTTCTCGGCGATCACTTCAAGTATCTCCTCACGGGCCATCCTTTCGACTAGCGGTGGTGGAGCTTCCTCATTTGTGTGGTAGCGATTGTGGTCGGCTCCGACCCACCTATGAATTGGGTGAGTGGAACTAGCGGCGTCAAAGAGTTCTTCTAACACTTCCTCCCTATGAGGAGCTTCTTGTACTAGAACATGATTCAGAAAAGGCGGGGGGGGGGGTGATTGGTGTCGGTGGCTAAAGAGGAGCGGAAGGAGCTCCTAGATTATGGAGGAGAGTGGCATCTCCGTCTGCTGCTCCTCCATTTGTCGAACTCGTCCTTCCAAGGATATTACGGGTGCGAGTATGACCTCAACTTTGAGTGGCGCATTGACGAGCGAATGAGAGCGTGCTGGTTTGGTGTGTCTCCCAGGGATGGATCCGTCGACAGTTCAGACGCTTCTTTTTTCCATTGGGGCTGACCTTGAGTGTTGTTGAATTAAGGGTACTTCTTTTACAAAGATTTTGGGAATCGTATTCCCACAGATGACACTAAACTGTTACGGTCTAACTCGACGCACCTAAACTGGTTTAAATTCGGTCGTCTTAGCTCGGGAGAGGTCGAGCGCGTAATCAGTCAAAAATTCAAATAGTAGGTACACAGGGCGATTTTGATGTGAAAAAACCCTTCAACTGGGTAAAAAACCACGCGATCGGGTCTGTGCCGATCAAACTCCACTATCTGTTGGCGGTTACAACTTTCACTAAGAATCGAGAGAGACAGACCGCTTCTCGTTACACTTTGGAAGTGAGAGAGAGAATGTTAGCTCGTGACGAACAATAGGAGGCCATGCACGAGGCTTGTTTGTGAAAATGGCGTGGATTAACAGAGTGCACTTGTTATTGTGGGATCTTCCTTCTCGATGCTTGTCACGGATCTAGGTGGGCTTTGGAGAAACAGCGGTGGCTTGAGGATGGCTCGAAGGTGGTTTGAATGCGCCTTGAAGATTGCTTGAATGCGGCTTGAAGATGGCTCGAATGCGGCTTGAAGATGGTTTAAATTCGGCTAGAAGATGGTTCGTAGGAGGAATCCAGCAGAGCTCTGGCCTGAGGAAGGAGATAGTTGTAGAGCCAAAAGGTGAGAAATGAGGAGGCTTGAAGCTCCTTTTATAGCTTTCAGGGGGTAGTTACGGTGGTTATGCAGCTATCCGCACACTGTAACCACCTACATAATTAGTTTTTATTATAGTTAGGGGTGCGTATATATGTCATCAAATTTATTATACGTAGACCATATTTTAATTAAAATATTCCCCCACTAACCATGATGTTTAGTGGGTGGTTACACAAAAAATGGAAGACGATGATCGCCCTGGAGAGATCGGACGGCGGGGAAGGGCCGCAACGGAAGGATGAGCACACCTTCGGCGCGCGACCTCGCCGTCGAAGGGAGCGACGACCGGCGAGCTGCTTGGCCACGATGGGGGGGGGGGCTCGCGGCCGCGGGAGGCAGGGCGTCCGGCCGCCCGAGCAGCGACTCACAGCCGCGGGAGGCGCCCACATGAGGGGGCGGCCACCAAAGGGTGGTCGGGCACGGTCAGCCGCCCGAGCGGCCCCTCTCCTCCACGGGATGCAATCGGGCATGGTCGGCCGCCCGATAGGCGCCTCGCAGGCGAGGGAGGCGGTCGCAAGGGTCGACGCGGCCAGCCGCCCGAGTGGCGCCTCGCGGCCGCGGGAGGCGGCTGCGAGAGGGGGTCGACCGGGCGCGTCCGGCTTCCCGAGCATCGCCTCACGGATGAGGGAGGCGGCCGTGAGAGGGGGGAGGCCGGGAACGACCGACCGTCCGAGTAGTGTCTTGCGGCTGGCCGTCCGGGCGGTGCCTTGCGGCCGGTCGTCCGGGCGATGGCTTGCGGTCGCGGGAGGCGGGGCGGCCGGGCACAACCGGCTGTCCGGGCGGCGCCTCGTGGCTGCGTGGGGCTGCCGCGGGAGGCGAGACTGGCTACCGTCGGCGTGACAGCTCTGATCGCCGGTGTGTGTGCGTAGCGGGATTGTGCGTGTCAATCGAGTGTGCCGATCGCGCGCGCGGTGGTCAAACCCATGATCTCCACTATTTTGTGGAGATCATGAAGGAGTGGGCTATGTGCACACCACTTCCTCCTTAAAAAGGGTTCATCCTCATCAAATATTATTACAACTTTATTTGACTCTAAAACAATCTTATAGCCTTTCTTTACTAATAAGGAATCGCTCACAAGATTATTGCTAACTCTCGACACATAAAGCACATCATGCAAGGCTAGTGTCTTCCCGGATGTCAACCTAAGATCCACTCGCCCGTGACCAAGGATCTGTGTTGATGAAGCATCTCTTAAGATCACGCTTCCTCGACTGATGTCTTAAAAGGTGATAAAGTAAGAATGATCAAAACAAGTATGAACATTTGCTCCGGAATCAAACCACCAATCGTATGAACAAGTGAGAAGAAGATTATGAGTATAATCTAACCTAAAGATAGACTGATTTCGTGATTGGATCATGTTGGCCCGAGGCTTGGAGCCATGAGGTTTGTCAACCACGGGTTTAGTCTTCTTGTAGAAGCAATTGATTGACAAGTGATTTGTGCGTCCACAGATGAAGCATCATTTCCCTTTACCTTGGTTTTGGTTTGAAGATCCAGGTTTGGAATGATTGAGTTTTTGATGGAGGGAACCTGGACAGAAGGTTTCTTTTGATTTTTCTGTTGGCTTTAAAGTGATGATGTGAGGATTGGTTGTCATGAGATTCAACCAAATTTACTTTGGGAGCATAATCTTTAGGAGTTTTAGAATTTTTACTTTTTTGTTCCTCCTCTATGCGGATAGCATTTTGGACTTGAACATAAGTGGGGTTGGATTGATCATGCCTTAATCTAGTGCTAAATCCGGACCAAGAATCTGGAAGAGAGTCAATGAGACATGCTACTAAATAGTTTTTGGAAAGGATTGAGTCACCGGCTCGGATCTTGAACAACATCTCATCAAGTTGATGGAGTTGAGGATTGATGGGTTTAAATGCATCAATCTTGAATTTGTGGAGATTTGAAATATTATAGCGTTCTATACCCGCATTGTATAAGTTATAGCACGCTTCAAGAGCATATCACAATTCCTTAGTCTTGCGATATTGAAGGAAAACATCGTAAAAGCTATCAGACAAGGCACTTAAGATTCAGTTACGATAATGATATTTTACATCTACCAGTTCTCTATAAGGGACACGTTTGACATACGTTCTAGTGGTGTTTGCACTAGATGATGACGACGAATGAAGGGATGAGGCGACTGCAGTTGCAACACCAGGGTTTTTGGTTTCAATAGCGGGGGCATCAAAGATAGCAGATAAAAGACCAAAAGTATTGAGCCAGTATTCTACTTGAGCTAGCCAAACATGAAAACCGTTTTCATTAAATTTCTCGTGTTTAATCCCGGCTAAATCCTTAGATCTGGAAGTCATTACAGATTTCTAAAATTTAAAATGCAAACAATAAATTATTGTATATATGAAAATAAAAACAGAGAAAATCATTTTGATTATTTGATTTTTTTATCTTGTTATTTTTGGGCTTCCCAAGGAATACTCAGTGACGGGCTCACACTGGTACTATGTAGTTTATGTGATGATAACCCAATACGGCCATTTCACAAGAGATTATGTGATTTGGATATTACAACTTCTTTAGATTGTAGGAATATTTTTATGTATATTGCAAAATAATGTATATTTTCTAATTTTTAAAAATTGTTGAATAACATGATAATATCAGATCTTGAGTAATAGGATTATAAAACTTATATAAATAGAAGGGGTAAGAAAAAAAAAGAGATCAGAATAATATAGGTTTAGAATATAGTCCGTGTAAGGCATGTGATCACTGCCCTAAAGAAATTGCACCACCCTCAGCAGGGCTTACAACGATGCTCACTCCACTAAGGTACAACACCCGGCTAGATCCTGAAAGCTCCGATGTGCGCGGACACCGAAGAAGCACAGATCACCCGAACTCCCACTTGATGAAACAAATGTGAAGAAAATAAAATCATGTAAAGATCGTTGTGAGAGAAAGAGAAAGTAAGAAGATTGATAGAATATTTTCCAAAGTATCAGTAAACGAAACAAAAAATTCTCCTAAATATGAGTCTTAAAAATTGCTAAAAATAAACACGTAATAAATCTCAACGGTTATAATTAGAAAATTTAATTGTGTAGGTGAACGTTGGAGTTCCAACGTAGAGGAGCAATGACAAAAAAAAACGTAACAGAAATTAGTGGACAAGTCGACGTAACTTGCGTCGACTTCTTATCAACGCACGTCGAGATCATGTTGACAAAAAAAATGAGAAGTTGACGCATGCATTGAGTTCTTTTTGACGCATGTCGACGCGAGAGATGTGCGTCGAATTCAATTCAACGCATCACGGCGAAGTCGATGCATGCGTCGAGATCAATTCGACGCATGTCGACGCGAAAGAAATGTGCGTTGAGTTTGATTCGACGTGTTGTGAAAACGCTACTCTCAAACTTCTTCATAACAGCGACGCCGGCGGCTGCGGACTCGCCGACCACTGGCTGCCCGTGGTTTGGCAGCGACCTCCGACGAACCCGACGGTCGTTGTCCGGCGAGGCCGCAGTCGCCGGCCGCCGTGCTGTGAAAACAGTGGTGGAAATAGACATTGTAAGACAGGCACGAAATCGTAAATTCTATTCGCATACGATCTCGACTCTCTCTCTCTATATATAGAGAGAGAATTACACTTATACGAACTCCTTAACCTGCGCACTGTGCAAACTCGCCAAATCCAACGATGCCGCCAACTGTGGGCTCGACGGCCGCCCGGGGTTCGTCGGCGGCCACGCGATGAACCCCGGGTGGCCGGTGGCCGACGTGGGCCGTGACGAACCCCGGGCGGCTGGCGAGCCCACGCCCGGCGGCGGGGCTGCCGACGAACCTCAGGCGGCCGGTGGAGGCGATCCCACGGCCGGCTGCGACGACACTGGATTTGGCGAGTTCGCAAATATAGCGTCGCCGACCGTGGGCTCGCAGGCCACCAACCGCCGAGGTTTGTTGAGGCTCCGCTCAAGATAGTCTACAATAGCTCTAGATAGTCTACAATAGCTCATTAAATGTGAAATGACAATTTATAGTATCTCCAGCGCAAAGTCATGCCCTAAAGTGACACAAAACTCAATAGTCTTTCCAAATTAGTCTCGACACGCACAGACATAATACTTAAACACCTAACATAAACACCAAGGTATTTCTTGTGGGATATGTCTGATGAGCTCATCTAAGATAACTAGATAAGGGTAAAGAGTTAAGAGCTTAAAGGTGATCGCTAGGAGTGCAAACGAGTCGAGCTCAAGTCGAACTTGGCAAAATATCCAAGCTCGTGCTCGAGCTTTTCATTTCGAGCTCGAGCTCGAGCTTGACGAGCTCATTTATCCCAGCTCGAGCTCAATGCCAACTTATCGAGCTCGCGAGCTCGAGCTGCTCGCGAGCTTTTTAGATCATGAGCTTTATTTTCTTTTTTTTACATTTTTAAAAATATATATAAATAAAAAGCTCGCGAGCCGGCTCGTGGGCTCATGAACAACACTAGATGAGCTCAAGCTCGAGCTCGAGCTGGAGCTTGAGTCTTCGAGCTTTTTTCGAGTCGGCTCATCGAGCTTTCAAGCCAGCTCAACTCAACATACACACCTAGACGAACCTTGATGTAAGCCAAAGTACCTGTAACAATTCCCTTATTATTCTTTCTTCATTTTTTTTTTTCATTTTCACAATTTTTTCTAATTTTAAATTTTGGTTTAGGCAAGGCAAAAATTTTAGATCCACTGCCGCAGCACTGAATATTTCTCATTTATCTCATTATATATTTCGTCTTTGCACATGACGCCATATAATTAATTTCCGACGGCCCGGATTTCTCTGCAAATAGAGCTTGTTACTTTAATTGTATCATTTTGGTTGTTGCAATAATCCCCAAGCTTCCGCTGGAAGAGCCGCGGGAGTGGAATCGGCCATGGATGACTGGGATGCAGGAGGCGGCGGCGACGGCGGGTTTCGCACGGGAAAGAGGCAATCGGAGAAGGGCGAGGTGGATTACAAGACCAAGGCGGGTACGGCGTGGAGCCACTCTTATCTCAACCAGAAGCCATGGCATCCGCTCTCTTACCCTAACCAGCGCCGCAAGTGGATCGCCGAGCAGACTCACGCCAATTACGAGCGCCGCGCAGAGGAAGTTGCCCGGGAGGTCTTCTCGTTTCCTTCATCTTGCTTCTATTTTGTTTCTTTTGTTTTGATCTTTACTTATTATTAGGGTTATCTTTTCTCCAGTTCTCCCAGGAGCAGGAGTTCTTTCGACAGTCCGCTCTCTTCTCCAAGAAGGAGAAGGAGAAGGTAATTCCCCTCAATCTTATTGATTAATCCCCTTTACCGAGGTATATAAATCTGGATTTATGTTTGAAATTTCTTCAATAATGGGAATGCATCTGCCTCCTTGATCTTAGAAATTTTGAAGACCAGATTTCATCATATGTTGTACATAAAGTAGAAATTGTGAAGACTAGATTTCATCATATGATGAAAGTGGAAACAACATTTTCTTAAAGAACTTTTTCTCTGTACAAGTGCCCATACGAGTCCGTGGCTACTTTGTTCAATAAATATTTTGGCATAGGAAATAAGACCCTAATTGCATCAAACTTCATGCACCTAGTGAAACTATTTTTGTAAAATTAATTAGGAAGGTTTAAGATTCTTCTTCTCCATTTATTTCTACTTTATGTACAGCACGAAGATGAACAATAAAGCATGTTTAATGTTTGTACTTAGATCTAAGCGCGTTTCAACGTCCAGACATGTTTTTTAGATCTGTGGTGCTGGAACTATTGCAGTTCTCGCGTGTACACTCCAACTCGATCCTGTCATTCCTCCACTTGCTTCAGACCGCTAGCTGCCGCTAGTTCCACCTTTGGAGCGACTGGCCGCTCGATTTCGTTACTTCGATTGTCGGCCCTGCCCCCACTTGATTTTAGCTTGAGACCTCCGTGAGCTTCTTGCGTCATCTCTAGCTACTTCCAGCAATGACTACTTCAGCGCAACTTCAAAGTCACCAAATCTTGTGCCTTATGAGCAGCCAATATTAATGTCTTGGCTTCCATTTTTCAACACCACAGGGGATGAATCCCCGTTCGAATTTCTCTTTAATAATGTCTATATAGAGCCCCAATAAGTGTAAGATAAGAAAAATGTCCGACCACTTGTTTACACGGCTTATGCTCTTATAATTTTTGTAGGAACACAAATTTTCATGCTAATGTACACAAAATCTATGAATCAATGTATTTGAAATTTTCTATTACATCAAATATAACAAATGGTACTTATGAACATTCAAGTTTACATGTGAGAATAAAAGTAGCACTTGGATCTTTGAGGTTATGTATCAAGATGTTAATGTGCTTAAAATGAAACCACTGCAATGTGGTGTAAATCTTGTTAATGAATTGCAAGTTTGTGAGTGAGATTCATATTTTTGTTATTTCTAAGAATGGTAAAGTTGATACAGGCATGTAGAGAAACATCGAAAAGTTGACCTCTTGATCCCCTAATCTTTAACACATAGTTTCTTCTAGCATCACTTCAAAAATTCATGCAATTCCATGTTTTCTCTATTTATCTAGTGTAATTATCCTATTATATAGTGCATTGCATCAAATTTTAACTGTTTCTATGTGCCATGTTGATTGGATTTGTTTATTTGAAATGATGGTACAAATTTATTCATTTACTTATTTATATGATAAAATATTTTAAATTTTGAGCTTCTCTGGCGATATTATTAAACATTGACCCACTATTAATTTTTCAAGTGGTTTTATTTTTCCAAATATTGTTAAATTACATTCTCTAAAACCTCATTGGAAGAGTTGTTTGGTTGGGGACTTGTTTTCCTTCTTAATCCCGATCTTCATTTTAATTCCACCTCAGATGGAAATAGTGAAGGCTGTGAGTTTCATGTATGTTCGTCCACCTGGATATAATGCTGAAAGTGCAAAAGCTGCTGAAATTGCAGATGAGAAGAACAGATCGGATGGAAACAGTGTTACTCAAGATCTTACTACTGGAACAACTAGGTGTTCAAAGTGTTGAGCCTCTTAATAGTAGTAGCATGTAATTCTTAACTAGCAATGTTTTCTTATCATCCTCTTAACATATTATATTATGTTCTTTTGCAGAAATGATCCAAAATCTGAACAGGAAACGCCTATTGAGGACAAAAAATCTAGACCAAAAGATGTTTTTGGTCGTCCATTACCGACAGAAAATGAATTTGAAGTGTTGAAAAATGCTCCAAGGTATAGATTTGTTTCAATCCCAAGTGTGCTTAGTACAAGTGTATAGTAGCTTACAATGTGACTTGCCTTTCTATACCTTCTGGTACTTTGAGTTTAATTGATGGCTACAGAGGAAATTTGGATTGTTTTAGAAAATATCCAACTAGGAAGACAGTATTCCAACATAGAAAACTGTTCGAATATCATTACAGGCTTCGTTTATGATCTTTTGCTTCCTTTCACAAAACATCCTTGCTTAAGGATTAATTTTATCTGATTTGTATTTCCTTGATTGGGTATTTATTTCCCATAATCATATGGAAAAAAATTGAGTTATTTTTCTCTAATTTGCTCAGCCAGGTGGCCTAACTTAGGATTTGTTTATGTTGGCTATAATTTATAGTCAATTGTAAAACTATTGCAGGAAAAAAATATTGTTGGAAGATGTTACCAAATTTTTTTTCTGGAGTATTCAGTTGCCTGATTGTTTTGTAAGTGTGATTTTTAAAGTATATTTTTAATCATAAAAAATGCTATTTAAAAAGAAATCATCAGAAAATTACTTAGCACTATAACAAATATTTTTACTGTATTTATATTGTACATATGTTTTGCAATTTAAGTTGTCCAGATTTTAAATTACGTTGGGAAATAGGAATAATAATCACAAGACATCCTATTTATTATTATAATGGTAAGATGCAGTATTTTTCTCTGAAGGGCGTGCTTATTTTAGACTTATGCTCTCCATAAAATAGGAAGTTCTTTCCTCACAAGTACCACATACACTGGTTTTAAAAAAACTGCTTCTCACTATAAATTTTCTTGAAAAATAGTGGAAAAAAGATATATTTTGACCACGACAGTTATTTTAAAATGAAATTGTGATAAAATTGTCCCCAAAACACCCTTGTCCCCAAAACACCCTTAATTGGCATGCACCAAGCTACCATAATTCAATTACTCAGGGCTTATGTCATGACTACCAGAATGGGCATGAGTCCTCAAACACTGTCTGGTGGATGATGACAATACTCCATTCGTCACATGTCTTCTGTATGTAGTATTCGGTGGTGGCAGTGCTTTCAGCTGCCACACGATTTCTTCTCCTGCAAAAACAATTTTTTTTCTTCATATTTTTTTTTTATTTCGTATATTAAATTTTTTTAGTGTACATCGATAAAAATAGATATGCTGGACAATCCTGATTATTTTGATGATGTTACGATACAATAATCTCTTAGTTCTCATAATAGATAATACATTATTTTATATATTTAATTTTCTTCATTTTTTAATTGTAACTTCATTTTAGTATATATAGATAATATATATGATATAGATGGTATTGCTGATTATTTTCATGGTGTCGCTCTGCGCATCCCCATTTTCTCATAGTATATGATATGGATGAAACAGGTAATTCTAATGTCATAGGATATTGATATGAATCAACTATCCTCATTAACCATGAGCAGTAGCTATGGGCATCCCACATCCTAACTCAAACCCTTTAAATATGAATCCTAGATGGTATTGCTATATCAAAATAAAGCTTCTTGCATGAGACATTTCACCAAATAAATCCTACATTCTCTAATTACCGACTGATTCAATTTATTTATTTTTCTTCTAAAAAAATATTATTCCTTCTATATAGGATAATATTATTGAATTTTTAGTATATATGACAAGTTTTACCATCCCGCAATTAAACCAGCGATACTCTACAGCTCTGAGTATTGGGCAATGGGCAATGAATTATGTATATGAGCAAAAATGGGAGTTGCAGAGATGAGAATGCTTGGGTGGATGTTTGGACACACGAGACTTGATAAAATTAGGAATGAATGTATCAAGGATAAGACAAGAGTGTCACCAATTGTAGAGAAGATGCGAGAAGCTCGATTAAGATGGTTTGGACACGTACAACGGAGACCATTAGAGACACCTGTTAGGCGTTGTGAGAGTTTAGCCACTAGGCATGTTAAATGGGGGTGAGGTAGACCAAAAAAGGATTGGAATGAAACTATAAGGATAGACATGATGTACTTAGGCATTAATGAGATTATGACTAAAGATAGAGCGCAATGGCGACAAAGGATCCATATAGCTGACCCTGCTATAATGGGATAAAGACTTGAGTGTTGCTGTTGTATGGATAAAAATATTATTCATTATAATTGAGTATATTTTTGTTCTTGTTCTCATTGATGGGGATCACAGTTTAGAAGCCGATCGTCATTCCCGAGACCCTTAGTGGTCTATTCACGTAGGAGTGAGATTTAGGATTGCCATCTAAACGATCAGAATATGTAATTGCATCTAGAGCAAATTTAGGATATTTTTAAGTTTTTTTTTAATTATTAAATTTTAGTGTTTTATTGGATGATCATTATTATTGGATGATCATAACCACTCATAATTTTTTCCCTATGTGATTTCATATATAAATATAGGCATAAGGTTCATTTGGCGGGATCGAAGGTTTGGAGAAATTTATTGGAGCCGCTTTGTCATGTCACAGTGTCGAGATCGTGAAGACGTGAACCCTAGGTGTTGAGTACAGTTGCCCTTTCCCCACAGCAGGCCACATCCCTTGAATTAAGGGTGGCCACCGATACTGCAACCCCTCCCTGTGAAAGCCCCTTCACCCTGACCCCTTGCATGTGAAATCCCATGCCCCTAACCCCCTAACAACAATCAACCACATCATTGTTATTGGACACCATCACCACCCTTACCCATTAAAGCCCCAGCGGCCCCACAACAACCATCACCCTCCTACTGTTTCTTGAGCCATTGCCTTCTTCCTTACAAAATATATGTATGTATATGAATAAATTTAATTAAATATTAAAATCTAACACTGTAAAATATCCCCGTTGTATCCCCTGCAATTTGACATTCGATATTTCAAACTCTAACCGACATGAATCCGACATCTGCAACTTTTGATTGTACAAATATCTTGTATTGCTAGTAATATTTTGCCTAAATTAATTTGATTTTTTTCCCTTTCGAAAGCGTGTATTTCTTTTTCATCATGCACTTAGAATTCTGATGCACTTTCAATTTATTCTGCAATAGTCGTCTAATTACTAATCTTGGATGTTTATGCTTAGTTGAGGTTAAAACTTAACATTATTTTATTAATTGTGCGTCTGTAAAAAAAACTTACATGATTGGATCATTGCATGTGCATCACATTAGGATTGGCCTTCGTTTGTTCATCCGATTGTGTGTGTGCATTCATCCACATCTTCATTTTTAGGGTTATTGTCGGTCCATTGCATTTATCGCATGCTTGCTTGCATTGCATCTAGAGTTAGAGCATCATGCGCCCACCACCTTTAGCTTCGTCCTGCGTTAGGTAAGATTAGAAGTAGACAATATAATAAAAAAAATTAAGGTTGAGAGAAAATCGCGAGGAAGCTAAATGTTATATTGTTACCAGTTACTATGCACAATCAGAGTATTGGGGCTGCTGGTTAGATACTATGCATGGAGAACCCGTACTTTCTATGCTATTTTATGCACACACACATGCGTGACGGTACACGGGGTGGTGTGCGGCCGCGACAGTACCCCCGCCGCGATAGCACATCCACCGATTGTGACAATATCTACGTCCAAGCTCGACTGTTCTTGCGAATGGACTCCGCTGCCCGTGGGTTGCGAATGGGCTTCGAACATCTGTGGGTTGCAAACATCTAATTTTGTTTTGGGTCAGCTGTACGGATGCATTGCTTCTAATCTTCTTATATTGTCTCTAAGTTAGATACTTTAATTAATTACTCATAATTTGCCATGATTGATGACTACTAAAGATAAATTTCATGTTCTCAATTTTGACTCATCTTCATAGGGACTTCATTTACTGAATAGCTTTGAGTGTATTTGCAATGGAGAGTGAGATTTGATGTATAGATTTTCTAACTTCTGGTGATTATTATTATTACGCTTGTACTTGTACACGGCTCGATTGCGAACAGGCGCTACCCCTTCGATTCCTTCCCATCCATCTCCACCCCACCAATGGGTTCTCAACCACAATCAACCCCCTCCCACTCCCTCACGATGCCACAAATTTACTTCCATTATTTACTAGGATCAGATCTCCACCACCCAACCACAACTTCTTCTGTTGTCCCTTATGTGTATGTGAGTTCCATTCTTTTGGAGTATTTTATTTTTTCATTGTACTGATTGACCCTATATATTTAGTGATACTTGCTCGTAGTTCATTTGTCTCTTGTCACGCATGAATTTCAATTTGCAAGTTTTTTCATTGAAGTATTTTGTCATTAAATCTGGATATCATGTGAGGTTAATAATTCATTAGTAATTGCAATCTATTGTCAGAAATTGTCCTTGTGTGTGTTGTATTAATTCTTCTGTCATTAATCGTACTCCATCCGGCACTTCGCCATTAGGTTTCCGACACCTCACTACTACACTTCAAATCTTATCTTGCGTCACTCATCCACACCCTTTCATTTGACCTGTAAGATTCTTCCATTTACAAGCAAACTATTTAGCATGCAACATGTAGAAGACATGCATCTATTATAGCTGGGAAGGAACTCAGGTTTTCTTCTTCCAAAATGTCACTTTTTTTCTCCTTTCATGCAACAGTTCCAACGGTTATTTAATCAAAGAAGGTAGGAGAACCTACGGTCTTATTGAAGGGTTGAAACTTACATAGTTACATTGCTTCTAATAAGCACCTATAATGTTCCTGCATGAATATGTCAGACGAATTAATGTCTTACGCACCTTCAAGAGGGACGGTTAAAACTTAAAAATTTTAAGAACACATGATTTTTGACGTTGTCTTAATGAAGCTTAACATAAATCCTTAGAGGTGGAAAAAGGAACAGCTGTTTCTCATTAAGCCTATCACCACCAAGTCCATATGGGTCTTTTAAGTTAACCATTGTTTGTCCACTTGTTCAGTCTACATTTTATTTTTAACAAAAATGATTAATCTACTGTAGACAAACTATTAGGGTAGCGGGAATGAGAGGGGGAATCCGGTAGGGGAAGAGGACTGGTCGGCTAAGAGGGAGAGAGAGCGCGTGAGAGAGAGAGAGAGAGCGCATGAGAGAGAGAGAGAACTCAATACGGGAGCAGCCCGTTTCTTAGATTTAATCTTGCATACCAAACCCTAGGCACACTAACTCATTTATACTACATGGGGTGCCAATAACAAGAGTAGTCAAAACTGAAATAAACAACGAAACATAATAGAAATAAGATAACGGCGTCATCGGCGCTAAGCCGATTCGTCAGTAACGCGGTTGCGACGCGTGTATGTCCGCCAAGGGGGCTCCTCGTAGTGCAGGTCCATAACAATGCCGCCGTTTGGAAAATTTGCCTTGTCCTCAAGGCAAAAATCTGGTACTGGCGACGAAAATCATCACCCACCCACGCGATGAGGAGCTCGTCCGAGTCCGCATCGCCCGGAAGGTGGTGACGGCGATCAAGAACTCTGGCGGGGTAGAGGGGAGGGTCACCGGACAGCTCGATGTCGGCAGGGATATGGTCCACGACTGGGTGATCGCCCACGACCCGACACAGCTTGGAAACATGGAACACCGGGTGTACCCGGCTGCCGGGTGGGAGGGCGATGCGGTATGCCACCGCACCAATACGTGCCAGGACTTAGAACGGGCCAAAGAAGCGGGGAACGAGCTTGGGGCACAGGCGGCGGGCCACTGAGAGCTGGCGGTACGGGTGGAGCTTGATGAAGACCTTTTCGCCCACCGCAAAGCTCAAGTCCCGCCTCTTTCGGTTGGCGAATGAGGATATCTTGTCGTGGGCTCGACAAAGATGATGCTTCAACTGCTCCAACACGGTATCACGGTCTTGTAGATGGTCGGCGAGGCTTGCTACTGCACACTCTCCGGGAAGGTGGCGAGCAAGGGTCGGGGGCGGGAGGTCGTAGACCGTCTCGAACGGCGTGGCAGCTGCCGCCTGATGGTAGACGGTGTTGTATGAATACTCCGCCCAACAAAGCAATTTCGCCCAGGTCCAGGCTGCTCTCCAACAAAACACCGAAGGTATGCCTCCAAACAACGGTTGAGGACCTCGGACTGTCCGTCTGTCTGAGAGTGGTAGGCGGTACTCATGCGTAGACGTGTCCCCTGAAGGCGAAATAGTGTCATCCAGAACGTACTCAAGAATAAGGGGTCCCGGTCACTGACATTGACCGGGGAAACCGTGAAGGCGGACGATGTCGGTGATGAAGCTATCGGCGACGGAGGCGGCCGTGTACGGGTGGCGGAGGGGGATGAAATGGTCATACTTGGACAGTCTGTCCACCACGACCAGAATGCAGTCAAACCCTCCAGAGTGCGACGCCGAAGGAGCACTTTTTCTGATTCAGCACCAAACCGTGGCGCCGTAGAGTGGCCAGAGTACTATGGGTGTGCTCCAAGTGTGTCTGCCAAATCGAACTGTACACCAAGATGTCATAAAAAAAACCAATACATGCTTGCGAAGTACCGCTCAAAAAATGTCATTTATGGTCGCTTGAAACGTCGTTGGTCGTTGGTGAGACCAAACGACATGACGAGGAACTCATAATGATCGTCATGAGTCCGGAAGGCCGTCTTGGGAATGTCCTCAGGGCGAACCCGAATCTGGTGGTGTAGCCGACGCGCAGGTCCAGCTTGGTGAAGAAGGTGGAGCCGTGAAGCTCGTCCAGCAGCTCCCGGATCACCGGAATGGGGTACTTGTCCGGAATGGTCGCCTTGTTCAGTTCGTGGTAGTTCACACAGAACCGCCAATTGTCGTCCTTCTTCCGAACCAAGTGGATCGGGCTGGAGAAAGGACTCGCACTGGGGCGCATGATGCCGACCAGGAGCATCTTGTGCATCAGTCGTTCGATCTCATCCTTCTGAATATGTCTGTAGCGGTATGGCCGAACCGAAACGGCGGAAGTGTCGTACTGGAGGAGAATGGAGTGGTTGGTGGAGCGAGAGGGAGGTAAGCCAGTGCGTGGCTGGAACACGTCCTGAAAGTGCGTTAGGAGCTCCTGCAAGGCCGGCGGCTGGTCCGAGATCGGGTAGGTGTCTGCGGTAATCGGCCATAGCCAGGCCGAGAAGTCCACCCCCGACGTCGCTGTAGGGCCCAGAAGGACATAAGAAGAATGGAGCAGAGTAGCATCCCCCACCAAGCGGCATGGTCGGCCCGCTTGGAGGAAACGCATCGTCATGGAGGCCCAATTGACGTTGATGTCGCCAAGGGTACGGAGCCAAGCGACCCCAGAATGACGTCAATTCCGCCCAAACCAAAAGCATAGAAGTCAGCCGTCACCGTACAGGGCCCCACAAAGAGTAACACGTGCGGGCAACGACCCATCGTCGGTCGGCATCGCCCGTCCCCCAAACAAACTGTGAAGTCCGGGGAGGGCACCAACGAGAGCTGGAGCTGCATGGCTAACTGTACCGAAATGAAATTGTGGTTGGCCCCGCTATCAATCATCACCACGACCGGGCGCTACTGAATACACCCTGCTAACTTCATGGTCTGTGGACCGGAAATACCCCCCACTGAGAAGCAGGGGAGCTCCAGAAGGCAGAGAGACGCGGCGGCGGCCGCGGCGTCGTCTTGGCCAATGTCGTTCTCCTCCAGCTCTAAAGCCTCAAAATCGGCCAAAGTCACCTCGGCCTCCAGGTCGTCCACAATGGCGTGGAATTCCTTGACTGTACAATCATGGTTGGGCCCGTAGGGTTGGCGACATCGGAAACACAACTCTTTCGCACGGAGATCATTGTAGTCTTGGTTTGGATAAACATAGAGGAGGGCCCCTAGTTGGCCGGCCTGCTGCTGGAGGACCGCTGGCTGGTGCGGCATTGGCCGCTCGCCAGGGTGGTCGAGGCGGGTGGGCCGGAGGAACAATGGTCGGCCGAGCAGGGGGCGGGGCGGAGCAGCCTGGGAACGGGGACCAAGATCCGCCTCCACGAGGCGAGCCATGTCCAAGGCTTCTGACACCGTCCTCGGGTGGTGGGTGAGGAGGCGCGAGCGAATCCGTGGTAGGAGGCCCTGCATAAAGAAGGCAAGGTAGTGATCCGGCGGAAGGCCTAGAACGTGGGTCACCAACGTAACAAACTCATCAATGTATTCCTCCAAGGTGGCCGATTGCCGCACTCCGCACAGACGCTCGATAGCGGAGCCGGTGTAGCGGAAGTCGTAGTGGCCAATCATCCCTTGCTTCAGATCTGCCCAAGTAAGGGCGGGGTTGGACTGGCGGAGGCAACGAGCCCAATGAAGAGCCGAGCCATCCAATTCGACGAAGACGTGGGCGACTTTGTCCTACTCAAGAGTGGAGTGAAGGTCGAAATATTGTTTTGCCTTGGCGATCCACCCCATCGGGTCTACGCCGGCGAAGGACGGAATTTCGAGGGAGAGGGCGGGGCGGTTTGCCCCCAGCGGTAGCGGAGCAGCCAGTGGAGGGTCAACTGCCGGGGGTCGCCCTAAGATAGATGCCGTCGCGGAGGATTCCGCCACAGAGGCGGTGGTCGGTGGTACTAGGGGGTCCAAGCGAGTTAGGATGGAGGAAAGGGAGGAGTGGAGAGAGGAGATGGATTGGTCCCGTGCTTCGAAGCGACGACGATGGCGTCGTTGTCCATGGGGTCGGCAGGGTTGTCGGGATGCAGTCGGGTGGAGCGGGTCATGGACGGCCGGCGTTGTCGCGGGCGATGCGGGACAGGGCGAGGCCGAGGCGGACACAGGGCGACGCGGTTGGCGCTGGGGTCGACGATGCCGATGCAGGAGCGGCGCACGGTAGCGAGCAAAGGCTTCTCAGGCGGCGTTAGCGCGGGAGGAGATGTAGGTCGGACCAAGTATTAGGGTAGCGGGAATGAGAGGGGGAATCCGGTAGGGGAAGAGGACCGGTCAGCTGAGAGGGAGAGAGAGCGCGCGCGAGAGAGAGAGAGAGAACTCAATACGGGAGCAACCCGTTTCTTAGATTCAATCTTGCATACCAAACCCTAGGCACACTAACCCATTTATAATACATGGGGTGTCAATAACAAGAGTAACCAAAACTGAAATAAACAATGAAACATAATAGAAATAAGATAACGGCGCCATCGGCGCTAAGCCCATTCATCAGTAACGTGGTTGCGACGCGTGTATGTCCGCCAAGGGGGCTCCTCGGGGTGCAGGTCCGTAACACAAACTACAAAGGTTCTCTCTGACTGTGTAGAGAAAATATCATATTCCCTTTGACGTACTGGCTAGATTATGACACATTTGCAAATCCTGATGATGGAAAATAGAGAAGATAATGAGAATTGGAAGATAATGATGCCTACTTAATAATGATTTGAACGTAAACACAAGAAAACAAATTCCTATCCTTTATGGTCAGTCATATATTATTTTATTATCACATATTATAATGATGAGTTTGATTTTGAAGTAAAATCTCCATCTGAATCTAAATTTGAAGGCTTAAATCAACCTGTAAAAAGTTGATTAATGTAACTTTCTTAGCAACTTGAGGCACCTTTAAGTCTCAAGTACTTTTTGTATCAGTAGATGGAATTTATGCACATCATGGTGTGCTTTTGTTTTTAATTTCTATCAGCAGCATTTGGAAATGCTACATTTGTTTTGACTAGATGAAGTTATTCATATACCTTCTAGAGGTATAGTGGTGATCCTTATCACTGTGCGGCGAGAAATGATGAAGTACAAAAGTGCCTAATTTAATTAATTTTCATATCATGGTAGATTTTAATATATGTTTTTATTTTTAAATTATTTGGTTGTAATAAAGATGAGAACAATTTATCCTTAAGGGTCCGTTCGTTTCGCGGGAATTGGACCGTTGGAATTGGTATTCATTTACCAATTCAATTATAGGCGTTCGGTATGCCAAAAAAATCGCGGGAATCGGCAATGAATCGGAATTGCTAATTCCAATTCTTGTGACAGAATTCCTGCATTCAGCCGAACAAGCAGAATTGGAATTGAATTCAATTCCAATTCCTGCGGGAATGGGAATTGAATTCAATTTCAATTCCAACGGCCCAATTCCCGCGAAACGAACGGACTATAAGGTTTATCTTCTGTGTGCATGACCTTACGTGCGAACATTTGATGAATGATTGATTAGGTACAAATATATTTAAATATGATCAGTTTTCATATTTTTTTTGCCCATTATTTTTTTCTTGCTACAATTTACTTTATAACCTTTTTAATGTTAATTTGAATTTAACAGCGATAATGATTGTTTATTTTTAAAGTAGCTGTAAGATATTAGACCGAGAGTGCCTTTGTTCCAGGACTGTTGTAGGCGTGAATATATAGACAACTAATAAATGGTGTTAGAAATGGTACAAAATTTAGAGAATTTTCACCTAACATTATATTTCAGTGAGTTTTTTCAGCTCCGTTGAGCCTTCTTGCTTTCTTTGCAGGTTAGAGACAGGTATGCCCGGAAGGGTGAAGCCATTTGGAGTTGAGATTCGGAATGTAAGATGTGTGAGATGTGGGACATTCGGACACCAAAGTGGCGATCGTGAGTGCCCTTTGAAAGATGCAATCATGCCCAATGAAGAAAGTAGGCTGAAAAGGGATGATCCATTAACTGCTATAATGGCACAGACATGTTCTGTTGAGGTGAGTATTTTCAAGTCCCTGTGCTTTACATGCATGCAACTAAAATTTTGTATATTTATATATTTCCCATCCAAATTTTAGTATTTATTCATAAACCATTATATACATCAAATCCATCACTCTTATAAGCTGTTATTAATCTCAAGAGTTAAATATGTAAATGGAGAGGATTTGAAGTTTTTAAATATGTAAAAAAGAAACTTATTTTAGGTGTATATTTAACACAAGTCATCATTAACTTGCTTGTTAGTGTTTATTGTTTAATGAGGAGAATTTACGATAGATTACATGTTTTGATGTATTTATAGGACTTCGCTGGCGATATTTGGTGTGAAATATGCGCATAGACATTATTTCAGCAGTATGTATTTAAATCTCTCATTAATATTTTATCAAGATCACTTCCCAAATGGATTTCTACTAGCCAATTAAAAATTTCAAAATTTTCTTAATCCTTGATAGTAAGTCTCCAATCACTACTGTCCCCTAAAATGTGTGCATTCTCAGGAGTGTCTCAAATTCATTCAATTTGATCTCGAGCTGATCAAGATTTAACTTAGGCTTTTTTCATCTAGCCGCTATCAATTTTATATTTTACATCAACTTCAATTGCAGGTTTTTATTTGTTTCCGAATTCCTTCAGTTACCTGTTTGAACCAGATTAGTTTACATTTAATGAGTCATTGCCCTAAATTCTGATTCATTATTCATTCTTGCTGCAATATTTCTCTTCTTCTTGTTTTTCAAGTATACTAAACTGCCTTCCAAGAAAACACAATATGATGTAGTAGACTTCCTATCAAACAGGGACCGACCCAATTGGTATTTCAATACCCCTTATCTTCTCATGACCTTTATCTTTGTATCTCAAAATACGGATACGAATGTTCATGCAAGAATTTTTAGGCTCCATTTTTTGAGCATTTTTCTCAAAACAATGCAAACATTATTATTTTGAATGTTTATTTCCAATATGCTTGCTTTCGATTTTTTTAGTTCGTTCGAACTTCGATATCCTCGGAAACATCCATCCATACATATATGCGTTGCACTTTTAAATGTTTTTTTGTGTGTGGATGTTTTTACCATACAGCCATGAGCCACCTTCTCTGTTCTTTTTCTGGTTTGTAGCCTGTGAAATGGGAATTGAAGCAGAAGCCAGGCATGAGCCCTCCTCATGGTGGCTTTCACCCTGATGACCCAAACCAGCAGATTGTCGCAGAAGAAATATTTGATGAATATGGAGGTAAATGTGACCTAAATTATGCATCTATAACGACAATAACCTACACCTATTTTTACATGAATTTGTTTGCCTTTTGTAATTTGACCTTAGGATTCCTTTCTGGGGGTGAAATCCCAACCTTGCTTACAAACTTCTCCACTGGCAAAACAAAGAAGCATCCCAAGAATAAAAGCAAACATAAGCACAGGTCATCAACTTCTCGTACTGAATCCAAGGTTGAATACGAAAACCAGCCTTCATCCTCAGATTCGGACCACACGAGGGATATCAAGAGGTCGAAGAATAAGTATGATCGACCATGCAATCATGAAATTGACCAGAAAAAGAGTCCTAGAAGCAGGTATGATAGACACTTGCCCAAAGTTGAAGGCAGCAACAGGAAGAGATTGAGGCACAAGCACAAAAATTCCCCAGGTCTGGATATTTATAAGGAGAAAATGAGATTGAGGAAGAAACACGGTCATCTCTCATCGGATTCCGAAGATGATATGGAAAGGCGTTCGAGCGACAAACATGGTAGAGTGTCCTCTGACTCCGAAATCGATATGCAGAGGAAGAGAAAGCCGAATGAAAAATATTACAATTCATATGTCCGATCCCCACACTCTGAAAATGAGAGAGAAAATACAAGATGTAGCTTTCGGAAAAAAAGAAAATGAAGCGGCATGGAGTGATTCTGAGAACTCTGTTTCAAACTCCCGTCACAGACGAAGAGAGCTATTGGCTCTGATCACACCATATTCCTCCCTACTGATAATATTTTCAGGTCAACTAGATTCTCATATCTCTTGTAATATACATATATAAAAGCCCCACCAACACTCTTTTAAGGTTTATTAGCAGTCTCCTGAAAGTAAACAATTTTTGCACTTCATGACCAAAACAACTTCAAAGCAGAGCACGGTGTCAATGGAGTTGAGATTGCGGCCAGTGCTATTGCAAGAGAGGCAACAACTTGTTTCCTTTGGCGAGAAACCAACTTGTGCTGTAGAAAAATGATCAATATATGAAGCTCTGTGATAGTGTTAGCTAAATATAGAGTGGTATTGAAGTTCTCTCAGTTTCCCAACAGTTGAAAGACATCGACAGTACCTTCAATTAGTTTGATTTCATGTTAAAGTTTTGTATGTGGAATGAATCATATGGCTTGCTTGAATTTAGTAGCCATTAAACTATGGACAGATGATCAAATTGAAGCAGTAAAAAAAGATAAGCCATATGATTCAAGGTATATTCATAGCCTAAAGTCGTTCTGCTTGGCTAGACAGGGTTTGCGCATAATAATATGATTGAAGTCATTCAACATACAAACCAACCAAACCATATTATAAACAAATACACAATCAAATAAGGCAAGAATGCCAATGTACATTGTGAATGTCCCGGTCATGTACTCGCTTAATCTAGTGAAAACATGAGTAAATGTGGGGATAGGAATGCATGCGTCTGGTTCATTGAAAAGCTCTTTTCTCAAATGGGATTTGAAAAAAATGAACTATGATTGCAATCACAATTCACAGTGATAAACAACATAAAAAAACACAACTATCCTTTTTTTTTATAGATGAAGAGGGTATGTGACGAGTAATGCTTGTAATGACATCAATATTCATAGTTGAGGCCAATTGGATCACAAGCACAAATCGGAAACACTAAAGGAGTTCATTGAGGAAGACTCCAGCTACAAATGCATGCTATACACAGGAAAGTAGAAGCAAAACACACAAGTTGAGCATCGAACGAAGAAGTCACCTCACTTGCCCAGAAAAGAAACTTTTAGCAACATTATGGTACGAAGTGTCATAAGAAACTAAGGGTTTGTTTGTTTACGCTTTTGGACCCGGCGTTTGCGCCAAACGCGACGGCACGGCGGGTAAACAAATGCCGCCGTGCGGCGTTTGCCGCATTTGGACCCGCTGCACTAGAGGAAACGGCGAAATCCATGGCTTTTCGATCCGCCGCCTGCCGCCTCCGTTTCCATCGGCCGGCCCGTCTCCTCTCGCTGAAACAAACAAACCCTAAGTATCAAAGGTGCAAAGAGCATCAAAGTTTTACGACAGCCTCTTTCCCTTGCAATTGCACCATTCATGCGGGAATTCTAAAGAAGCGAGACATTACATATTTCAAAAAGTATGATAGTATAATCATTTTTTAAAAAATTACATGCTTAATTTAGAAATTCATAAACAATATTAATCTGCAATCAAACATTTGGAAATCCTGAAACATATCTACATAATTCATCAACTACACATTTTAAATGCATGTCACAAAGTTGGTGCCAAAACAAATTTGGATGTTGCTCTATGTACATGACTGATGCACACTAAGATAAGAAAGTAACATAAGAGTCAAACTTAATACAACTTCAATCTTACAAGGGGATCAAATTCTGCTCTATAAACAATCAAGATATTTTGATATGATAATTAAAATTAAAATATTAATTGTCATCATATTCACAAATGAAAATTCATAAAATTTTACATCAACCTGTGCAACATCATATAAGTTTCTCGTGAAAATATCACATTACAAAGTTGCTTTTAACGTTCTAACGGTAAAAGACTAAATAGCTAATAAGACGCAATGACGCAAGACAGTCCTATCAGAAGAATAATAGAAGCACCATAAATGCAAGTATACAAATATGATGAAATATACATGCAATGATATGTGTATTTTTTTAAAAAAAATCTCAAAATAAGATGGGTCACAATAGTTAAAGCTTGCCAAACAAAGAAACGCGTAAAGTTGCATAAATGCAAGAGAGCTCGCAATCAAATAACTCATCAAACGGGAACTTACAAAGTTCCAAATTGCTGAACAGCAGAGAGTAATGCTGGATTTGATCTCCCCAATGGCGTGAAAAAGGTGGTTGCTGCTGCTTTAAACAAGGGAATGGGGGCTGGAAATGGCTACCTGGAAGCTGTTCCAAGCAGCAGCCAGATGTTTGGAAGTTGGAACCTTCCTGGACAGTGGTAAAATGAGGGGAGAGATCTGTGGGAGTGTGGGAGGTAGTGGCGGCTGTAAGGAGGGAGTAGGGGGTTCAGTTGGAGGGGCGGGGAGTGGCTCCATGTGTGAGCGTTGCGGGATTAGTAGGGAAGTGGAGAAATGGGAGCGGTGGAGTGAATTTAGAAGTAGTGGTCATATTCTTAGGGAGTGGGGGGTAATGAGGTAGTGGGGAGGTGGTGGTAAAAGGGTGGTGGCTGGACGGAGATGGCCGAAGGGATCACCGAAGATGGTGGCTGGAGGCAATTTCCAACGATTACCAAAAAACAGAAATTTAAGGGAATTTAAGTGGTGTTGATGGAGGCTTGATTTAGGCACCCAGAGGTGTTTTCTGACGATCGCTGGAAACGAAAAATGAAAGGGTCTGAAAGGGAGGGGAATTATGACTTTTGAGGAAGGTGGTGGTGGCTTGACGGAGTTCGACGAAGGTGGTTTTCGACGATCGTTGGAAAATTGAAACTGAATGAAAATAAGTGGAGTTTGGAGGGGGGGGGGAGCAGGGTGGCCAGCTACATGTAGGATTAGGTGGCCGGCTACACATTAACTCGGGCTTCGACACCGGGTGATTAAGAGGTCATGGACGGTCATTATTCTCTGATCATGATGATCCTCAAATACATCAAAATAAAACTAAAGAAAGAACAAGACTTTTCTTCTGTATTCAAATGATGCAAATTTGAAATAAGTGGATGAAAAGAAGTGTAGCCAGACCTTTGGTGGAGGAAGGGGGTTTGGAAAGATGGCTAGTTAGTGGTGGTGGGGACAGGGTGGCCGACTACATGGAGAGGGAAGGGGAGGGCTAACTTCCAGGCTTCACACATTGACTCGGGCTTCGACACCGGGTGATTAAGAGGTCATGGACGGTCATTATTCTCTGATCATGATGATCCTCAAATACATCAAAATAAAACTAAAGAAAGAACAGGACTTTTCTTCTGTATTCAAATGATGCAAATTTGAAATAAGATGTCAAAGAACATGTAATTGTTGGATTGCATGCTTCACTAATATATATATCCTTTCAAGTTTCTAAAAAAAGGAAACAATAACTATATAGCAAAGCATATCAATAAAACATCAAGTGACCATATTTGTGCGTTTCGATTAAGCAAATTAAGTCCCCATTGTCTTCTGAAATAAAAGATCATTGAAGCCGAAGATTGAACTATACTCCTGAATAAAACAAATTGACACAACTGAAAAGTTGAGGCAAAAAAGTGGGGAATTCAGGTCAAATTGAATACAAAATCAAGTCAAAATGGAATCAAAACTCGTTTGTCGTTTGAACCTTTTGTACTCATGCTTCTTCGCTGCAACCTTTAACCACCCTCCCCCGAAAAGTTTTGCCATTAGCAATGCAGTTTGTTGCAGTATTCACTGGAGGACTCCGCTTTAGGTAATAATCTTCCTCTTCTCAGGACTAAATGGTCATTGGTATTCCAACCTTGATCATAATAAAAAATGATCATTACAGGGATCTCCCCTCTAAGTTTACATAATTGAAGGGTCCTCTCTATCATTAAGAAACCAAAACCTCCCCTCTCAAGTTTACATTGTTAAAATGCACAAAAAAACTGTGGATGGGTCTTCCAGGTGATTTTTTTGCACATGTGAACAATGCAAACTTAGAGGGGAGGTTCTGATAATTTTGAAAGATAGATAGAGGGGAGATCCCTGTAATTATGCAAAGTTAACAAGTTTTTTTGTACAAGAATTTTAACAATGAAAACTTGAGGGGAGGGGTTTTGGTACATTTGAAAGATAGAGGGGAGACCCCTTTAATTATGCAAAGCTGAGGTTTTTTTTTGTAATTATTCCTAATTTAAAAAATTAATCGTTAATGCTAATATGACATAAGCTACATCCAAATTTCTTATGGTAACTACCAGACAATGATAAGTACAGATGCAAATTCTTTTAAACTCCCTGTGATACAAACAAGTGAAACAAACATATTCAGACATTCAATGCATAAACAGAGTTACCCAGAGGATGTCATTATAATAACAGTTTATCAATACTTTCCACGTCAAAAATGAAAATAATGTATCATTAAAGTATTAATACATCTGCTAGTCCTAGCTTTCGAGGATAAGTGTTGAGAATTCAGAACCTTACGCTATGTCATAACTCTTGCCCAACTTGTATAAACAAATCTAACACCAAAATTTTATACGAGAGAAGACTACAAAAAAATTAAAACTAATGGATAGAAAACATTTTCAGCTTACCAATAGTGATTCAAATTTGATTGCTGATTCATAAACACCATTTTGCAACATGCACTGCAAAAAAAAAGAGGAATTTCGGATATCTAGTTCATTTCATAAACATTTCACAATGGAGAAAAATGGTATCTCCCATCACTAGATAAAACATACAACTACATGACATATCATGGGCCAAGAGTCTAAGAACCGTGGAAAATAGCCAAGTGTTTAGATGAAATGGTTGAGAATTTGAAACCATGAAAAGTACCTGTGTTTTTGTTAAGATCCACACAGATGTAACTTAAGCCTTCTCTTATCAAAAAAGAAGAAGAAAGAAAACAAACAAAACTGACATACCTCTCTTACATCTATGTACACACGGTCTTTGAAATTGTGAAAATTTGGAAATAAAATTTATTATAATATCAATCTACCATATCACATTTTGGCTCCCCTTTAAAGAGTAGAGAAGGAAAACAATGTCCATGAGATGTGAGATTAAAAACAAAAAAAAGATGAAAAATCTACAATGAGCCCTTGTTTTGGAGCATATATATATATATATATATATATATATATATATATATATATATATATATATATATATATATATCATTCCAACATTGATACACATCAGAAGTTCAGAACAAGATGATGAAAAAGATTCAGTGAATGTATCAATGAGCTCTTTGTCTGATTTTACAAACGGAGTATATATGCATCTGTTGTTTGCTTCCACTTTGATGAAGTGACAATTCACTTATATATACTTTGTTATTTCATGAAACACCAAATTTTTAGATATGTAGAGTGTAGTTTTATTATCACCGAACATCAGTAGAAATAGTTGTAATTTTGACCAAAATCTTTCACTAGTGTTCTCAAAAAGTTAATTCACAAGCAGTCTAATGGCGTGCCATGCCCGACACAGGGGTATTCCCGCAGGAGGCGGCGATTCACTGCCCAGACGGACGATCAGAGTTTGAGGTTGCGTCCAGATGGTTGATCCAAGTCAAGTTCATATATTACTTTTTATATTTTGAGTTGAATTTGCCCACGACCGATCCAGACAGTTTGAGCTGTCCGATTCAGGTGGTTTTATTTGATTTTACAGTTATTGCAACGATTACGAGTTGGGGTTTTTATTTATAGCCGGCTGATCAAGGAGTGGAGGGATCGAAGGTTGAGAGCAATTGCCACAACCCATCAGTCCACTGTTCCTGGTGCGATGCCGGAACATTTCCGCCCCAGGTTCGACTCCTGGTAAGTTTTCCTCGTTGTCATTCTCCTCCCCGACCAACCTCCACTGCCAGAAGCCGCAACCCCTCCTCCTTCCCCTCCACCGTAAGGCCCACTTTCTCCCACTTGAGTTCTCCCATCCCCGTCAGCCTCCGCTCCGTCCAAATCTGCAGTCTTCCCTATCCTGTCGACCCTCACCAAGTCCTTTCCACCCTCCGCCTCAATCTACCCTGCTTCTCCCCACTCCCTACCCCCTTCCAGCCCTTCCACCTCCCCCTTTCACTTCCCAGACCAGATCAACCGGCCCCAACCTAATTTCTACATTACCGCAAGCCCAAAATCCCCCATTCGTGACCCCTACAACCACCCTATACCACTAACAGCCACCATCAAGCCCATCCTAACCACCATCCGTCCCGATCCACACTTACGACGCCTTCCCCCGCATGCTAAGACATTGGATGCCTGCCCACAACCGTCTTTGTCGCCGCCTGCACGTGTGAGCTGTGGTTTGTTGTCTTAGTTTTTGTTGTTGTTTATTTGGCACTCAAACTATAGTGGATTTCTGTTTCGTTCGCTACTACTACTTCGGCTGTGCAATTTGCAGGACTCATTCTGTTTGTGCTAAATAATATTTGCGCCCATATCGTTCGTAGAATTGACAGTTGCTCTTTCTTAATTAATATTTGTAACCGTACGCGCCTCTGTTATTTTCTTATAATATTTAATTATGGGTGCAATTATTAGTGCGGACCTTCTCTTGCATTTTCCATACTTCATCGCATATAGGTTTGCATTTAGTGAATCTACCTAGAGTCGTCCCTACACTGCATCAAATTGGTATCAAAGCACTAGATTAGGTTCACTTGCATGTTACGTAGTAGTAGGAATTATCGTCACACCATGTCATGCCATAAATAAGATCACAGTGAAATATCATTTTCTGATTCGCCGCCTCGATGATCTCCTGGACTCGATGGCCGATGCCCGGATCTTTTCGAAGATCGACCTTCATAGTGGGTACCACCAGATTAGAGTTAGAGAGGGAGACGAGTGGAAGACGGCCTTCAAGACGAAGGATGGGTTATATGAGTGACTAGTTATGCCAATCGGATTATCAAACGTGTCCAACACGTTCATGAGAGTGATGACACGGGTCCTGCGGCCCTACATGGGCAAATTCTTGGTAGTATATTTTGATGACATTTTGATATACAGCCAGGGCCGCACCGAGCACTTGCGTCATATTCACCCGGTGTTCGAGCTCCTCCGGACAGAGCATTTTTACATCAACTTGAAAAAGTGCTCGTTCCTGTCCACATCCGGACACTTCTTAGGTTTTATGGTTTCGGCGTCTGGTATATCTGTTAACCCTAAGAAGGTCAGAGCGATTCATGAGTGGCCCACCCCGACGAACATTCATGAGGCTCGTAGGTTTCATGGGCTTGCCACCTTCTATAAGGGGTTCGTCCGTGCCTACAGCTCAATTATAGCCCCCATTACGAGCTGTCTCCGCAAGGGTGATTTCGTCTGGATGAAGGCAGCCACTCGAATCTTTGAGGAGATTAAGGAGAGACTGTCTACTGCTCTTGTTCTATGCTTACCTGATTTCTCCAAGGCCTTCGAAGTAGCCTGTGATGCGTCAGGGGTTGGGATCAGTGTGTTACTTAGTCAAGAAGGTCATCCGGAGGCCTACTTCAGCGAGAAGTTGAACGAGGCCCGATAAAAATATTCAAATTATGATCGGGAGTTCTATACCATTGTGCAGGCATTGCGTTACTGGCGTCGTTATCTCCTGCACAAGGAGTTTGTTTTGTATTCTGACCATCAGACACTGAGGTACCTTGACTCACAAAAGAAATTGGGTCACCGTCATGCGAAATGGGTGGAGTATATGAAGGAGTTTCATTATGTTCTTAAAACACTGAGCGGGTGTAGATAACAAACTGGCTGACGCCTTGAATCTCAAAGTCAGCATTTTCCACACCATGAGCACTAAAGTAGTGGGCTTTGAGCGGCTAGCTTACGATTATCAGAAGTGCCCATATTTCGAGGACATTTATGGTGCAGTATCGAGGGACCCTCCTGATCTTCGTGAGCGTTATTCGATTTTAGACGGGTATTTATTTATGTGCTCGCACCTTTGCATTCCACAGTCGTCCCTCTGAGATTTCTTATCTGGGAGCTACACGCAGGAGTAACGGGACACTTCGGTCGAAACAAGACGATTGTGTTAGTTGAGGATCACTTTTTCTGGACCGGCCTGAAGGACGTTACTAGGGTGGTCAGGCATTGTCGAGTATGTCAGACCGCAAAGGGATCCTACCAGCCCATTGGGCTATACACTCCGCTACCCGTCCCCGAGAGGCCCTGGTCTGATATTAGTATGGACTTTATTCTTGGGCTCCCTTGCACTCTGAGGGAGCTCGATTGGATCTTTGTAGTGGTGGACTGTTTTTCTAAATTGGCTCATTTTATCCCTTGTCGAAAGAGCGCTGACACCTCTCACATGGCTGTGCTTTTCTTTAGAGAGGTATTTAAGTATCATGGACTACCCACTTACATAGTCTCTGATCGCGACGTGCGTTTTATGAGTTATTTTTGGAAGACACTATGGAAGAAGACTGGTACACAACTCTAAAGTTCTCCTCCGTCTAGCACCCATAGACGGATTGATAAACTGAGGTTGTCAACCGTAATATTGGGGCACTGTTGCGTTGTCTTGTTGGGGATAGTCCTTCCACCTGGGATTATGTTCTCCCCATAGCCGAATTTGCGTATAATATCTCTGTCAATAGGACCACAGGTTTGAGTCCATTCCATATCATATTAAGGTATGGGCCTAGGAAACCTATTGACTTGATGAATATTCCCCTCGAGTCCAGACACAGTGAGCCAGCAGATTCTTTCATACAACATGTGCATGCACTTCATGAGTCGGTTCGTAAAAGAATTGCAGCTAGTAATGATTATTATAAAGATCGAGCAGACCAGCACAGGCGGGAACAAATCTTTGAGGCGGGAGAACAAATATTGATTCACATTCGATTTAAGAGGGTCCCGCAACGGCCAGCAAAGAAATTAAATGCTTGCAGAATGGACCCTTATAAAGTAGTACGACGGATTGCTACAAACGCACATGAGATCAACATCCCTCATGACATGAGTATCAGCCGAGTATTAAACGTAAAGGATCTGACTCTTTACTACGAGGAGCTCGTGTATATGGACTCTTTCTCCGCACCTCTACCTGAGCCCTCATCTCCTATAGCCCCTCTACCTGAGTCGTCACCTCCTATTCCCCCCACAAGTACCTCCCTATTGCCACTAACGCAGTCGCTCCATGAGGATCGCATTGCACCGCCAACGGTTCCACCAACATAGCAGTCAGACGGAGATACCTTACAACAAGAGCCATCTAAGATCATTGGCCACGACTTCTACACTGCGGGAGGAACGAGATATATTTCGTTAGCTTGTCCGTTGGAGCAACGACTATACGATGTTACTTGGATTTCTTCAGAGGAGTTCAAAAGACTCGCCCCGCGGCTACACAGCGAGTACGACCAATTTCACTCAACGGAGACGAGTGCTATCAAGCCGGGGAAGTTGATGGTGCGTCGGGCCCGACACAGGTGTATTTACGCAGGAGGGGGTAATCCACTGCCCAGACGGACGATCAGAGTCCGAGGTTGCGTCCGGATGGTCGATCAGAGTCGAGTTCATATATTACTTTTTATATTTTGAGTTGTATTTTCCCCTGATCGGTCCAGACAAATTGAGTAGTCCGATTCGGGAGATTTGACTTGATTTTATAGTTATTGTAGCGGTTATGAGTTAGGGTTTTTATTTATAGCCGGTGGTTAAAGGAGTGGAGGGATCGAGGGTTGAGAGCAGTTGCCACAACCCATGGGTTCACTGTTCCTGGTGCGATGCCGAAACATTTTCGCCCCAGGTGCGACTCCTGGTAAGCTTTCCCTGCGCTATTCTCCTCCCCGACCAGCCTCCACCGCCAGAAGCCGCAACCTCTCCTCCTTCCCCTCCACCGTAAGGCCCTCTTTCTCCCACTTGAATTCTCCCAGCCCCGTTGGCCTCCACTCCGTCCAAATATGCCATCTTCCCTAGCCTGTCGACCCTCACCAAGTCCTTTCCCCCCTCCGCCTCTATCTACCTTGTTTATCCCCCACTCTCACCAACCCCCTTCCAGCCCTTCCACCTACCCCTTTCACTTCCCAGTCCAGATCAGCTGCCCCCTCCTAATTTCTACACTACCGCCAGCCCTAAATCCCCCATCCATGACCACTACAACCACCCTCAACCACTAACAACCACCATCAAGCCCATCCTAACCACCATGCGTTCCGATCCACACTTCTGACGCCTTCCCCCGCCTTCTACGACCTTGGATGCCCGACCACAACCGTCTTTGTCGCTGCCTGCATATGTCGGTTGTGGTTTGTTGTCTTATTTTCTATTGTTTATTTGGCACTCAAACTATAGTCGATTTCTGTTTCGTTTGCTACTAGTACTTCATCCGTGCAATTTGCAGGACTCATTCTATTTGTGCTAAATAATATTTGCTCCCCTATCATTTGTAGAATTGATAGTTGTTCTTTCTTAATTAATATTTGTAACTGTACGCCCCTCTATTATTTTCTAATAATAATTAATTATTGGTGCACACCTTCTCTTGCATTTTCCATACTTCATCGCATATAGTTTGCATTTAGTGAATCCACCCAGAGTCGTCCCTACACTGCATCACAGTCTCAGTCATGCATCTGTCTATAACTTACACACTTGACTTTTCTTACTTCTCCAAGTGACAAGATTTCATTACATATGTGCAATATCCTGAAGTAAATTTTCAGTCTCCTTTAACATCTGCATAGCTTGCGCCTGAATAAATTTCAATACGTAAATGATTATTTCTTCTAAATAGAAGACCTTTGTCGGGAGATTCTTTAATATATTACAATATTTTTAATGCATCTTCAAAATGACAATCTCTAGGAGTCTGCATAAACTGACCAACTTTTGTGAGATAAATTTACTCAAAAACCAAATGCTTGTAACGAGTAATATCCCTAAGAGGATATATCACCAATGCATGTCAGTGTCGATAGACATTTGATTTTGGTTAGGCTCTGTGCCAAGAAGAATCGGTTCTTCAAATAAATCCGCGACATACTTAGGTTGGAAAAGGACCACGTTGTTGTTGCATCTCACAATCTCAATCCCCAAAAAATACTGGGAAGCATCTTTGCTTACAAAATGTCTGAACATGTTTCTTTGTTGTTTTTATGCCAGAGGAGTCATCTTCAATGAGAAAAATGTTACCCACATATACAACAAGAATAATCATCCTCTAGTTTTTATATGGCCTTCTGCAACTTGTATACTGTAGGCTCCCCAAGAGTAATATAATCAGGAAGTTGCTCCATATGGATTAGTTTGTGCAGATCTCCATATAAAAATGTATTTTGATATACAGTCGGAACATTTTCCAATCCCGATCGACAAGAACGTAGAAGAGAACACAACAAAGGCCAATACAGACAACCAGAGAGAATGTCTCAAACAAGTCGATACCATAAGTACGGATGAACCCCCTTGTGACCAAACAAGTAATATATTGATCCACAATGTCATCAGGTAGAAATTAGATGACAAAAACCCAACAACATCGAACAATATCACCACCAGGAGGGGTGGGAACAAGGGTCCAAATACTCCATGATGTTAAAGTAGAGAATGGTAAAAGAGATGTATCCTGAGCTAGTGCGTCAGCACGGAGCCACCACAGTAGGGGTCCCCGAAGATGGTGTTGCGTGTTGAGGCAACATGCACAAAGATAAATTGGACATCGTATGTGGACAGCACCGGGGGACTTCCAGAGTCACTGGTAGGATGATGCTTCCCAAGATGGAGATCGTTGGGTGTCCTGCAACGTGCGGGCCTCCCAAGCCAAACTCTTTCCCCGAGATTCCTAGCTGGAGTAGAGTTGACAAGAACAACACGTTGGACACGTCATCATCGATCAATATCCAGTTCACCTTGACTGGTGGGCTTCTAAGGGTTGCCTGAATGTGTTGTGGATTCGACGAGGGTCCTAGTGTGCTGGAGGCAATCGGCTTGATCGGCTCTCGCTGCTTCCCACTAGGCACTTCTTCATAGTGCTACCCTCCGACCTGTTTGGTCGGGGCCGGTGGCACAGCCGCCCTTTTCCCTTGAAATTCCCTGAGAAAGTCGTGACGCGGAAGCTGCTCGACTTCCTCTTTTAGGCGCACACACTCCTCTGTGTCGTGTTCGTGCCCCCGGTGAAAGTGATAGTACTGGGACTGGTCCTCCTGCCCAGTAAAGGATAAAACCTTTGTACTCCTTTTCATGGAGCAATGTGCGCATCCTGGTCCGAGTCCTCTGATGTGATTGATATTTCTGAAGAGAAGAGAGCTAGACTGTAAGCTGTCATGGACTTGTGAGGGTCTAGTGGAAGGGGAAATACCAGTGAAAAGAGTAGGACATCTTTCATAATGAATATGAAAGGTAGGACAGAAAGTTGAGGTATTTGCTCAACAAGGAGTGCAGGGGATGAGCCATTAACTGGAGCATGGATGGGGTGCCAACCGCTAGTAGAGAGGTGGGAGGAGATATGGCAGATGGGTTGTCAAGAGAAAGGCATCCGCCATCTTTGAATAAGTATGGAGTACTCTCGAAGAAAATGACATCGACAGAGACGTCATGGCGTTTGGAAATTTGGTCGGTGCAGCAATAACCCGTTTGAGTACAAGAATATCCCACAAAATATATTTACGTGCAATTAAAGAGCTTGTCGCGAACAGATGTTGGAGTGTAAACAAAGCTAGTACAACCAAAAATACGAGTGAGGAAAAAAGGTACCGTCTTGATGAAGAATAAAAAAAAAGTCTTCTCCTGAAGAATAAAATATGATATACGATTAGTGAGAAAATAAGAAATGACAAGGGAACATTCATCTGACGCATCAGAGTGCGGGCAATATCAAGAAGATTTTTTTTTTGCCTGGCCACCCAGTTTTGTTGTGATGTATGCGTACAACTGGTCTAATGAATGATGTCAAGGGAACTGCAAAAGGCGGAGAACTGATGACTCATATATTCTTTGACATTATAGGTATGTAAGTTTTCAAAGCAACAATAAATTGAGTGCGAACATCATAGATTTTTGAAAAGACAACAAAACTTAAATCATTCTTTTAGAAGGTAGATCACAGTACATCTATAGTAATCATCAATATAAAAGTAACAAAATTCATGCTTCCTCCGTCATTGATGTAGAGAGATTGCTATGGCAGATGCCGAGAAAGTGAGAAAAACGTCAAGATAGTAGAGTCCCCAAGTTCAACCCCAGTAGCATCGCCTTCTACGATTGAAAATCCAGAAAATAATAATGAATTGGAAAGAACGAGGCAAAACTTTATAAATATTTTGTTTAGTGTATTGACAGATAAGATATTACAAGGAAAGTTTGGGCCATATAAAGTGTGAACCAATTTAAGACGGATGGTAGTAGTAACAACATCAGTTCCACAAATTGGAGCAGGAGAGTCATATGCCATGAACACTAGTGGTAACCAGGTATGCCTATTAAGGTGAGTTGAGGAAAGAGAGTTCCCAGTCATATAATTATTTGCACGAAATCGATGAGCCACTTAACCGAAGTAACAACACACGCCCTATCTGAAAAGTGGAAACATAGGTAGATTTTTTTGAAGCATTAATTAGGTGCTTCAGTATCCGCAGTGGAGAACCATCTTCGAAACTCGGGTGGTGAAGTGAGGGGGAGGTGAGAAGAAATCTTAGACTTCGTAGTACTAACATGAGCCTAGCAGATGAGAATTCTTCGCAAAGTAATGGTCGACAGGGTGTCCAAGTTTGCCAAATTAAGAGCAAAGAGGGCGACTCCCTCAACGACAGCAAATGCGGCTCCCAAGGCCATAGTTTGCTCCACGATAAGCATCATGAGCATAATCTAGGTTGATTCAGGAGGAGGTTGGTCACAGTAGAGACACAAGCGATAGTAGCTTCCAATGCGAGAATGTCAAGTTTTCCTAATATCTGCCGATGAATCATCTGGTAGGATTCAGGAAGACTCAGAAGATAACCAAACACAAGGAGCTGTGAAAAATATTTCTATGGGGTTGCAAGGTCAGCAAAGAAAGAACTATGTTGCAGAAGATTAACCTTAAGAAATTGAAGTTCCTGGTAAGCAACATTGGGAGAGAGGCCCAACCAAGAAAAAAAAGATACGAGTAGAGGATGTAGATGCGAGACATTTTGGCACTTTTGGATTAAAGAGCAACAAAATGATCTCAAACTGCCTTTATGACCCCATCATGTTAAATGAAAAGCAAGCATTCAAAAGAATGTTTGCAGGTCATCTGTGGACAAGAGCATCACATCCTAGTGAACATAGTGGGAGACGTGGGTTCGGGATGAGTGTAAGTGAGATGATACTTTTTTGCGTTCAGGTCGCATAAGGAAGATGAATAAGACAATCTAATAAACACAATTGGGACAGTTGGATGTCGTTCCAAAATTCTCCGAGGATTTGGAAGCGAGTGTGGGACGAGAGACTGTAGGTGGAGTCAGAGTAAGTTTGTTGAAGCTGGGAAAATCCCTACTCCAAAATTCGGATCATGCCAGCCTAAGGTTACCGGTACAACGGTCAGACTCGACGGCTAACGGGCTAAGACACGGAAACTGTCAGACAACTAAAAGGTCCCACCAGTACCCGGAAGCTTAGAAGAAGCAACCCCTCCACAACCAAAAATGACCGAGCAGGGTACGAGGTAGACTGGCTGACAACAAAGGCGCGGCGACTAACAGGGATAGTCACAAACTCACGATCTGTCTCTCTGAATAAAGGATCCAAAGGCTCTGCTTGCTTTCTAGGAAAAAGGCGATCGAGATCTTTTGCGAGATTTCGAAGTCCGTCTCCTCGTAGACTAGCTGATAACAAAGTCGTGGCGACTAACAGAGATAGTCGCAAACTCGCGATCTGTCTCTCTGAATAAAGGATCCAAAGGCTCAACTTGTTGTCTAGGAAAAAGGTGGTCGAGATATTTTGCAAGATTTCGAAGTCCGTTTCCTCGTACTCATGGGGTCCTATTTATAGGCAAATCCAAAGAGAGGGAGGGTCTTATTTATAGCCCCACCCCCGACGACTAAGCGACTTCTTGGGAGGAGCTCGCTCGGCTGGGCGAGTAACATGCCTAGTCGCCTACCTGGCGAGTATGTGAGTGGAGCTCGCCATACTCGCTCAGGCCTTCTGCCGGTTTGCGCGTTGACTCTGACTGCTTTCTTGACTTGCTAACTTTGACCCTTGCGGACATGGCTCTAAAGGAGTCCACCCTCGACGAATATGGGTTGTACAGGGTTGTTGTCATAATACCGTGCGAGCGAATGGAGAACTCGACAGAAGTTGACGAGAGTCACGTGGGAAGAACACTCACATGTGAAAGAAATCATTGGAACAAAAGCATGTGATAGTAATCGAGACAGGAAAGGTCGCAATTCATTGAGATGGAGATCACAAAAGCCAAGAGGTCACTTAGCACAGGAACAACTCTGTGAGAAACTCACAAGAGAAGCTTGCGTGAGGTATGTGGTCGCGAAGCTAGATCTCGTGGTGGGACTCATGGTTCCTTGTGCTGGAGATCGCAGGAGTCATGAGGTCACAGAGCTGAAGCTTGCGGTGGGACTCGTTGGAGTTGGAGCTTGCGGTGGGACTCATTGGAGATGGAGCTCTAAAGACTTACAAAAGTTGTAGGTCGCGAGACTCACAAAAGTTGGAGTTCGCGGTGGCTACTGGGATTCGCAAAATTGTTGTAACAGTTTAATTATCTAAAGAATTTGTTGTTTATTTTAATTATTACCTAGATTTGAAGTTTCAATTTTTAGCAATAAATTTGAAAAGAACAGTCACAAAAACTCTGTTTCTACCAAACAACTTACTGTTACTACGATCTGAACTGCTCAACATACAAAGTTTCATCCAAACATTTCTATGCGGCAAACTCCATTTTTCATGGACATTTTATTTTTCAAGCTTCATTTCTGACAGCTCCTTTCCCAAACAGACGCGAAGAATCTATAATGAGCCCAAATTTTGGGCTTTTATAATTAGGATTTAACACAACTGAAGCAAACCGGAAGATTTAAATAAGACTGTTAATTTTTGACAATTAAACCAACTGTTCTCACACTTGAACAATTCAGGGTCCATTCTGGTAGTTTTCTCAAATGGAAACAATAAATAATGAGGTATGCATACCGATGAGAATTATCTATCGTAAAGTATATATATATATATGTTGGTATATATATATGCAATGTTGGTCATGTACTAGAAATCATGATGCACAACCAGGATACTGGAACACGACACAACTGAATATTGACTGCCACAGAATTTAAAAAATATGAAGTATATGAATTCAGATTAGAAAAGGCATTTAAAGCAAAAAATTTTCCTAATAATAATAATAATTGTAGCGCAGTATATTTTAAGTAAATCATAATTTTTTTAAATCAAGTATAATAATAAATTAGTCCTCTACATTAGTGTCCTAATTAGTGTAATATATCTTTTAACAATTGTTCATAGTTGTCAAGAAGATGAGTCCAAAAAATGACAACTCTTTTAAGAAACTACAAACTAAGATACACTGAATAGTGTGACTGACACAGCACCCTAGTTTCTGACATGACACAACAGCCCCTAAAAGTGCGGATTACATAACCCAAAATGAGCCCAATCATGAACACAACCAACCCTGATGAAAGTATATAGTTTAAGCAAAAAAATACATGGTTATGATCTTAACTCAGTCAAGTATCAATAGATTCTTACTCCAGTGCACATATTCGATGTTTCTACATTCTAATATGTTCCAACACACGCATAGGCTGGAGCATAATAGTGTCAGGATGGAGAAAATAGAACGAAACAGTGGATACAATCTTCCACAATCTAAAACCAAAATGACTAAAAAAATTGAACAAATACAGACACAAATATTTAACCATAGAGTTTATAAGTTCTTTAAATTAAGAAAGAAAAGGCGCCAGATTGACCTGCAAGAATCAAGTTTAGTTCCTAAAAAAGCGAAGGATTTGGGATAAACAATGATTCCACAGTTTTTCTTTTAATTTAACACACTAACTTAAGAACAACACTAACAAATGAAATATGTTTAGCTCGATTAAGGATAAATATTGAATTCTTAGTTTTTGTTTAATATATTGTATTCACTTATGAATCACACTAACAAATGAGATTCTCAGGAGCATGTCATACAACGTACTGCTAAATAAGGAGACAATAATGAAATAAATTAAGCTAGAAAAATGAAGTAGATTTCTAGATAATAGATGTTTTAAGGGAGAAAATTTTTGGTATGTTTAACGCACGTTCGGGAGAAAACACAGCCGCACGCACGATCAATATTTAAACGGTGTATGATTATTTTTCAAATACGACCGTATTAGAAAATACAGTCATAATACTGCCGTATCTAATGGCGAAGGATCTCAGCCGTTGAAATCACGGATGATACAGTTGGATCTGCTCCGCGCACGGAACAATAGTATGTACGTTATGCACACCAAATTTTTTTTTCATTTCAAGGAGGTTACAACTAAAAAACGGGTTGTGACCTGGAATCTAAGATTGAAATAACAAAGTTATGTAATCAGGTAAATGTTTTAATGTTTTTTTTTCTTTTTCCATCACATAATCAGTCAATGCTTTCTAGGTAAGTTATTTCCATAACATCAAGCAATTTTTGATTGCAACCAGTTTAGTGATTCAAACAAAAAACATTTGAGAGAGAAAATAAGAAATTATTTCACAAATCTAAAAAAAATCTATTACAATGCTCCTCTATATATGCACAAAGAAGGATATCCTAAAACAAGATTAAAGGTGTGGAACTATATACGAGGAAAGTGGGCCTTAAAATACTCTATAGTTCAACTCCCCCCTCAAGATGGGAGTATGTCCATCATTCTCATCTTGGAGATGTTATCAGTGAAGGCGACAAAACTGAAGCCTTTGGTGAAGATGTCTGCCAGCTAATCTTGGGATTGAACGAAAGTACTCCAGATGTTATCGTTCTCTAGGTGGTCTTTAATAAAGTGTCTATCAATCTCATCAACATGCTTTGTTCGATCATGGTGAATAAGATTATGAGAACTGTTAGTAGTAGTTTTATTATCACAACATAGTCATATAGGTTTCCCATCTTGTAGCCCTAAACCATGCATTTGAGATTTGATCTAGAGCCCTTCGCATACTCCCTGTGGCGCATACTCCCTGTGGCATTGCTCTGTATTCCACTTTTGCACTTCCTACTACATTTTGTTTCTTACTTCACCAGGTCAGGAGGTTTCCTCCAACAAAGGAGCAATATCCAGTGATTGACTTTCGATCATCTTGGCTTGTAGCCCAATCAGCATCTGTATAGACTTCAACATACAAAAAACCATTCTGGGAGAATAGGAGTCCACAACCAGAAGATTTCTTCAGGTGTCGTAGCACTCTCATAGTGGCTTCTTGATGTCTTACTCTGGGAGAATGCATGTATCTGCTAAGGAACCCAACAACATGTGCAATATTAGGGCAAGTGTGTGTGACGTAGATTAACCTTCCCACCAGTCTTGGATAACGAGAGTTCACCTTCTCACCAACCTTGTCTTTATCAATTTTACAATTTGCTTCAATTGGGGTATCTGCCAGAGCACAACTAGGGATCGGTTACGCCCCGGATGGCGCCTGGCTATTTGAGCGTCAATACGCGCGCAAACGAAAAGAGAAGAAAGGCGACAACGGGGCTGAACCGCGACAACGGGGCTGAACCAACCGGTTCAGCCCCCTCTCACTAAAACCGGCGGTTTGGGGCTGAACCACCCGGTTCAGCCCCATGTGTGGGGGGGCCGGCCGGCCCCCTCTTGGCCCTGGGTATAATTATCCCCGGGGCGGTTCTCTTGGGTCATCATGCAAGTACAAGGTATTTTTCTCCTCCCGACTCCAAACCCTAGTTTCTATCTCACCTTCCTTTAGATCTCTATCTCCCTCTCTTGTTCTCTTAACATTTGGTATCATAGGATCGCTCCTCCGCCATGGTTACCACATGCACGCAAGAGGAAATCAACTGATTGGAAACCCTAAAAGAAAATTACGTTGGATCGACGGACTCAGTGGCCGCCATGGAGGAAAATATGAGGGCTTCGACGCAGCGATTGGAAGAACGGTTCGACGCTCGGATGGATGAAATCAAGGCATTGCTAGCGCAAAATCTGAAGGAGAAAGCAACGGCGGGCGAAGAAACCGGTGGATCTCCGCAATTGAGACCGGAGATAGCCGGATCCCACTCGTCAGTCTCGACGGGAGGGGAGGCGGCGGCCGCTGGGCAGGGTTGCGGATGGCTGGGTGCAGCCGACGACCGGTTCCGCCCGAACCCGCTCGGTGCGGGATCGTCCCAGGGAAGAACCGGGACCCTTTCGCGGGACGCGCTCCATGGAGGCGTGGAGGGGAAGAACCGGGAGGGGTCGGGCGACCTCCAGGACATGTCGGGTTTCATCCGTTGGGAACGGGAGGGCTTCTCCCTCACCCGTGAGGTTTAGGACCGCAAGGAGGCTTCGGGGCCGGCGGTCCGTAGGGCGGCCAACATCCTCCGTTGGGGGGACTGCATCAACACGGGTATCCAGGCGATTAAGCCGAACCGAGAGAGCAAGGGAGACCATCAGGCTATGGGCATGAGCAGGGGTGGCACGGACAGGCCGCTCCGCGGGCACACATCCCCCCGAAATTAACTCGCATGAATTTTTCTAAATTCAACGGGGGGGGGGGGTGCGTTGGAGTGGGTGCAGAAAGCAGAGATTTTCTTCAGTTATCAGGATGTGCACGAAGGGCAATGGGTGCAGCTCGCGTCGTTCCACTTAAAAGACGACGCTTTTCAGTGGACGCAGTGGTTTTTGCGAGGCCGGGACTATGTGTCGTGGGAAGAATTTGTGAAGGGCATTACAGCCCGGTTTGGACCCTTGGAGTACGAGGATTTCGAGGCTCTTCTCCAGAAGTTGCAGCAGAAGGGGACGATGACAGAGTATCGCACGGAATTTGAAAAATTGACGAATAGCGTGCACTGCAAAGAAAGGACGCTGCTTAGTTGTTTTGTCTCGGGACTCGAGGAGCACCTTCGCAATGAGGTGCAAGCACACATGCCCCGCAACCTAAATCATGCCATCACCTTAGCTCGGATTCAGGAAGAACGCTTCAACAGGCATCGTACCCGTACCACCGCAAAGCCGAAAGCTGCTCCAACAGGCGTAAGAAGGGAAACCTCAACGGGTGGCAAACCGACTGTGACCCGACTCCCATGGGCCGAATTGCAGGCTAGAAAGGAGAAGGGCTTATGCTTCAACTGCGATGACAAGTTCACACCGGGACACAAATGCCAGAAGATACAAGTATTTATGCTTCATAAGGATACAGGGGATGGGTGCCCTGCCGAATCAGAGTGGGACGGGGACTTGGACTTGACGGAGTTCGGCGTATCCTTACAGGCGATGGAGGGACGCAACGCTCCTCTCACGATAAGGATGGCAGGGAAAGTCAGCCAGGAGAGGGTGACAATTCTTGTGGATAGCGGGAGTACTCATAACTTCATTCATCCGGATGTGGCGCAGAAGGTGGGGTACGAGATCGATCGAGCAACTGCTTTTCATGTTATGGTGGCCGATAGGAGCAAACTTCAGTGCGAAGGGGTTATGAATGGGGTGCAGTTATGGATACAGGGGTACGCAGGGCGCACAGACGTCTATCTCCTACCCATCAGAGGGTCAGACATGGTACTCGGGGTACAGTGGCTGCAGCAGTTACGAAGGGTGACCTTTGATTGGGACCAAATGACGATGGAGTTTCTCCAGCAGGGAAGGCAGTATTGTCTGGGCGGCCTCAAAACGTCTCCGCTGAAGGAGATCTCATCTCGCAGCCTGGAACGTCTGGGGGAGCAGGGCAGTACAATGGCTATGATTATGGAGATTACGGCGAGTTCCGGAGCACCCCTGGTAGAGACCGAGCAGATGCGGGCACTACTGACTCAGTATGCTGACATATTCCAGACACCTCTAACCCTCCCACCTCCAAGGTTCCGAGATCATAAAATCCAGCTCAAGACCGGGGAAAAGCCCACTAATATTCGGCCGTACCGCTATCCCTACATCCAAAAGACCGAGATTGAGCGCAGCGTTCGGGAAATGCTCACCGTCGGACTCATCCGTCCAAGTACTAGTTGCTTCTCCTCTCCCATCATCCTAATCAAGAAGGATGGATCATGACGTTTTTGCGTGGACTACCGCGGCCCAAACAGCTCGACCATCAAGGACAAGTTTCTCATACCGCTGATCGAAGAACTATTGGATGAACTGCACGTCGCCTCGCTTTTTACCAAACTCGACCTCAGGTTGGGTTAACACCCGATTCACATGCATGAGGACGACATACACAAGACAACATTCCGCACACATGATGAACATTATGAGTTCATGATGCCTTATAGGCTGACCAAAGCCCCCTCCACATTTCAAGCAGTCATGAACGAGATATTTGGACCTCTTCTCTGCCGTTCCGTGCAAATATTCTTTGATGATATCCTCATCTACATGACTAATTGGGAAGAGAACCTCATTCATGTGGAGCGGGTCTTCACCATCCTCCGCCAACACCAACTTTATGCCAAGCAGTCCAAGTGTTCTTTCGGACAGGAGGTCGAGTACTTGGGTCATTTGGTCTCGGCGGAGGGCGTCAAGGCGGACCCTAAGAAAATCAAGAGCATGTTATCGTGGCCGCGTCCCCAGACTATGTGAGCACTGCGGGGCTTCCTGGGCCTGACCGGCTACTACAGGCGATTCGTGAAGGACTATGGCAAGATCGCCAGGCCTCTTACTCAGCTGTTACAGAAGGATGCCTTCGTCTGGCAGGACGAGGCCGAGGCGGCCTTTCAGTCCCTCAAGAGGGTCATGACATCCACGCCGGTTCTTGCACTCCCGAATTTCACCAAGGAATTTGTGCTCGAGACCGATGCATCGGGCGTGGGCATTGGGGCCGTATTGATGCAGGAGGGCCGGCCCCTAGATTTCTATAGTAAAGTGTTGGCACCCCGCACGTTGGGACTCTCCACGTATGAAAAAGAAATGTTGGTCATCATTCATGCGGTGGCCCTATGCAGGTCATACCTGTTAGGGCGACATTTCAAGATCCGCAAAGACCACCAGAGCCTGAAGTATCTTTTGGAGCAACGAGTCTCCTCTCCTCTCCAATAGAAGTGGGTAACGAAATTATTGGGCTATAATTATGAGATCCTCTATAGGCAGGGCAAAGAGAACCTGGTTGTCGATGCCTTGTCTCTCTTGCGGGCACCGTTGCTCAAATATCGGGCCACATGCTCGACTCCCTCGACGACATACAGGACGAGGTCATGCGTGATTCGGAGCTGCATACCATCGTGGAAGCCCTTAGACTGGGACAGGACGCTGCACCCGACTATCACCTCCAGAATGACAGGCTATACTATCAGCGCAGGGTGGTCATCCCCGCCCAGTGTGCTTGGAATACGGTCATGATGCATGAGTTCCACTCTTCACCGATCGGCGGTCACGCGGGCGTTCTCCACAACCTCCAGCGGGCACGGGCAAACGTTTTTTGGAAAGGGCTACGACGTGATATACAACAGTTTGTGCAACAGTGCGAAATATGTCAGCGACAAAAATATGAGACTACTTCCCCAGTCGGCCTGCTCACACCATTGGAGATCCCGCACCACATTTGGGATACCGTGTCCACGGATTTCATCGACGGCCTTCCCATATCCCAGGACAAGTCCATTATCTTGGTAGTGGCGGACAAGTTGTCCAAATACGGTCATTTTTTGGCTCTGAGTCATCCATGCACCGGCGAGTCAGTCGTCGATCTCTTCGCCCGAGAAATCGTCCGCCTTCATGGCATCCCGCGTGCCATCATTTCCGACCGAGACCCGACGTTTGTGGGGACTTTTTGGAAGGAGCTCTTTCGCTTACAGAGGATCTTCTTACGTTTCAGCACATCCCATCATCCCCAGACAGATGGCCAAACAGAAGTTCTCAATCGAGGCCTCGAGACATACCTTTGTTGTTTTGTGATGGACGAGCCACAGACTTGGACAGGTTGGTTGCATCGGACCGAATACTGCTATAACACCTCTTACCATTCAGCCAGCAGTTGATCGGTCGCCCTCCGCCCTCACTGAGCAGTTATGAACAGGGCAATACAACGTTGCCAGCAGTTGATCGGGCGCTTCGTGATAGAGACCGCACCCTCGCCACCTTGTGGGAGAATCTTCGGACAGCACAAGACCGCACGAAGACTCAAGCGGATAAACATCACAAGGACCGGGAGTTCGCGGTTGGCGATGAAGTTTTTCTCAAGCTCCGTTCCTACAGACAGTTGTCAGTTGCCCGACGAACAAACCAGAAATTGGCACCGCGTTATTATGGTCCCTTCCGTATCCTCCGTCGCGTGTCTTGTCGATTACACCTTGGAATTGCCAGAGGGATCGCGGATACACCCGAAATTTCATGTGTCATTGTTGAAGCGGAAGATCGGCAACACCGTTCAGGCGAGTCCTTTCCTTCCTGAGGCAACGGTAGCAGGCGAATTACGGCCACTCCCCGAGGAGATCCTGATGATCAAGTGGAAACACCGTGACACAGAGTACCATCCTGAGATACTTGTCACATGGAAGCATCTAACCGCAGCTCAAAACACGTGGGTGGATTTGATGGAGTTCCGGGAGCTCTACCGGGACTACCACCTTGGGGACAAGGTGACTCTTTATGGGGAAGGAAATGTTACGCCCCCGAATGGCGCCCAACTATTTGGGCGTCAATACGCGCGCAAAAGGAAAGAGAAGACAGGCGACAACGGGGATGAACCAACCGGTTATGCCCCCTCTCAATAAAACCGGCGGTTTGGGGCTGAACCACCCGGTTCAGCCCCATGTGTGGGGGCCGGCCAGCCCCCTCTTGGCCCCAGGTATAATTATCCCCGGGGCGGTTCTCTTGGGTCATCATGCAAGTACAAGGTATTCCTCTCCTCCCATCTCCAAACCCTAGTTTCTATCTCTCCTTCCTTTAGATCTTTATCTCCCTCTCTTGTTCTCTTAACAACATCTATGTTTCCTCTAGTAGATCTAGGCCATATTTTCTTTGAGAAATGAAGATTCCACTAGCAGATAGTGCAACGTCAATTCGTAAAAAAAATATTTAACTTTCCTAGGTCTTTGACTTCGAACTCCTTGCATACGCGTGTCTTCAACCTCGTGACTTCTTCCAAATCATTTCCCGTGATGATGATACCCTTGATATAAACTATGAGAACCGCCATCTTCTCTACAATCCTCTTAACAAAGAGGGTTGGATTGAAGCCAGGATTGGGAGCGGGATCGACGAATACCCAGAGCCCTCCGTTGAGGGGATCAGAGGACACACTCATCAACGGGAACAAAAGTTTTCCTCTTCTCGTAAACTGACGGGACTTTATTTCACTCCCAGGGAATGTATGTCCCCCAAAAACATGAGAAGATGGAGCCACGATAAAAACGCCAGGCTCTGATACCAAGTTGAGAGAGGAAATAAGATATTATTTCACAAATTTAAAAATCTCCATTACAATGCTCCTCTATATATGCACAAAGGAGGAGATCCTAAAATAAGATTGGAGGTGTGAGACACAATACAAGGAGTAAAGTGAGACTTATATGCAGGCCTTAACAATGAGCTATTTTACTTCATAAAATACTCTATAATTCAACTAAAACAATATGAGACTTGATATGGAACGGGATGTTATAACTGTGAAGGGCCTTCAGAGTAATAATCATGAAACGAACAAGTGTTAGGTAACTAATAAGTAACAAGTGTTAGGTTACAAATAAGTTGATGATGAAAATGAGACTATTAAGATGGTTATGAAAAAACTAGGATGCATACAACTAAATAAATGTATTACAAAAGGATAGTAAGTAAATTGAACTAATTTTTTTAATAAATTTAAAATGATATAGCAAGGACACATCAAACAAAAAAGCAGTTGTACCAATAAGGAGAGCAGATAAAATAATAATAAAGATAATTAATTTACTTCATAAACATGACACTTTAAGACCTGGAGCTTCAATTGGTTTGCATCCAAAGGAAACTAAGGCAATGTTTGGGACAATTGTGGTATTTAAGCTTTGGTGGTGTGAAAACGGTAGTGTTTTACCAGTGTTTAAAACAATATTTTTTACCTAAACACCATTTTTTAGGGTCTGGGCATTCATGATGCTAACACCTGACCACATATGGACGCATGTGGTGGCATTTTGGCCAAAATGTTATTTTGGGAAATTAATGCTCATGACCACTGTCACTCAAATGATTCATGTGTTTTCACTATGGCATTCACAACTGGCACCGTTCGCACAAATAGAGCCCAAGTCCAATCTTAAATTCAGGACATAAAGTCTGATGTAAAAGAACTTAGAAGACCACATGTCTTCCAATTTCTTTCCAATGCCCAGATGAAACTTCTGAGGGCAGATTGCTCAATTGGTAGTCCAATAATAATAAAAAATCAGTCATAACTGATGCGCCCTAACTTAACTAACGAGTGTTAAAAATGGGTAAATGCTTAGGACGTTTAAATTAAGATTGATTTGCTGGGTGGAATTTGGTGATTATGAATGAGAAGACAAGGAACGATTTGCCAGTAAGATAAAATTAATGGGGAGAAATACAGAGACATTGGGGAGGATGGAAGCTATTGAATGTTTGGAGGTTAATGATAATTATGAGAGTAGGGATTACCAGTAGATAAAAAGTGAAAGATAAAATTGCCAAGGTGATAAAATTAATGACAAGGATCCTTATCCTATTAACTTTATTATCTATAGACATTATGAAAGTGATTAGTGCATATTATTGTCCATTAACTAATAGTTAAAATTAATATTGAAAGAGAACTACAAAAATTGCACCGCCTATTGAAGGAAGAGAATAATTAAGAAGTCACATAAATGGTTGGATAGTAGAAATATGTCCTATGATCGGATTCAGGGTTAGGGGTTAAAAGTGTGATTGAGAAGCAATACTTGCTTACATGACCTTAATTATATCTAGTACATGAAAATGACGTATGGTATTTCAAATTACCTAAAGACCCAGATACACGTCTACCAAATTACATGCATAAATTAAATGACAAAGCAAAACTTACAATTACCAAATAAATTGTGAAACCATAAAAAATAAAATATTGGGATCAAATTAGAATAGGACACTTGAACAATAAAGCTACAAAATCTAGTACATTCAATAAGAAAATATGTTCTACAAAAAGACACTTAGCGGAAGAGGTTCAAAAGAGGAGTACAAAAAGATGGAAGCTCATTTAATGAGGGAAACAGCATATGGTAAACACCGTCTGCAATAACTATGAAGTCTTTAAGTTATGAGTCTATACATTAAAGAGTACCGAATAGAATTGAATGATGTGTCTGTAAGGTGAACCTAACGGATTTCTCCATCCTCTCCAAGCTCCCCATCTTCAAGCTCTTCATAGGCACCATTTCTGCGGGATCCGTCTCGATCTTTCTTATGCCTCTTGTGCCGGTTTTCACTGTCGGAATCAGTACCATATCCATGCTGCAAAAGCATGAGGATAAATTTAAAAATTTCTCATGAGTAATTAAAAGAAAGAAAAGCTTCACAGTTATAATAAATATATTTATCACCTTCCTAGATCTCTTCTTGTCACTGCTATGCCTTCTTGACTTCTTAGACTCTTCTTTCTCATCTTTCTCAGAGCTCACATCATCTCCTGCGTTGTGGTGATGCTTTCTATGCTTCCTCTCCTTGTCCTTTTCCCGCTTCTTGTCCTTTGTTCCATGATTATTGATGGTATCAACAATATCTACTTCTAAATCATCTTTTCTGGACCGTTCCTTTGCTTTGTCCTTTTCACGCTCTCTTTCTTTTTCCTTCCTCTCTCTCTCCTTCCTTTTTTCCTTTTCTTCCCTTTCCCTCTCTTTTTTAGCCTGTGAACGAGATAAGATAGGATCACCAGAAACATAATTGATCTGAATATTACAGATTCTTAAATGCAGAGGGATATGCCCTGTACAAAAAAGAATTAAATATAGAACAGAAGCAATATAGTATTGTGCTGTATCGAGCAGAGCTTACTTACAAACAAGCGAATTCAAATAGCTGTATCCTAAAGGAAAATTGAATGCAGGGAGAAACAATGCAAAGATAAAAAGGGTGAAAAGCTCCTGAACATGGTGGAAGTCGTTAGCAAATTGATCCATAGATTAGAAGGAAGGGTTTTCTCGTGAAAGTGCCTACACTAGTGGACTGTCCACATATACATGGATACATAGAACACTTGAGTTATATACCCAGTTTAACAACATAAACCACATCGGATCTTAAAATATAATTAAACTGATGAATTGGAATATGTTAAAGAACAATGCCATTTTATTTTGTTGGCAAATGTAAACAAGAGAAGGGGGTGATACCGTGATAGTTGATACTATATTTTATTTTCAACACAATTTCTCTAGACTCCTTGAGCCAGGTAAGCAATCCCCCCCCCCCCCCAACCACACCACACACACCCCCGCCTGCACAATATCCTCTACTCTCTCCCCCACCATGACCGTCTTGCTAATAGAACCAACAATCCATATTATCAGCTAATGGAAATAAGAGATAAAGCAACCCCGAAACCTAGTAATGTAGATAGGGTCAAGACCTCAAGGATTTTCACCAGAATCCAGTTCAGTCCAACCTACAAGAATTAACACCTACAAACAATAGGCTACTTTAATCTGGCATATGAAGTTAAGCTAACTATTAAACAAACATGACAATTTCTCAGTATTATGACACAACGCAAATGATGTGCCATATAAGGAATAAACTATCACAGACTCACGGGGGACTAGAGGTAAGCATGATGTATAGAGAAAATATATAAAAAAGAGTTTTAATAACTTGATTACCTTCTCTTCATCTCTTTTGCGCTCCTTTTCTTTTGCTTTTTCTTGCAAAAGAGAAACATAATCCTCAAAAATCTCCCTTGCAGAGTTTTCTTCCCCAATAGACCTGAGAGCAATCAAAACATATAATCAAGAGTATCAATGCAATACCAGATTTTGCAACATAATAAGTTATACGTGTCCAGAAAATGCAAATCAGAAATCCAGTGGTGCCACACGCAAGAGAGGGAAAACAATGTCAAAAGGCTAAGGAGGAAGAGTAAGCCAAAAATAGCGAAGTTACAAGTTCAATAAGAAAAAAACTGAGCTTTATAGATTTTATAGAGATCAATAATGATTACCAAGGTGACAATAATCATGCATTAGGATAAAGTTAGGGGCAAGGTACCTGTATTCTTGGCTGTCTTCAAAAAGTAATTTGGTTTCTTCCCACTTTGAGGATGCAGTTATATCCTAAAATTAGGTTAAAAAAAGCAATATAACCATCGATGTTAGCCAAATTTCATGCAGGCCAAATAACTACGCAATAGTAGATTTGCACCTTGATTGAGAAAAGCAGATCGGAAAAATTATCTGCAAGACGCTGGCGCTTTTTAGCTTCCTTCTCGTCCTTTTCTTTTTGTCGCTCCAAAAGTTCATCAAAGACAAACTTTAATCAAGCAGAGAAAAAAATAATTAGGCAGTCGAACAGAATGAAAAATAAATAAATCTAGTAAGAATGTATTTTTCCATCTTTTCAGAGCTACGAAGCATACCCCAATAATCTGATTAAGTCACATAACGTACATAGGAAAACTTTAATACATGGTTCAAATCTTAAAATATATATCAAACATACAAACACACACATAAAAACATAAAGAGAAAGGAAGCAATACATGCGTGAAAAATTAAGTGCACACATAGATGCATAAAAACATATTCATATGCCTTGACGCATAGAATCGTAGTCTCAATGCAAATATCATAAACAAAAAAGAACTGAACATATGGGTAACATTTATCTGATAGAATGTGAGTTCGATGCCTTTTCTTTTGTAGACAGGTAAGTGATGCTTATTGTTACAGGTCCACGTGTCGCAGACACATTCACTCAAGTGCACCCCGTCATCATAATTTATAGAGCGCACGTATGAAAGTCGTCGTGGTCGTGGGCGCATTCACACAAGTGGACGTCTTCATCATAATTTATGGACGCGCATATGGAAGCCGTCATGATCGACCTTCTTAAAATTAATTTGTATGAATTAATTAATTGATATTAATTAATTCATACTAATTAATAGCAATCAATTAACTTAATTATTTTGTATTTCTTTGTTGGGTTGCCTTTTGTATTTCCTTGTTAGGTTGCCTTTTGTATTTCCGTATTTGGTGCTTTTTGTATTTCCTTATTTAGTTGTCCTCCCTCATCTATAAAACGGGGCGGAGTTTATATGTAAAATCATGTTGAAATGTATGAAGTTATTTTTTAGGGTTGCTCCCTAATTTCGTATCTTTTCTTCCTCTTTCCTTGTCGCTCACCCCCGCCGGCCATTCCCCTTGCCTGGATTCCTCCCGGGAACTAATCGTAATCGTATCAAATGGTCTGACCTGCCTCATCGCCCGTCTTCTAGCTGTCGGTGCTCGAGATTGTGCTAGGTTTCGATCGGCTTCTGCTGAAATTTTTGCTTCCGCGGGAATTCCTGTTTCAGTTCCCATACCGAGCGACGTGTGTCTGCCGCTTCCGCAAATCCCGCTCCCGTTTTTGGCTTTTGTCGCCTCCGCTGGAATCATTCGTCTGATCTATGGCTTCCAGCAATGTGCGACACTGCACCGGTTTTGCCAGTCTGTCACACCTATCAATCCGCCACACCGCAACTCCAACAACGTGCAACTAGTTCCGCTGATCCGCTTCCAGAGCCGCAGGCGGAGTGGGTGCTGCAGGTTTCCACCTCCCGCGTGTTTCTCCCTCCACATCTCGCTCACATTTCTGCCTCTCTCCGCGCTTCAACTGCATCTCCGCCTATTTTTCTGCGACTACCGATCGGCCCACAACGTCGATCTACAGCAGAAAGGCCGCAAGACTGGTTTTGCCGCTGATTTCTGTCGGATCTGCTTCCCCTTCCGTTTCTGCAGCAAGAAGGCCCGCCACCCCGGGCCTTTGTTTCGTTGTGCCAACCTGTCGTGCCGCCACGGACATCGTCAGCATCACATCCAACCTACATCCTGGGCACTATGACCGCCGCTCCCGGGCCGCTGTTCTTGCCGCCGCCAACCACCAACCCTCGGCTAAATTTTGCTGCCCTAGATGCACAAATCCAGGCCACATGCACCTCCCTCCACACCAAAGTCGATCGTCTACTCGTGTACCACGAACGGGCTTCTGCAACCCCCACGGGAATCTCTGCCCTAAGTTGTCTCCATCACGGCTACCTACTGCACCATGCGAGATTTATCCTGCCATGCCACCCCCAACATTCCTCTACGACATTAGCTGGCCCCTCCGCCCCGTAGTCGATCCTCCCGTCGAGAGCGAACCGGCCGCTGACGTACCACATATCTCTACGGTGGTCGTACCTCCACCGCTTACGCCACCTCCCCGGTCACCCGCTTGGCAGCCAACTTCGGCCATCCCTCCGCCTCCTCTCCGAGCTCTAGCTCCGCCGGCCCCTGCATTGCCGCTTCCACCGGCCGCCTCGCAGTCTCTTCTACTGTCCTGTGCCCTGCTATCCTCGACGGATCGGTTCCTGCTGTCGGTCGACGCATCTTCGACATCCTTATGGCTACTGCTCACCACCGCTCCACCGACCTTGCGGAAGCCATTACTTTTGTTGTCCGTCTTTCTGATGGCGCCGCCGCAACTCGCCAACACCATCGACGAGGCTACACGCTACCTGGCCTTGTTCTGGGGGGAGGACAAGGTATCAGATGATCCGGCCACCCACTTGGTACACGAGCTTGAGGGCAAACTCGTTTTGAAGGACGGATGAAGTTTTACAAGTCCACGTGTCACGGGCACATTCACTCAAGTGGACCCCCTTCATCATAATTTATGGAGCGCGCATATGGAAGTTGCCGTGGTCGTGGGCGCATTCACTCAAGTGGACCCCTCGTCATAATTTATAGAGCGCACACATGGAAGCCGCAATGATCGAACTTCTTGAATTAATTAATTGATATTAATTAATTCATACTAATTAATAGCAATCAATTAACTTAATTATTTTGTATTTCCTTGTTGGATTGCCTTTTGTATTTCCTTGTTTGGGTGTCTTTTGTATTTCCTTGTTTAGTTTCCCTCCCTCATCTATATAAGGGCGAGGGGTTTATGTCTGAAATCATCTTGGAATGTATGAATGTATTTTTGAGGGTTTCTCCCTAATTTCGTCTCTTTTCTTCCTCCCTCCTTCTTGCTCACCCCCGCTGGCCCTTCCTCTTGTCGGAATCCTCCCAGGAATTAATCATAATCGTATCACTTATCACCTTAGCTTTTCTCCTTTGTAGAATAGCTAAGCCAGTTTCTGAGTTTTACTTGATACTATTTTAGTGCTTTTTCCCAACAGGTCTCGCCATTGCTGGGCTTTCATTCCTAGGCTTAAGCAACGCCTCGGCTTCTCTATTGCTCATGACTTGGTATAGAGATCTCTTTGCATAGTGTAATGCTCGCCGGCCTTCTGAATCCCATGCGTCCTTAATTTTCTATGCCCCACACCCAAACTACAAGAGTCTAAAGAACACGAAGTTCATCTTTGCTTTTGAAGAAAACTCATCTTCATAAAAGTAAAAGGACTATTGTAAAGGAAATCAAGGCTACCATATTGGCACGAACGGTTGGCCTTTTTTATTGGACCGTTGGTAGTAACACTTGAATCGTGAACTTATGGTAGCTAGCTTCATGTCGGTAGTAATTCTGGGTTGGAAGGAGGCAAGTAAATGATATCTAATGCGTTCGCTACAACACTGTGCGGGTTTATACACACAACGGATAGTATCCATCATTTATGGATAAGACCTTCGGGGTAACTAATCTTATTTATCCCTAGCTTTCATCTCTCAATGTCAGTGTCGTCCCAACAAAGTGCTTTCACTGAAAATTTTCCGCAAACTATACATGGTTGAGCCTTGAGAATTTCTGTCAGATTTGAAAAGGCCACCTACATACACTTAATCCTCAATTATACCAAATAACACGTGCATCCTATTTCTTACTGTCGTTGTTAACATAGATAATGATGTATGTATCATTACCTAGTTGGCATAGATAATGATGTATATTTTATTACCTAGGTTCCTAGAACTATTATAGAGACAAACATACTCGTTAAGGAGTATGTAAGAAACATATAATACAAAGTTAATCCTATTCAAAAGGTAAGAAAAATGAGAATCAAATAAGGAGAGTAACCTTTAAGTTTATCTCTGATAATCCCTTCAAACTATCGTTCTCAGTGATTGAAGCCTTCAACTTATCAAATGTCCATGATGATGTCAACGTAATCTGGATAATTTAAAAACTACCAACCATTAGAACACATACTAGCTGAAACCATAACTATTTAAAAAGTGATAGTGGTAAGGTCACTTTTCCAGTCTTCATTGCTTCCTTAATCAGTGCCTTGTCGTCATGAAACTGTCAATAGAACAAAAAAGAAGAAAGTTAAGTAATCTTCAAGATGGATTTATGCACATAGTACTAGTATAGAACTGAACAGAGCAGTAAGTACCAAATGAATAAAAAAATGTTATCTACACTTAGTCGATCCGTATTTTGATTTATGCTCCAGGAGGAGAATATTATAAAGTTGATTTAATATCCGAGAAAAAAATCAGTGCAGGATGCACAAATGTAATCTTATGAGATAAGTAAATTGAAGAAGTATATTGAACTTGGAAGAGTTAAGTAAATTGGAGAAGTATAGAAACATAACATTTTATCTGCCGATTGCCGAGAAGATGTTACCAATTTAGGATAAGACAGGATAAAATTCCGAATGAATGTATTGCAGGAAAAAAAATATTGTCGGAAACACACGATTCTAGCCGCTGCTTTCTTGCCGTTGTCGGCATTGCTCCTATCTGCCGATTGCCGCTTTCATAGCCGCAACTCTTGCTGTTGCCGGTCGTGCTTCTGTTGTCTGCAATTTGCTGCTTGCTTCATCTCCCTTGCAGCATTAAGTTGCTTCCAGCTGTTGGAGCTCGCTACTACCTTCTTTTAGCCGCCAGTCCTATAGTCACAACTCCTCTGTCTTTTCCAGCTCGGTCGACTTCTGCTAGAGGCGGTTCCTCTCCAATGGCTACACAACATGAAAACCAGTCACATTCATCTCAGCGGTCTCCTCCATCTCATTTTTCTCGTCTACCCTCTCGAGGAGGACGCATCTCTTCTTAGGGTAGCGGTCGACACAATTACACTCCAAACAACATTCAAGCTTGATATTGATGCCTTGCGCACCCAACTCCAACAACTTCAAGGGATGATCAGTCGTTCCCCAGGCTCTGTTGTGTCTATTTCAGATGGCGGTATCTCCTGTCTCGCCAATAGTTCATCCTGGATTTTGAATTTTGGGGCCACACACCACATTACCCTACGAAAACCTTCAAAATACTTGGACTTTGTGAATCCCAAGTTCATTACGGTTGTTAATGGGGACACCACTCCAGTCTCTGTATCAGCAAACGTCAACCTTACTCCCTCTATCACTCTTCGCTCAATTATTCATGTTCCCAACTCTCCTTTCAGTCTCCTTTCTATAAGCCACCTCACTCAACACCTTGATTGATATGTAACATTCTCTCTCACCTCTTTTATTGTGCAAGACCGAAAGACGCAGAATATCATTGGTAAAGGACAACTATAGAATGGGCTCTACATCCTGGACCCCCCCCCCCCACGATTCTCTCCTCCATTAGCTCTGTTGAGTGGCACTGGTGTCTTAGGCATGCTCCTCTGCGCATCCTCCGAAAAGCTCTCCCGGATTTATCCTTCAATGACTTCACATGGGAGTCTTGTATCAACGACAAACAACATCGTTCTACTTTTTCACCTCATTGTACTCGGAGCGATGCTCCCTTTATTCTAGTTCATTCAGAGATTTGGGGACCCAACAAAACAACAAGTGTTTCTGGTTATCGTTACTTTATTACCTTTATAGTTGATTACTCTCGTATGACATGATTATATTTCTTTGATGATCACTCTGAACTAACTCGTGTATTTTATGTCCTTATTATTAAAACACGCAACTAGTTCTCTACTACCATTAGAACTCTCTAAACCGACAATGCTCAAGAATACACAAGTTATTCGTTTACTTATGTACGAAGTTTGGGATCATCCATCAAACTTTGTGTGCTTCTACCCCACAATAAAATAGTGTTGCAAAAGACAAGAATCGGCACCTTCTTGAAGTCGCCAGTTTCCTTATGTTTAAAATGAATGTTCTCACACTTTATTGGAATTTCACGATTTCTACGATCTGCTATCTTATTAACTGCATGCATTCCTCCATTCTCAACTTTGTGGCTACCTTCAATCTTCTTTTTCCCTTCACACCTCCCTTTTGAGTCACACCTCGTGTCTTCGGCTGCGTTTGTTACCGCTTTAGCAAAATATTAGCTAAACCAAACATAGTAAAGAAAGTGCAATTTAAGCACATTTCACCACAGGCGTAGGCACGAACGGCCACACACCCGTGCACTCAGAGTACATTCTCGGTGTCCGGATAAAAGTCAGGGCCCACCACCGTTCATAAGACGACAACAAACATGAGCATTTGGTAGTCTTTACGGTCGGCGCAAGGACTAAGACCCGTAACTATGTCTGTGACAGACATCACTACCCACAGACGCACCACATAGCTACTGGGTAGGTTCAGCCCTTTCCCGGTGCTCTAATCGCCGGGCAAAAACTACTGCAACGCGGGTCGGCCTCGTACTTCCCACTCCTCTAGTCAAAAACATAACCTTGTTATGCTACATGGGTGGCTCGCAGGCCACCTGGCTGGGCACCCAGAGCTCTCAGCCCCACATCCCAAGCCCCAGGTCTCCACGACACAGGCCACAAACAAAGCTCTCAAGGAGCTACCGCCTGCGGTAGCACTACCGCCACTCGTTATCTGGCAGAAATGCGATTCTACCCAGTTTTCCGGGTGCTCCTTGGAGTTAGTCCCCAAGGTTCCCTGCTGCAATCTACCGTGTAGAAACCCGAAAAACAAACATCACAGAGTCTTCTCCGACCAATACAAGCATAATGAAAACATCACCAATCCAGACCAACCTATCCAGATGGGCTTCACACACCATGCCTATGTTCGTACTTTGATTCTGAACTCTATATGCAAAACTACGGGGATATACCGTATCTACCCGAGAGAAAAACCTCACGCTCACCGCACACTCGCGGGAGAGGGTTTCCTATGCAAAAGGAAGAGGACTTCACATGTCCAAGTTGAGAATCGTTACCCTTTGCGCTCTCTTCGGTGTCATGCCAAAGATCTAGACGGATGAACGTGACCGCAACGATCTTGCCTTCACAGATCCGGACTCGGCTTGCGAATCGGAACTCCGGAACTTCAACGGCGGCGAGATTTACCCTCCGGTGCCGACGCTCCTCCAGGAAAACCAGGTCAAATTCAAATCCAAAAGAAATGAAGTGAAAGCGACCAAAATCAGGCATATAAATAAAGCTACCGTCGCGCGGTAACTAGCTACCGCCGCGCGGTACCTTAATTCAACGCCTCGATTCGAGCGCAACTGCCCAAACCCTCCAATCACAGGACAGCACGTGGCCAACGCCGTTTCGGTTTCACTACCGCCGCGCGATAGGACGCTAACGTTGTGCGATAGAGGCGTCGGTTACGACACGACACCAGGCGCTACCGCCGCGCGCAAACTTCTACCGCCGCGCGGTATGATCCCGAGAACCATGTCAATTAAATTGACCCAGCTATCGCCAGCGGTAACCCTATCGCCGGGCGATAGCTTCCCGAGAGATCTGGCAGATTAATTCCCCTGCTACCACCACGCGGTAACAATTTCCGCCGCGCGGTAACAACTTTCTTGAAAACTCGGCACTTTCTCAAGAACTCGACGCAAACCCTGGAGCTACCGCCGCGCGGTAACTAGCTACCACCGGGCGTTACCCCCCAGAGAAGCATCTCACGCCTCAAGAAATTTGGGGCGTTACAAATCTCCCCAACTTAAAGAAATTTCGTCCTGAAATTTGACGTTACGCGAAAAGATAAAAGTAAACAGTGCATCTGATTACCTTAGAGAAATAGCTCAAGAAACTCCTCCCTTATAGTTTGCTCGCGCTCCCAAGGCAGTTCTTCACTGCCACAGTTGTCCCAACGGACCTTGACCATTCTAATGGACATGTTCCGCAGCTGCTTGACCTCTACGCCCTCGATTCGAATGGGCTTGACCTTCGTCGTCAACCCACTATCGACCAGCACTTGACTCGCAACAATCACTTGAGTAGACTCTTGAATGGCCTTCCGCAACATTGAGATGTGAAACACATCGTGCAAACCGCTCAACTCCACCGAAAGAGCCAAACGATATGCGACTTCACCAATCCGCTCCAAGATCTCAAAAGGTCCAACATACCTCGGACTAAGCTTCTTTAAGCGTCGAATTCTTGATACACCCTTAAATGGTTTTATCTTGAGGTATACCCAATCGCCCACCGCAAACTCCACGTTCTGATGTTTGACATTGTAGTACTTGGTCTGCCTATCTTGAGCAATCAGTAGTCGTTCTCGAATCAATTGTATCGTTGAAGTAGCATCTTCAACGTCCCTTCGCTTGTACAGCTTTGATTCTCCCGTTTCTACCCAAGCCAACGGCGTACGACACCTCCTTCCGTACAAAGCCTCAAAAGGCGTCATCTGAATGATGGTTCGGTAGTTGTTATTATACGCAAACTAAATCATAAAAAGATGGTCCTCCCACCTTTCCCCGAAATCCAAAGCACACATACGAAGCATATCTTCTATCGTCCTGTTCACCCTTTCAGTCTGATCATCTGTCTGTGGGTGAAAAGCTGTGCTGAAGTTCAACTTGGTACCCAACAACTGATGAATGAGACTCCAATCGTTAGATGTGAAACGACCATCTCGGACACTAACGATGTTCCGGGGTACGCCGTGCAAACGGACTATGTTGTCCACATAAAGCTTCGTTAGTTTCTCAACTAAATCATCCTTCCTATTGGGTATAACGTGTGACATCTTTGTTAAACGATCAACGATCACTCAAATGGCATTGTTCCCCTTGTGTGATCTCGGCAAACCATGCACGAAATCCATGGAGATGTCATCAAATTTTCGCTCCGGTATAGGCAAGGACTTCAGGAATCCGCCAGGCTTCTGGCATTCGGCCTTCACCAAGGCACAGGTTTGACATTTCGCCACATACAATTTAGGGTTTGACATTCGGGAATCCGCAAGGCTTTTGGCATTCGGACTTCAGGAATCCGCCAGGCTTCTGGCATTCAGCCTTCACCAAGGCACAGGTTTGACATTTCGCCACATACAATACTATGTCTTTCTTCAGACCCGGCCACCAAAACAATTTCTTCATGTCCTTGAACATCTCGGTGCTCCCGGGGTGAATCAAGTACTTCGTAAAGTGTGCCTCATACATCAATTCTTCTCGCAACTTCCCCACGTTGGGGACGCACAATCGACAGCCTTTCCATAAGAGGCCATCGTCGATAGAGAACTGGTCGTTAGACCCATCAACGACATCCGCCCAGTGAGGTTTCAAGCTCACGTCCAACTCCAAGGCACGCCGAATCCTGTCTGCGAGGTCGTATTGAACCTCCGTCCATCCCAAACATGTGTTTGCACTAACGCCCTTGTCAACACAAGAGATTTCTAAGGCCTCCAGATCCCGAATAAGCCGCTCGTCGTTCATCTGTAACCAATTGGCTCGAGCAGGAGTCTTATGGCTCAAAGCATCCGCCACAACGTTCCCCTTCCCAGGAATATAATGAATCTTGTAGGTGTAATCACAAAGGAACTCCATCCACCTACGTCGTCGCATGTTCAGATCCTTCTGATCCATCAGATACTTCAGGCTCTTGTGATCTGAATAGATATCGACCTTAACCCCATACAGATAATGTCTCCAAAGCTTAAGAGCGAATACCACAGCCGCCAGCTCCAAATCATGGACTGGGTAATTCCTCTCATGCACCTTCAACTGACGCGATCCATAGATTATCACCTTCCCGTGCTGAAGCAGAACGCAGCCTAATCCACTCCCAGAGGTGTCACTGTAAATCTCAAAGCCCTCCGAAACACAAGGCGAACATAAGACGGGCGTCGTGGTCAGACGACACTTTAGTTCTTCGAAAGCTTGTACGCACTCCGGCGACCAAACAAACTTCTGATCCTTCCTTGTCAAAGTAGTGAGGGGCAGTGCAATCCGCGAGAAGTTTTTAACGATGCGCCTGTAATAGTCGGCAAGCCCCAGAAAACTCCGGACTTCCGACACAGAAGACATCACAGGCCATTCCCGTATCGCAAGCCAACTTCACCGGATTTATTGCAATTCCCTCACCACTAACCACGTGAACAAGGAACGTTATCGAGGGCAGCCAACACTCACATTTGGAGAACAGCATATGCAAGTGCTCCACATGATCATCCTCGGATAGGGAATACACTAGGATATCATCGATGAACACAATCACGGACCGATCAAATACTCCTTAAACGTCCTGTTCATTCGATCCATAATGACTGATGGCGCATTCGTCAGCCCGAAAGGCATGATAGTAAACTCATAATGCCCATACCGTGTACTGAACGCCGTCTTGGGAATATCACTCTCCCTGATTCTTTGCTGAAAGTAACCAGACTTCAAATCCAGCTTCGAATACTCAGTCGATCCAAACTAGCTGATCGAACAAATCATCGATCCTCGGAATCGGGTACTTATTCTTCTTTGTTAGCTTATCCAGTTCCCGTTAATCGATACAAAGCCGCAGACTTCCGTCCTTCTTTACCACGAAAAGAACCAAGGTGTTCCAAGGTGACGAACTTGGACGCACAAACCCCCGCTCTATCAATTCTTGAAGCTTGCGCCTTCAATTCCGTCATCTCTCTCGGTGTTAAGCATTAAGGAGTCTGCGACACCGGCTTGGCACAAGAATTCAACTCATGGTGAACTCGATCTCTCTCCGGTGTGGGGCTCCAGGGACACTTTCAGGGAAGATGTCGGCAAGCTCCGACACCAACGAAACACCGACCAACCCAGGCTTGGGATTCGTAGTCTCCAGTTAAGAACAACTCCGCCCCCCCTCAAGAACTGTAACTTAGGCTCGCTTTCGGTGTTTAGCCCTAGTGTGACCACCTTAGGGTTACACCACCTACAATCTTTAACGACCATGTTTCCGTTTGGTTTGTATATACATAATCGATACATTAGAGAGAATTAATACGGACCACAAAAAAACCTTGGACGCTAAGGAGCGAGAAGTCCCACAACGAACAGTACTCTCCATCACCAAGAGTGGGACAAAGCCCACTTACACAAATCATAAGTCAATGACTAATCATGTCGTAGGTATAAAAGCTATAAGCTAAACCGTACCTGTCATCTCGTCCCTTTGCTTATGGCCTTCTGTCTTTTCCTTTGTCTTCAGAAACCTACCCCAACATTCACGAGCCATATGTCCCGGCTTGCCACAGTTATAACAGGTAAGTAGGACTCGCCCTGCAGTTTCTCCTGACTTAGCTTTCTTTGTCTTTGGGGCATCAGCACGACAATCGCGGGTAAGGTGTCCTGACTTGCCACAAGTATGGCAAGCATAAGGGGCTTGACCAGTAGAGGTTCTAGACCTCTTATGCCAACTCCTGTGGTGTTCAGACTTTGCAGAAACCGCGGAGTTCGGAACCCTGCACACGGGCGTCTGGTGAACATTCCCCAAATCTACTTCCAATGATCTAGCTGACTCCACCAACGCTCGAAATTCCGATAACTTCGGTCCTACCAATAGAAGTCGTAAATCATCACGCAGTCCGTTATAAAACCTGTTTATCATAGTCTGCTCGTCCTCCAACTCAAACTCAGAGTAGCGCCATATCATGACAAACACATGCAAATACTCGTCAACAGAGTGTGTCCCTTGGGTCAAAAGCATGTTCAACTGCTGATCCGATGATCTTCTAATTTCCACTTGCTCCAGAGCACCAACCGGTATTGAAGCCATCCCAGGGACAGGGGGTTGCACATGCCTTCCATGTTGGGCATTGATCATAGAGAGCACTACTTCCGCTACCATTCGAATGGTTTCAACAGAAGGAGGGGTCGTAGGCATGTCATTAAGCGCACTTCTCTCCACAGAGTGCTGACATTGTGACTGCACTGCACCACACCTAATCACCTATAATTGGGAAACACTCAATTATGTGACAAACAATTGCCAAAAAGCAATCATAGGAACGCTCAAGTTCCTTAAACATGTGTATTTTCATTCCTAAGTGAACATTTATGGGTTCTTTTCATGTTATAACGATGATGCACAAGTCTGTGCTCAGCACATCTTAAAAAAAATTCGTCCACGAATTCTCCTAAGAAAGACCGACAACGTAGTCTGATACTAAATTGTAACACCCTCATCCGTAACATGGGATATAACAGAAGGTCCGGCCGGGGGCCCACGTCATATTCCACGGACAGTCAGCGGAGTTACATATTAATACCAAAATACTATGAGACGATATCAAAACCTAACACAGAGCATTCTAACGGAAGCTTTTAAGCAAGTTAGAAGAACTCATCACAACACATGAATGTCCACTAAAACCCAAAGCAGGAACGAAAGTACAAATACTGGGTAGGTTCACCACCGTTCCTAAGACGACAACAAAAATGAGCATTTGGTAGTCTTTACGGCCCGCGCAAGGCCTAAGACCCGTAACTATGTCTGCGACAGGCATCACTACCAAGAGACGCACCACATAGCTACTGGGTAGGTTCAACCCTTTCCTGTTGCTCACATCGCCGGGCAAAAACTACCGCGACGCGGGTCGGCCTCCTCATTCCCACTCCTCTAGTCAAAAACATAACCATGTTATGCTATATGGGTGGCTCGCAGGCCATCTGGCTGGGCTTCCAGAGCTCTCAGCCCCACATCTCAAGCCCCAGGTCTCCACGACACAGGCCACAAACAAAGCTCTCAAGGTAGCACTACCGCCGCGCAGTATTTGGCAGAAATGCGATTTCTACCAAGTTTTCTGGGTGCTCCTTGGAGTTAATCCCCAAGGTTCCCCGCTGCAATCTACCGTGTAGAAACCCGAAAAACAAATATCACGGAGTCTTCTACGGCCAATACAAGCATAAAGAAAACATCACCAATCCAAGACCAACCTGTCCAGATGGGCTTCACACACCATGCGTATGTTCGTACTTTCAATTCCGAACCTCTATATGATAAATTACAGGGAGATACCGTATCTACCCGAGGAAAAAACCTCACGCTCACCTCACACTCGCGGGAGAGGGTTTCCTATGCAAAAGGAAGAGGACTTCACATGTCCAAGTTGAGAATCGTTACCCTTTGCGCTCTCTTCGGTGTCATGCCAAAGATCTAGACGGATGAACGCGACCACAACGATCTTGCCTCCACAGATCTGGACTCGGCTTACGAATCGGAATTCCAGAACTTCAACGGCGGCAAGATTTACCCTCTGGCGCGACGCTCCTCCAGGAAAACCTAGCTCAACTCCAAATCCAGAAGAAATGAAGTGGAAACGACCAAAATCAGGCATATAAATAAAGCTACTGTCGCGCGGTAACTAGCTACCGCCGCGCGGTGCTTTAATTCAACGCCTCGATTCGAGCGCAACTGCCCAAACCCTCCAATCACATGACGGCACGTGGCCAACGCCGTTTCGGTTTCACTACCGCCGCACGATAGGACGATAACGCCGCGCGATAGAGGCGTCGGTTACGACACGACACCAGGCGCTACCGTCGTGCGCTAACTTCTACCGTCGCGCGGTATGATTCCGAGAACCATGTCAATTAAATTGACCCAGCTATCGCCAGCGGTAACCCTATCGCCGGGAGATACCTTCCCGAGAGATCTGGCAGATTAATTCCCCTGCTATGGCAACGCGGTAACAACTTTCCGCCGCACGGTATCAACTTTCTCGAGAACTCGGAACTTTCTCGAGAACTCAACGCAAACCTTGGAGCTACCGCCGTGCGGTAGCTAGCTACCGTAGGGCGTTAACCCCCAGAGAAGCATCTCACGCCTAAACAAATTTGGGGCGTTACAATGTTGATGATATTTTGTTTATGAGAGATGATCTCGCAGGAATACACATGATCAAATAACATCTGACCTCTGTGTTTCAAACTAAGGACCTGAAAAATCTTCGATATTTCCTTGGTCTCGAGGTGGCTCAACGTCCTGATGGACTTGTTTTATCTCAACGAAAATACTGCCTTGACTTGCTTCATGATGTTGACTATTCTAGATGCAAGCTTGTTGACACTCTCATGGATATAAATCACAAGCTCTGTGTTCATGCTTCCGTCTGATCTTCTCCTTCCAAACCAAGAGTATTATCATCGTCTTGTGGGAAAGGATAATATATCTCACTGTTACGAGACCTGATATATCATTTGTTGTTGAAATTGTCAATCGATTCATGCATGAATCACGAATCTCTCATCTCCAGGCAGTTGAGTGTATCCTTCGATACTTGAACACTGCTCCTAAACAAGTACTTGTAAACAAACCTTCTTCTTCTCTCGTATCTCTTATTGCATATTCTGACGCAGATTATGTTGGTTCATTGGATGATCGTCGTTCCACAAGTGGATACTGCACTTACTTTGGAGGACATTTCATTACCTGGGGCAGCAAGAAGCAGTCACTCTATTTTGCAACAGTCAAGTTGGAGGACATTTCACACATCTGCTGAAGTTGAATATCGTTTAATGATAGTTGTTGTGTTTGAGCATACATGACTTGAAGGTCTCCTAGGTGACTTAGGATTCAAACTTTCCTCACCAGTCACTCTATTTTGCAACAGTCAAGTTGTTATACATATTGCCAAAAATCCTGTTTTCCATGAACAAACCAAACACATCGAAGTTGATTGTCATTTCATTCAGGAGAAAGTTCAATTAAAGAAGCTAGAATTAAACAATGTTCCTGCTGTTGGGCAAGTTACTGATATTCTGACTAAGGATTTACCACGCCGGCTATACTACAGCTTGCGGGGAAGTGTTGAAGGAAAAATATGTAAAGGCCCAATATAAGGCTCATTTAAAGTCTACTTCATCTTTAGGATTTAGTCTCACATCTTAGATTCAGACTAATTCTCCTCTCTATTCTGATATAACGGTATAAGTGTACAAATACTGATGGATGTATGGAAGTAATTTTAGAGAAATTAATAAAATTATTTTATTTCTCTCAATTGTCATGTTCTTCTACAATAGCAAAAGGGAACACACAGGGTTAAACATAATATTATTGTTGTTTGGTATTAAATTCATATAGATTTGAAGAAAAGCATAAAGAGTGCCTTCCTTGATACAAAATATCTATCAAGTGTGCACATCTAATCCATGGTGGACTCCTCAATATGATTCAAATAAAGATCAGTTTGGGAGAGTAGTTTAGCTCCATTGGGATGGACTGATGATGCCATTGAAGAACCCATAAATGTTTGGCTCCCCTCCGTTTTCCATTGGTCATGCCCAAAAATGAAAATAGCTAAAAAAAGGCACACATCCCAAATGTTCCTTTCCGTGATCGAATTTTCATTGTTCCATTGTTCGGAGTCAAATGACGCAAGTTACCCTCCACAACTCATAAGAAACCCTAAAATCACTTTTCATCTTATGTCTGAACTTTGAGCGCAGCAGTTGCGTATTCACATGAAACCGCCTTGTGTAGCAGAGCTATCATCCAACTTCCACTGCAAGCTCGTGCAAGTTAAACCTACCCTCTTCCTCAACTCATGTTAATGGAAGTTAATTTCCCTCTCTAATTTAGTGGTTTTGCCTTCCAAAGTGGTTAAAGGCAAAAAAGATGTAATCTGAAAATATAACATGGATCGGAGAATCATGACCATCCATGATGTTCCCTAGTGTCTATATATTGAGGGCGAGGAATCACATTTAAGAGACATTGAATATTGGAGCATAGAAGTCTAATCCTTGATCCTTTTTTATCATTTTGATTCCAAAGCCGAGCCGGGGGTGAAAACTTGCCCCCCCCCCCTCCCAACCCCCTTGGGGTGAAGCCTTGGTCCCCCTCCCATTCCTCCTTGCCCCATCAGTAGCTGGCCACCATCTCCCCTCCTCCTTGCCGTGAAACCACTTCTCTAAAGCCCCCCCTCTAAATTCCCCTAAACAACCCCAAGATCTTCTCATATACACCTCCAACGATCACCAGAGATCGTCTTCAAACACCTCCGGTGATCCACCACCATTTTCCCTTCGTTTTTCATCATTTAAATTTTCCGACGATCATCGAAAAACTTCTCCGGCCACTTCCATTACCACCGGCAATCACCTTCGTCCATCCTTCCGCCAGCCACCACCCACTACCCCACTTCCTAAAATTTAGGACTACCAAAATTTCAGCCACTAGCCCACTACTCATCCCACTCCCCATTAACACCCCTCACCCCCCAAGCCCCAGGAATTTCAGCCACTAGCCCACTACTCATCCCACTCCCCACCTTTCTTCACGTGGAGCCACCAGGAATTCCCCTCTCATCTCTTCCAAGCTCCACCAGGAATTCCCCTCTCATCTCTTCCAACTATTCTCAAAACACTCACGTGGAACCTCTGATACCCCCCCCCCCCCCGAACTGGCTCAACTCACAATTCCTGCAGCCAACCATCAATCCCCCCCCCCCCCCCAACCGATCGCTCCCTACAGCAGGAATTCACATCTTCCCGAGCCTCTCCCACTCCCCCTTACAGCCCACCACACTTGGATATCTCTCTTGCTGAGTTCCTGTACCTCCCCTACAGCCATCAGCCCTCAAGGAGGCTGCTGCCAGGTGCCACACAGCAGCCCAGCAACATTCCAGGTTGGGGTCCAGGTTCATGGACAGCCGCCTTCAGCAGCCATTGGCTGATTTCCAGCCCCTCCCATCCCATTTCCTGGCAACCTGAACCATTCCCAGTAAAAATTATCAATGGCCAGAAATTAGGAGGTCATCAGGAGGTCTAAAACTAGTCCCGGTCATATGACAGGATCTAGTATTCGGACTTCATCAGGAGGTCTAAAACTAGTCCCGGTCACAATCATGGCTTACTAACAACCCTTCGAAGATACCTCCAGGCCCCCCCCCCCCTCAATACAGTCGTGGTTGGTATTAAAGGTTTGTTATGTTGATATTTCTAGTTGAACATTTATTTTAATTCTCCACTCACGAGATGTTGATTTGTACTCTGTGTTCCCAAATTTTAGAGTCTTTGTAAGTCTCAATTTATTTAGTCGTTTACTTTCGTACGCTCTTGCATTTATATTATGCACTCTTTATTTTGAGAAGTTTTCTTCTAGTGTGGTTTTCTAACATTCGCATTTATAAATCAAATCTCTATTGCTAGTTACAAATTCGTCGGATTCATATTATTGCATGTAGTGATCAAATAAACATCCCAGTCATATAGGACCGTCTTGCGTAATCGCTCTGCTCATGCTAAAACTACCTCTCTATCGACTATGAAGTCGCACTCATCCTGGATCATTGACTCTGAAGCTTCTAATAATATGACAGGATCTACTAATGGGATTACATCCGTCTCACCTTCATCTGACAGTGTTAGATTTGTTGATGGATCATCTGCATCGGTGACTGGTAAAGGAGTTATACAAATCTCGCATAATATCTCCCTCAAATTGGTTATAATTGTTCCTTCATTTCCTACCAACTTACAATATGCAAGTAGTTTAGCTAAACAACTGAATTACTTTATTACCTTCTTTTCTTCCCATTTTGTCTTCCAAAATCTAGCGTGTGGGATATGTATAACTATTAATGTCATGGACCTCATGGTCATTGGCAAGGTTGTAGATATCGGATATCGGGGACAGGTCGGTTTAGTTTTTTCTTGTCGGCTTTAGTATTTCAGGAATATTTCATATATCGGATTTGGACTCTTAATTATTTATAAATTTAATCATTTTTAAATATATATATATTAATCTATTAATAATTTGATATTTATTGAACTCCTAAATTTATCAAACTAATATAAAAATTGTGTTACATAAGTAGGAACGGTATAACGCACGGAAGATAAGAAATCTTCCGTCCATAATTCAAAAATCATGCATAATTGAAGTCGATGATGGACTTGTGCAAGAAAGAAAGCCAGAGGAAGAGAAAAAACAACCTAATCAATTAAAATTTTTTGGTCTTTTATCAATTAGACCATAGACACTAATTAAAATAAATTGAAAAAAACCAGTCAAAAAAATGTCGGGATAAATCGGCCGATATATCGGCGAATATATCGGTCAATATGTTAAGAGAAAACTAGGAGAGAAAGCAACTAAGAGAGATCTAGAAGGCTAAAGGAGAGAATTAGGGTTTGAGGAGGGAGGAAGAAGCTAACCTGATAATACTCTGCATAATCCCCAAAGGGGGGCTGCCCGGATATAAATATATCCGGGCATGGAGGGGCCGGCCGGCCCTTCCCAAGGGGGCTGATCCCGCCTGGTTCAGCCCCAGGCCGCGGTTCATTGAGTGGGGGCTGAACCGGAAGGTTCAGCCCCGTTGTTTAGCACGTCCTTGCTCCTCCGAACATATTGACGACCCGCAAAGCGTAGCGGGGGCGTAACATTCCCCGCCCCATCAAGAACCAACTTGTCCCCAAGGTGGTATTCCGGATAGAGCTCCTTGAAATCGAAGAAGTCTACCCAAGAGTTGTGTGCTGGCGACAGGTTCTTCCATTTGACCAAGAGCTCGGGCCGGTATTCCGTGCCCCGGTTCTTCCACCTGTGCCCAAAATATCCTCTGGAAGCGGCCGCAGCTCACCCGTAGGAGTAACTGCAGGCAACAAAGTACTGGGCTGGATATGCGGACCCAATTTCCGTTTGAGCAAGGAAACGTGGAATGTAGGATGAATGCGGGAACCTTCCGGCAAAGCCAAAGTATAAGCCACCGGCCCCACCCTGCTGATGATCTGAAAGGGGCCGTAATAGCGCGGGGACAGCTTCTGGTTGCCACAATGAGCCACTGACAGCTGCCGGTACGGTTGGAGCTTGAGGAAAACTTCGTCACCCACGGCGAACTCCCGCTCCGTGCGGTGCTTATCCGCCTGGGACTTCATGCGCTCCTGGGCTAGGCGGAGATTCTCCCGAAGAGTCACCAACATGCGATCACGATCCAGAAGAGCACGATCCACGGCCGGAAGAGCGGTGCTGCCCGGCTCATAGCTGGCCAAAGTCGGAGGCGGACGCCCGTAAACCACCTCAAACGGCGTCATCCTGCTGGCTGAGTGATATGCCGTGTTGTAACAGTACTCGGCCCAGTGTAACCAATCCGGCCAACTCCGAGGCTCATCCATAACAAAGCATCGAAGATACGTCTCGACACCCCGATTGAGCACCTCCGTCTGGCCATCCGTCTGCGGGTGATGTGTCGTGCTGAAGTGTAAGCGAGTACCCTGTAGCCTGAACAACTCCCTCCAGAACCCACTGACGAAGGTGGGGTCGCGATCAGAAATAATGGCACGAGGAAGGCCATGTAGTCGAACGATTTCCCGAGCAAAGAGAGCGGCCACGGACTCCCCAGTATACGGATGGCTAAGGCCCAGAAAATGGCCATACTTGGAGAGCTTATCCACCACAACCAGAATAACTGACTTTCCTTTGGACTTAGGCAGCCCATCAATAAAGTCCATAGACACCGTGTCCCAAATAAGCTGCGGAATGTCTAATGGCACGAGTAGCCCGGCAGGAGAAGAAGTCTCATATTTTTGTAGCTGGCAGATGTCGCAGTGGCAAACAAACTGCTGAATGTCCCGGCGCATACCTGCCCAAAAAACGTTTGCTCTCGCCCTCTGGAGAGTCCGGAGGACCCCTGCATGCCCTCCTGTGGGCGACGAATGGAACTCGTGCATCAATACCGTCTTCCAAGCTGAATCGGCGGGTACGACCACCCGGCCCCGATAATAAAGCCGGCCATTACACAAATGATAGCCAGCCGGCCCTGTCTCGCCCCGTTGTAAAGTGTCCACCAACGGCCGTAACTTTGCGGAATGAAGTACCTCCTCCTGAATGTCCTCCAAGGACTCGACCAACGGCCCCGAAATATGAGAGAGAGCAGCCTCTGGAAGACGAGAAAGAGCGTCGGCGACCACATTCTCTTTGTCGCGCCGATAAACAATCTCATAGTCGTAGCCCAGAAGCTTGGTAACCCATTTCTGCTGCAGAGGTGAAGAAACCCGTTGGTCCAGAAAATGCTTCAAGCTCTGGTGGTCTGTTCGGATCTTAAAGTGCCGGCCCAACAAATAGGGCCTCCACACAGCCACTGCGTGAATGATCGCCAAAATCTCCTTCTCGTAAGCCGAGAGACCCAAGGTACGAGGAGCCAAGGCCTTGCTGTAAAAGGCTATTGGCCGTCCCGCCTGCATCAAAACCGCCCCGATGCCGGCCCCCGACGCATCGGTCTCCAGAACGAACTCCTTCGAAAAATCTGGTAGTGCAAGCACTGGTGTGGTGGTCATTGCCCGTTTGAGAGCCTGAAATGCTTCCTCCGTCTCCTCAGTCCAAGAAAAAGAATCCTTCTGCAGCAGCTGGGTCAATGGTCGGGCTATCTTCCCATAGTCTTGTACAAACCGCCGGTAATAGCCTGTAAGGCCCAAAAAACCCCGCAAGGCACGAACTGTAATCGGTCGCGGCCAGGACTGCATACTCTGAATCTTCCGCGGGTCGGCCCGAACGCCCTGACCAGAGACCAAATGGCCCAAGTACTCCACCTCTGCCTGCCCGAAGGAGCATTTGGAACAGTTGGCATAAAGATGGTGCTGACGAAGTCTGGCAAGAACCTGTTCCACGTGGTGCACGTGGTCCTCCCAGGTTGCGCTGTAGATGAGGATATCATCAAAGAATATCAATACCGTCTTCCAAGCTGAATCGGCGGGTACGACCACCCGGCCCCGATAATAAAGCCGGCCATTACACAAATGATAGCCAGCCGGCCCTGTCTCGCCCCGTTGTAAAGTGTCCACCAACGGCCGTAACTTTGCGGAACGAAGTACCTCCTCCTGAATGTCCTCCAAGGACTCGACCAACGGCCCCGAAATATGAGAGAGAGCAGCCTCTGGAAGACGAGAAAGAGCGTCGGCGACCACATTCTCTTTGTCGCGCCGATAAACAATCTCATAGTCGTAGCCCAGAAGCTTGGTAACCCATTTCTGCTGCAGAGGTGAAGAAACCCGTTGGTCCAGAAAATGCTTCAAGCTCTGGTGGTCTGTTCGGATCTTAAAGTGCCGGCCCAACAAATAGGGCCTCCACACAGCCACTGCGTGAATGATCGCCAACATCTCCTTCTCGTAAGCCGAGAGACCCAAGGTACGAGGAGCCAAGGCCTTGCTGTAAAAGGCTATTGGCCGTCACGCCTGCATCAAAACCGCCCCGATGCCGGCCCCCGACGCATCGGTCTCCAGAACGAACTCCTTCGAAAAATCTGGTAGTGCAAGCACTGGTGTGGTGGTCATTGCCCGTTTGAGAGCCTGAAATGCTTCCTCCGTCTCCTCAGTCCAAGAAAAAGAATCCTTCTGCAGCAGCTGGGTCAATGGTCGGGCTATCTTCCCATAGTCTTGTACAAACCGCCGGTAATAGCCTGTAAGGCCCAAAAAACCCCGCAAGGCACGAACTGTAACCGGTCGCGGCCAGGACTGCATACTCTGAATCTTCCGCGGGTCGGCCCGAACGCCCTGACCAGAGACCAAATGGCCCAAGTACTCCACCTCTGCCTGCCCGAAGGAGCATTTGGAACAGTTGGCATAAAGATGGTGCTGACGAAGTCTGGCAAGAACCTGTTCCACGTGGTGCACGTGGTCCTCCCAGGTTGCGCTGTAGATGAGGATATCATCAAAGAATATCAATACCGTCTTCCAAGCTGAATCGGCGGGTACGACCACCCGGCCCCGATAATAAAGCCGGCCATTACACAAATGATAGCCAGCCGGCCCTGTCTCGCCCCGTTGTAAAGTGTCCACCAACGGCCGTAACTTTGCGGAACGAAGTACCTCCTCCTGAATGTCCTCCAAGGACTCGACCAACGGCCCCGAAATATGAGAGAGAGCAGCCTCTGGAAGACGAGAAAGAGCGTCGGCGACCACATTCTCTTTGTCGCGCCGATAAACAATCTCATAGTCGTAGCCCAGAAGCTTGGTAACCCATTTCTGCTGCAGAGGTGAAGAAACCCGTTGGTCCAGAAAATGCTTCAAGCTCTGGTGGTCTGTTCGGATCTTAAAGTGCCGGCCCAACAAATAGGGCCTCCACACAGCCACTGCGTGAATGATCGCCAACATCTCCTTCTCGTAAGCCGAGAGACCCAAGGTACGAGGAGCCAAGGCCTTGCTGTAAAAGGCTATTGGCCGTCACGCCTGCATCAAAACCGCCCCGATGCCGGCCCCCGACGCATCGGTCTCCAGAACGAACTCCTTCGAAAAATCTGGTAGTGCAAGCACTGGTGTGGTGGTCATTGCCCGTTTGAGAGCCTGAAATGCTTCCTCCGTCTCCTCAGTCCAAGAAAAAGAATCCTTCTGCAGCAGCTGGGTCAATGGTCGGGCTATCTTCCCATAGTCCTGTACAAACCGCCGGTAATAGCCTGTAAGGCCCAAAAAACCCCGCAAGGCACGAACTGTAACCGGTCGCGGCCAGGACTGCATACTCTGAATCTTCCGCGGGTCGGCCCGAACGCCCTGACCAGAGACCAAATGGCCCAAGTACTCCACCTCTGCCTGCCCGAAGGAGCATTTGGAACGGTTGGCATAAAGATGGTGCTGACGAAGTCTGGCAAGAACCTGTTCCACGTGGTGCACGTGGTCCTCCCAGGTTGCGCTGTAGATGAGGATATCATCAAAGAATATCAGGACAAACACCCGCAGGAAGTCTCGGAATATCTCATTCATGTTGGCCTGGAATGTAGCGGGCCCTCCAGTCAGCCCATTGGCCATAACCAAAAACTCATAATGGCCGTCATGTGTCCGAAAAGCCGTCTTATGGACGTCCTCCAGTGCCATCAATATCTGATAATATCCGGAACGAAGATCCAGCTTGGTGAAATGTTGCGCTCCATGCAGCTCATCCAGTAACTCTTCTATGTGAGGAATCGGGAAATTATCTTTGACAGTAGCGCCGTTCAAGGCCCGGTAGTCCACACAGAATCTCCAGGACCCATCCTTTTTCTTGACCAAAATAATAGGAGCCGAGAAGGAACTCGTACTCGGCCGAATGATGTCGGCCTCCAGCATCTCCCGGACACTGCGTTCGATCTCCGCCTTCTGAACGTGTGGGTAGCTGTAAGGACGAACATTCATAGGCTCAGCTCCCGCCTTGAGCGGGATACGGTGATCCCGAAACCTCGGCGGTGGCAAAGTGTGTGGCTCCTGAAAAACGTCAGCATAATCAATCAGAAGTAACTGTAACTGAACCGGTACCTCATGAAGTGTGGAATCGCCGGTCTGGACCTCCCGAAGGACGGCCATGATCTGCCCATCCTCGCTCAACCGCTGCAAGCTGCGAAGAGAAACCTCCTTCACAGGAGAGGACATGATACCCTTTAGGCAAAACTGTTTTTCCCCGTGCACGAACTCCATAGTCATGTGCTTCCAATCAAAAGTCACCCGCTGTAACTGGCGCAACCACTGAACTCCCAGCACCATGTCTGAACCCCGAATAGGCAATAAGTAGACGTCAGTCCGTCCCACATAACCGTTTATCCGCATTTCCACTCCCTTCAGCACCCCCTCGCACTGCAGCTTGCTGCCATCCGCCACCATAACATGAAAGGCAGCCCCCTTGTCAACCACGTGTCCCACGCGCCGTGCTACGTCAGGATGTATGAAGTTGTGGGTGCTCCCACTGTCCACCAGAATAGTAACCCTCTCTTGGGCAATTTGGCCCGCCAGCCGCATTGTAAGCGGGGGAGCGCAACCCTCGAGAGCATGTAGAGAAACTCCAAACTCGGTCTCCTCCAATTCCTCCCCCAATTCCTTGTCCGGAGCCGGCCCGTCCTCATCCTGATGCAACATGAAAACCTGCAGCTTTTGGCATTTATGACCTGGCACAAACTTCTCGTCGCAATTAAAGCACAGGCCCTTCTCCTTCCGAGTTCTCCAAGACAACCGAGTCACCGTTGGTTTGGTACCCGTGTGCTGCTCCCGTCGTGCTGCTGTGGTCGGGGCCAAGGCTGTCCGACTCGTGATGCGGGCTCGCTGTCTGTTGAACTTCTCCTCCTGGATACGTGCCAAAGTAATGGCGTGGTTCAAGGAACGAGGCATGAGTGCCTGCACTTCGTCACGAATGTGCTCCTTGAGACCCGAGATGAAACAGCTGTAGAGTGTCCTCTCCGGCCACTGAACCCTATTTGCCAACTTCTCGAACTCAGTGCGGTACTCCAGCACTGATCCTTTTTGACGAAGCTTCTAAAGGAGGGCTTCAAAGTTGTCGTACTCCAGTGGACCAAATCTGGTCGTAAATCCATCCACAAACTCCCCCCAAGGCACGTACTCCCGTCCCCGCAGGAACCACTGCGTCCACTGAAATGCGTCGTCCTTCAAGTGAAAGGACGCCAACTGCACCCACTGTCCGTCAGGCACCTCCTGGTACTGGAAAAAAAGTTCCGCCTTTTGAATCCATTCCAAGGCGTCACCGCCCTCGAACTCCGGAAAATACATACGAGTTAATCCGGGAGTCAAGCGTTGTATTCCCTGGCCTCCTTCCCGTCTTGCGGGCTCCCCTTGCTCGAAACCGCCGTAGCCATGATGCTGACCCGCTCCCCAAGGCGGGGGTTGCGGCTGGCCGCCCCATCCTGGGCCAAAACCGGCCACCCCAGGAGGCCCAAACCCGCGGGGAGGAGGGAGGAGCCCGCCTCTTTGCTGTCCCATCGTGTCCGGTGGCCGCCGGAACCCAAACGGGTCGTCACCGCCCCGGCGCCACTGTCCTTGGCCGAATCCAGGCTCGCCGAGCCCCGCTGCTGCAGATCCCAGCGGAAACGAGCCTGCCGCACCCCCGTACGCCGCTGCCGACCCTCCGGGAAGACCGAAGGCCGTCGAGCCAACTCCGCCCGTCCCCGGCCACGCCGTGCCAGGCGCGATCCCGCCCGATACGCGCATCCGCTCTGTTTCCGGAACCCGCACGCCGACGCCCTCCGCAAGCCGCACGCCCGTCGCCGCTGGATCGGCCCCGATCCGGCCGAAATCTTCGCTCGCCGGTGCCTTACCTTTCAACAGCGTCTTCAACTCCTCCATCCGAGCGTCCAACCGCCCTTCCAAAGCCGCCATCGAATCGGTTAACCCAACAACGTTCTCCTCTAGGGTTTCAATCCGCGAGGACTCCTCTTGAGTGCGAGTGGTCACCATTTCGGAGAGACGAACACCTCTGATACCAAATGTTAGGAGAAAACTAGGAGAGAAAGCAACTAAGAGAGATCTAGAAGGCTAAAGGAGAGAATTAGGGTTTGAGGAGGGAGGAAGAAGCTAACCTGATAATACTCTGCATAATCCCCAAAGGGGGGCTGCCCGGATATAAATATATCCGGGCATGGAGGGGCCGGCCGGCCCTTCCCAAGGGGGCTGAACCCGCCTGGTTCAGCCCCAGGCCGGCGGTTCATTGAGTGGGGGCTGAACCGGAAGGTTCAGCCCCGTTGTTTAGCACGTCCTTGCTCCTTCGAACATATTGATGACCCGCAAAGCGTAGCGGGGGCGTAACACAATAGCAGACATAACGGAGGATATATTCAAAAGGGATATTTTGATAAAAAGGAAATATCGGAAACGTGTCGTTTTGTCCATGAAACCTTTATGTCAGCCAATATGTCGGCTAGGTCGGAGGATATCGACAACACTGGTCATTGGACAAACATTTAGTGCTAAAAAATTCTCAAGTACTGATTAGTTAATGTTGTGGCATACAAGATTTGGGCACGCGAGTTTGAAGACTCTAAAATAAGCTTTTCCTAATTCGTTTGATGTGGCTACAACTTGAATTAAATGTTAATCTTGTGAATTAGGGAAACATCATAGAACCAAATATGCTTCTAGTTGTAGGAGTGTTAAATATTTTGATTTGATACATTCTGATGTTTGGATGTCCTTAATTTTCTCTATGAACGATTTTTGTTATTTTGTTTCATTCATTGATTATTACTCTAGTTTTACATGGGTTTGTCTTATGAAAAAAAGAAAAAGAAGTGTATGAAATATTTAAATTATTTTATCACTACATAAAGGCTCAGCTTAATGAACAAATTAAAATTCTTAGGAGTGTAATTGAATTTACAGGTAGGGAATTTCAAAGGTTCTTGGATGAACATGGCATTGTTTTCATACTTCATGCTCTAGGACTCCTCAACAAAATGGTGTAGCAGATAAGAAAAATCATCATATAACTTAAACTTACTTGCGGCATCTTACAAGAGATGCATGTTTTTAAGGAGCTACTTGCGGCATCTTACAAGAGATGCATGTTTTTAAGGAGCTATGGGATGAAGGTGGTCTCACTTTTATCTACCTAATTACTTGGATAATATCTGACACTTTGGAGGCGAAGTATCCACTAAAACTTCTTTAACCAAATCTCCCTTTATTTAATATTCTCCAAAAGTTTCCGAATATGATGCTTTTGTGCACATTGTGGGACCACATAAGGATAACTTGCCACAAGCTATAAAATGTGTTTTCGTTGGACATGTTGTTGCTAATCAAAAAAGGTACAAGTGTTACTCTCCTAGGTTGCATATAAGGATTATATTTAAATAAGTCGCATTTTTTGAGCATATTCCATTCACTGACAAGAAGATAAAAATATAACGTGTCATGGTAATAATGACAGAGGGCGGTATGATGTCGTTGCTTACTACATTTGTGAATGTTCTAACTCGTAAAAACATGAATGTTCCGTTTGAGAATAAAGTTTCATCATCCAAGTCTACTAAAGGATCTCTAAGTCTATAAAAGGAAGTAAATTCAAAAGTACTGAATAAGAAAATAATACTCATGTTCCACCATCCACGCCTCCGGATCTGAACACTGAAACCACTCAAGGAGATACATTTTCTCCTCTCCATATTCAAAGTGATCATACCAGATACTATATTGAGAAATATGTTGGGTATATATCTATCTCTTCATCCCTGAAGTCATATTTTGTTTCACTTTCCTCTATTCCACCCTCATATTATTAAAGACCCAAGGCGCACCAAGACGATGAGGGGTTTTGGAACCTGAGGTGTGCCTTTAACAGCAATTACAACATACCATCCATAAAAAAATTTCAAATGCTGTGTAACAACCTAGTTAAAAAGAACAAAAAAGAAGAGAAAACATAATATGAATTGCTTGAGCATGGATACATTCATCCAGCTCTTCACCTTGGGGAGCCCATGTTCTCTTCGTGAAAAAGATGGATGGTTGCATGAGACTGTGCATTGATTATCAAAATCTAAATAAGGGACAGTCAAAAATAAGTATTCTCTTCCGCGCGTGGATGACCTATTTGATCAGCTTAAATATAACACCGTCTTTTCCAAGATAGATCTCAAATCGGGTTACCATCAGCTAAAGATCAAGGAATCAAACATTCCCAGGACTGCCTTCCGAACTCGATATGGACATTTTGAATTTTTAGTGATGTCCTTTGGTTTGACTAACGAACCTTCTATTTTTATGGATATGATGAACTGTGTCTTTCGTGAATATATGGATAAGTTTATCAACGTATTCATTGATGATATCATGGTCTACTCCAAAACTCATGAGAATCATGCTGCCCATCTTAGACTCACTCTATTTTCGAAGATGGACTTTCCGTTGATCCTTCCAAGATTTCCGCAGTAATGAACTGAAAGCGTAACCTTCTACATCTACTAAAATTCGCAGTTTCCTTGATTTGGCTGGCTACTACCAACGTTTCGTCAAGGGTTTTTCCTCTCTTGCTGCTCCTCTGACACAGCTAACTCAAAAACAAGCTAGATTCGAGTGATTAGATCAGTGTGAGCAGGCCTTCTTGGAATTGAAACAACGTCTGTGTTCAGCGCCAGTTTTAGCTCTTCCTTCTGAGGGGCCTAATTTTTCAATTTACACCGACGCTTTTGGAGTTGAATTGGGCTGCGTTTTGATGCAGGATGATCGTGTTATCGCCTACGGATCGAGGCAGCTGAAAACTCATGAATGCAGCTGAAAACTCATGAACGCAGCTACCCCACTCATGATCTGAAATTCGCTGCGGTAGTGTTTGCATTGAAACTTTGGCAACAATTATCTATATGACATGAAGTGTCACATCTACACCGATCACCAGAGTTTGAAGTATATCTTTGTTCAGAAGGATCTCAATCTTCGTCATAGGCGATGGATCAAATTCATAGCCTCGAAAACAATACATAATCTTTAAATTAAAAAAAAAACAGAAATGCCTCCTAGAAAAATGAAAAACAATTACCTGCTTGTCAAGTTCCTCTGCAACATCTTCAAACAAATCTTTTGGTGTTGAGCCAGAAGTGTTTGATGATACTGCTAAGTAGGGTGCGGAATCCTTGACCTGAACACAAAAAGTAACATAAAAATTTGAACAAATAAAACTATATCCAATGCAAATAAAAGTAAAAAAAATACCTTCATACAATAATCACGCCAGTGAGTCTTAGCATTAAGAATACCAGCAGAAATGTCCCCTTCCATCAACTTGCGAAATGCATCACGATTTTTTCGCTCTAGCCTCCGTATTTGCTCCTGCAATTACTAATATCAGACAATTTAAAGCAACATATGCATGAAAATTAGGGAGATGAGAGAGCAAAGGAACCCTTTGTATCTTCTTTTGCTCCTCTTCTTCCTTCTCTAAATCTTGAACATACTCCTGTGAAACAAAACTGAAAGTGAAGTAACTGAAAATCTAGCAAACAAGATAGGAGAAACTCACCTGAAAAATCTCAAGACGGTCAATTTTTTCCAGTCGAGAGCATCTTTCATCATCCTCCAAACGATCTTGCACTTTCCTCCATTGGAGTGTTTGCCTAACATATGGTGAAAACAGGTAAAATATTATCTTATGTTACACTTTCCCAACAACGTCAGCAGAGTTTCTTGCAAACCTTGATAAAATCACATGATTCCAGAAAAGATCTATATTCTACTATATTATGCTTGTGGTCCTCCGCTGCCTTTGCTCTTTCCTGTGGCATTACATGAAACGCAAAGATATCAAATTAAAGATAAGTATATGAAGAGAATGTAATAGATAATAAAAAAGAACAGATTTAAATTTATTACTCTTAAACTTCCACTGCCCTGAATAAGCTTAAATATTTTAGAAGAACAATGTCATTCAATTAAAGGCCGGGAAAAATTCTTGTGATATAGGAAAGATAGAAAATATGAGGTATAGTACTAGTGCATAACCAAATGAATCTTAATTCAGCGGTAGAAACAATCTCAGATTTGATGTCATGGAGTATTTGAAAGCATCATTGTTAATGGGCCGTTGTTTCGTGCACACCATTTTTGGTTGTGTGCACACCATAATCACAAAAAACAGCATTATTTTTATTTCCCAACCCCACCCACCATAAACCTATGTGCACGCCCAACCCGCACTCTCACCTCTTTTCTCATGATCTTTTCCTACAGCTGCCTTTGCTCTACAACAGTACAACCAATGCTCCCTCTTTGGCGCCGCCTGCTTCACAAACAGATCTCATCTCGTCCAGTCATTCACAGGAGACCACCACCGAACCGCTACTCCCAGGCCCGACTCTCTTCAGCAGGAGAGCTAAATGCAAACGCCAACTCTCTCCCAGGCACGACTTTCGCGCGTGTCGTTGCTCCATTGTGAGGGAAGAAGATCGAAAAATAAAAAACACCTTTTTTAAGTTGTCTGAGCCAAACCAGCCTATGTCGGTCCCAAGCCCAGATGAAAAAATGTGAGGGTCGTGTTAGGTAGACGGCCAACGTAAAATTTAGTCACCCTTATGAATATGGATCATTTGAGAAATTGTGCAAAAGCTAGGTTGTTAACCTTAAGGAACGCGTCGTATGGTCCGAATGCGGAACCTTGGCAAGAACCGCCGCATCTCCAGGACTTGGGTGTAGTGTTAAATGCAAGAGTCCTCGTCGCATGGTCTGAATGCGGCGTCTTGGCAACGACCGCTGCACCTCCAAGAGGACTTGGGTGTAGTGTTAAATAGGCAAAAGTCCTCACATAGACGTCCTAAGGAAGTATGTCGTAGGAATTGTGATCGAATTAGGTTTGGAAATATATGTATGTTAACCGGGAAAGCGATGGAAATAGTAGATACGATGATTAGGAGAATGAAAAATATTTTATATCTACAAGAGACTAGATCGGTGTGTGAGAAATCAAAAAATCCTAAATAATTCAGGGTTTAAATTATCGTACACAGAAAAAATAAAACAAGTAGTGAAGTTGGTATTATTGTGGAAACTGCTTGGAAGGATGAATTTGTTAGGGTAAGTAAAAAAGTGATAAAATCTTAACTCTTAAATTGGTCATAGGAAAGAAAACTATTAATTTGATCAGTGCCTACGAGCCACAAGTAGGATTAATTGAAACTATTAAAGTGCAATTTTGGAAAAACTTAGATGATTTAGTAAGAGAAATTCCACAAATAGAGAAGATTTTCATAGGAGCAGACTTAAATGCACATATAGGGAAGAAAAATGTAGATTACACAGCCGTTCATGGAGGATATGGATATGGAGAAAGCAATGAAGAAGGACGAACTATTTTAGACGTTATTATAGCACATGAGATAATTATGTCAAATACGCTTTTCATAAAAAAAGAACATTTAATTACGTTTAAAAGCTGACCAAATAAATCACAAATTGATTATTTTATGACTTGCAAATGAATAAAATGAATTGTAAAGAAATGGAAGTCATATCGGAAGAAAGTTTGACAACACAACATAAGTTAAGTGGTGTTAGATGTACAAATTAAATATAATAAATATAAGACAGGAACAAAAATATTGCAAAAATTTTAGTGGTAGAACTTGAAAATGAAAAAACAGGTTGTTTTCCAGAAGCAGTTATGGAACAACTAGTTGATGACCCTACGTTGATCATAATATATCATGGGAAGTTATATCTTCACATTTAAATATAAGTGAAAAGAACATACTTGGAGTATCAAAAGGTCGTGCGCCCCCAAATAAAGAATCTTGGTGGTGGAAAGAGTAAGAGCAAGACAAAGTGAGGGCAAAGAAAGGCAGCTATAAATCATTCTACGCTTATATGAATGATGAAAACTTAGTCAGGTATAAAGTCGTCAAAAAAAATCTAAACAGACAGTATGTAAAGCAAAAAAGTCAACCTTACGAAGACTTTTATAAGCGACTTGATATCAAAGATGATGAGCATGACATATATAAAATTGATCGAGCTAGAGAAATGACGACGAGATTTAAGTCAAGTAAAATGCATAAAAGGATGAGACAGATACAGTTTTGACAGATGATGTGGATATTAAAGGGTGATGAAAAAGATATTTTTATAACCTCTATAATGAAACAGAAGACAATGAATTGAACTTGGAAAAATAAAGTAAATCAAAGAAATATATGAACATAACGTTTTTTCGTAAAATTCAAGTATCAAAGTTAAAGATATGAAAAATGAAAAGGCGGATGGGTCAGACGATATACTCATCGAAGTATGAAAATGTCTAGGAAATGAAAGAATTTTATGGTTTACATGTTTTTTCAATAAAATACTGAGGTCAAAGAGGATGTCAGACCAATTGAGAGAATGTATCTTGGTATCTTTGTATAAAAATAAATGAGATATACAAAATTATGTTACTTACAGAGGAATTAAATTGATGAGTCATACCATGAAACTATGGGAACGAGTAATAGAAAGAAGAGTAAGACGGGAGACTAACATCTCGGAGAATCAATTTGGATTCATGCAGGACGGTCAACCATGGAAGTTATACATCTCTTGAGGAGACTCATTGACAACTATCGAGAAAGAAAACAAGATTTGCATATATTGTTTAATGATCTTGAGAAGGCTTATGATAGAGTTCCAAGAGAGATCTTATGGAAAGTCTTAGAAAAGAAAGGGGTAAATGTATCATATATTGACATAATCAAAGATATGTATACAAATTCATTGACAAGAGTGAGGACATCTGGAGGATTAACACAGGATTTCTCTATCATTGTTGGCTTACATCAAGGTTTAGATTTAAGCCCTTATCTCTTTACCCTTATCTTAGATGAGCTCACCAAACATATCCAACAAGCAATACCTTTGTGTTTATTGTTTGCGGATGATATCATTTTGGTTGATCAGACGTGCGAGGGTGTAAAAGTAAAACTTGAATCTTGGCAAGATACTTTAGAAAAGAAGAGTTTTATGTTGAGCAGGGAAAAAATGGGGTACATGGAGCTTAAATTTAGCAATACAAGAAGGACGGTTGACTTCGTTATTGATAAAGATGCGACACATAGAATCCAATCGGGTTGGTTGAAGTGGAGAAGCGCGTCAAGGATCTAATGTGATCGTAAAGTAACACTAAAACTTAAGGGAAGTTTTACCATACTGCAATTAGACCCGCGATGCTCTATGGTTCTGAGTGTTGGGCAGTGAATTGTGTACATGAGCAAAAAATGGGAGTTGCGGATATGAGAATGCTTAGATGTATGTGGACACACGAGACTAGATAAAATTAGGAATGAATGTATCAGGGATAGGACAGGAGTAGCACCAATTGCAGAGAAGATGTGAGAAGCTCGACAAAGATGGTTTGGACACGTACAAAGGAGACCATTAGAGACACCTGTTAGGCGTTGTGAGAGTCTAGTCACTAGCCATGTTAAACGAGCGAGGGGTAGACCATAAAGACTTGGAATGAAACTATAAGGAAAGACACGACAAAAGATCTATATAGTCGACCCCACTATAGTGAGATAAAGGCTTGAGTGTTGTTGTTTGGTGGTAGCAATCATAACAATTTTTGTGTCAAACACGTATTCATGACAGTGGCGTTTTTGTCCAAGCTCATTTAAGTTGTCTGAGTCGGCGCCTGTGCCGAGAGAGAGAAAACAGAAAGCAAGTTTTGGCACAGCTTCTCTCTCTTTCAGTTTTTGCTGCTTCATCCGAGAGAGAACCAAAAATGGAAACTCTTAATTGTTTTCTTCTTCTCTATGCGCTGCCAGACCAAGGAGAGAAAAACAACCAAAACCTCCTCTTTCAATCTCCTTTTTCTGTCAAGCCTCCTTTTTCACTCTCTTTTTTTGTGATGCTAGAGAAGGAAATTCCAAAAAACTTCCTTTTTTTGCCGTTGGACGCTTCTTTGCCGGAAAGGGAAAAAATCTGCCTTTTTTTTGCTACCTGGGCAGCGTGGGGAAGAAGAACCCCTCCAAAAAAAAATTCCAGCTGGCGCCGCCTCCTTCAAAACCAACGGGCAACAACAAAATCCTCGTCAAAACAGAGGACAAGACCTCTTTCTCGGTAAATTCCAGAAGTGATGTGCACGTAACAGCGTTTTGTTAATGTTATATTGTGGATACCTCTAGTAACCAATCGGCCACGAGCTATGGTATGTAATAGACCATTTCAAAGCAAGTGACAACTATGTGACAATAAATCAAAAGAGCAGAGAAAAAAAGGAAAGAAAGTCATTTTCTTATTACAATGTCACAAAAAACAACATAAGAACAATAATAACATTGAGTGCATGTTGTCCCCAATGAAACAATCAAGAGCTAACATAACAGATCTAATACTTTATTTAAGAATAGCAATTGTGGTATAATGTCCCAGTGCTTAAACAATCAACAGTGCAACGCACAACATTCAACACTGCAACACACAACGGTCAGCACTGCAACGCACAACGGTCAGCACTGCAACGCACAACGGTCAGCACTGCAACGCACAACGGTCAGCACTGCAACGCACAACGGTCAGCACTGCAACACACAACGGTCAGCACTGCAACACAACGGTCAGCACTGCAACGCACTGCGTTAATCTTTATTCCAGCCTGAATTGTGATCGTGCATTAATCTTTATTCCAGCCTGAATTGTGATCAATTATTTGTTGCTTTAATTGATGCTTAAAGGCACTATAATATTCACATACATATTCCATTCAACAAATTTAATATAATTTTCACAGTAAAGATCGGTCACCGGATGCTTTAAAAAACTTTCCAAAGGCACCTCCACTTTCCATTTTTTTCAGAAAAAACACTATGTAGTTCGTATCTAATGTTCTTAAATGTTAGTCCATTCCCCATTTTTCAAAAACCCACTAACACAACCAAACAGAGCCACTCCAGTCCACCAACAAAGGAGCAGCACCCAGAATGCAGTGACACATTACCAATCTAATTGTGGAAATGTTGAAGATCAAGAGACATTGGCAGTGAGAAAGAATAAGCCCAATGAGTTAATATTGTGATCATCCCAACGTCCATCTCTTCAGTTCTTTGGATCACGCACTCCAATGTCTGTAACAACGCAATGCTTCATTGTTTGCAATTGTTGCAAGCTAACCAATATTTGTCCCTTCTTCCTAGGCTGTGTCGAATATGCTTTGTCATCTGAACTGTATGCAACGATAGCGCCTCGTGTAATTAGTATGCCTACGTCTGCAACAACATGGCGAAGCATGATTTGGTCGCAGGAGCAAAATCAACGTCTCTTGTTGATTTGGCAACCTTTTAACGATTACGAGTGCAAATCTATGATGACCGTAACAAGGTGGTTCAACGTGTATTCAGTTTTTTTTTCCGACCTTAAGATTGAATTTGAAGAAATGTGGACATATCATTGAGAAATATTAATCCTCATATTAATGAGGTGTTTACAGAAGTTCACTGAGATGAACAATGTAGGCAAGTGATCTTGGTGAAGAATGTAACCTCCCAAATTCAAAGAGGGGGGAACAGTGACGCCGGAGCATTCATTCATAAGGAGCGATTCTGATACGAATTCGCCATCTGGACAACCCTCTGTATTTCCTTTTGATCAATAGTCTTCAGTGGCAATTATGTAATTTAGACATGTCCACACTATATAAGGGAATGTAGTTAAGTGTTAGGATTATCATTTGGGCAAGCCATGGAAAGTTTACTTTGAGAAAGGAGCTCTATGAGAGAACCAACCCACGGGAGTAAGCACGAGCATCTCTTGATAGTTGTACCCCCGCAATTTATTTGAAGGAAATTATGATATGATAGTGAATAAAGGTCAAGCGGTTACCCTTGTGTAACAGCCCGATGTTGCTGCTCTATATAAGGGTCGGGCGGATACCAGTATTATAACCGCCTGATGTATTTAGTCTCACATCGTCATTTGTACATTCTCTCACCTCCTCTATTTTATATAAAGAGGGGTACACTCTTGTAATAAGTAGATTTAAGGAGAATTACAGTAAATATTTGTATCTGTAATTTAGGTTTCCACATGGTATCAGAGGTAGGTTACGACGTGCGGACAACTTCTTGAAACCGCCGACCCTACTCTGCACGGATAGATCTACTAAGACAGCCCACCCTCATTTGTGAGGACCCCGTGCGAACTCCACTTGCAAGCCCGCCCCTCTTACACTCCACTACTCCCTGTGGGCCTTTCTTTATGGCCGCCCACCCTCGTCCGTGTGGACCCCGCGCGGCCCCCTATTGCAAATGCTCGGATTCCCCGTTGTGACCATTTCGTGCGGCCTCCCTTTTTCAATAGCCTGAACTCTTCTTTGTGACTAGTTCGTGCGACCTCCCTTTTCAACAGCATGAACTCCTATATAACTCGTGCAGCGCGACGCCCCTTACCTTGGGCGGATAGTCTTCTAGTCTCAGCAACTGCTTTGTCTTTGGTCTGTCATGAGCACCCTTGCAACTTCTTCTCTTGCCACAGCATTTCTCCCTGGTGTGGGATGAACTCTATGATGAACAGTAGCCCCGTGAAGATTGTCGAGTTCAGTCTTGGCTTCTCAATTCTATGGAGATTGAACCTTACCATATGAACATGTACCACAAGACTACCAAAGTCATGTGGGACGAGTTTCAGTCCACTTACTTTGGCCAAGACAGTCTTCAACATATCTTTTATATCTTTCCTCAGCTACAATTGGTTGACCCTGGTGTGACCGGAGACATGACCTCATTTGTCGCCACATACAATATCCTAGTTGAGGCATGGCTTCGACACCAGCCCCCCACCCCCCTTGGATTTTGTTGTTCAGTGCACGCAGAAGGAGTTTGTGGGCATTGCTCGCATGATGGCGCGGCTACGTCCCCATCTTCACAGTGTTCGGGTAACCATCCTATCCTCTGCCACAGTTCTGTCTCTTTTTTGATGTGTGTTCCATGATCATTAAAGTCACTATGCCTCCTAAAGTCGTGACGCCTCCCTCTCCTGTCCATATGCAGCATTCTTTAACTATGTGTCTCATGCATCTGCAATCGCTTCTCTTGGTCAGACATCCAATACGCCGCCTCATGCTTCTGATGTGGATGTTCCCTCTCACTCTGACGTTGACATCTTTTGTGAGAAACTTCAAAAAAATCGGGGTATGCTTACTCAGGCCTCTGACTCTGTCGCATCTACTTCCAATGAGGGTATAAGTTGTTTTTCCCATAGACCGATGTGGAAAGTGGACTCTGGGGCTACCAACCACATCACCCCACAAAAACCTTTTCGGTATTCAGATGCCTCTTCTACGAAGTTTATCACGACGGCAAATAACGATACCACCCAGGTCTGCGGTTCTGGAGATGTGTCTCTCACTCAATCTATGCTTCTTAGCTCCGTCCTTCATGTTCCAAGCTTTCAGTTTAATCTTCTCTTTATCAGTCATTTAACTTGGGACCATGATTGCTCACTCACATTTTCTTCGACTTCTTTTGTGATGCAGGATCGGAAGACTCAAAATAACATTGGTTTGGGCAACTCTCTTATGGGTTGTACACTCTTGATCTTCCACCCTCGATTCTCTCCTCTGTCACATCCACTGACATCTCTTACGAGCTCTTACAGATTGTTTTTTTTCAATGTGAATCATGTATTTACAGTAAACTGCAAAGTGGCTAGTGTTTCTAGCCATCATTATTTTGTTAGATTTGTTAATGATCATTCTCGAATGATATGGTTGTATATGATGCATGATCGTTCTGAGTTGAAGTGGATTTTCACTGTTCTCTAACTGAGACTAAAACCCAATTCTCACGCTCCCTTAAAATTCTTTGAACTGATAATGCTCGCGAATACACCAATCACAGTTTTCAGGACAACAGTAATACCTTGGGCATAATCCACCAAACCTCATACCCATATACACTAAAACAGAACGGTGTGGCCAAGCTAAAAAATCTTCACCTCCTCGAGATTGTCAGGTCCCTTATGTTCCAAATGATGGGACATTTCACTATGTTCACTTTATGCTGCCTCATTAATCACATGCCCACTTCAATTCTGAATTTTTCCACATTGTTTTCCATCATCTATCCCAACACATTTCACTTTACCTTGACACCTCATGTCTTTAATTGTATTTGCTTTGTTTATTATCCTGGCCCTGTCATGGATAAGTTAGCCCACCATGTGACCAAGTATATATTTGTTGGCTATTCTCGAACCCAAAAGGGCTACATCTATTACTCTCCACCTCTTCGGAAACATGTCACCTTCTCCAATGTCACCTTCATTGAAACCAACTATTCCACCAATCTGAAGCTCCTATCACCTCCTCCCCAGGCCTTCCATGTCCTTGTGTGCCTACCTTCACTAATTCTCCTCCTCTGCTACCCACTCCACAAGCTATGCCCCCAGGTTGCTACCTCCTCTTCGTGTCTACACTCCCGACGTACTCGGTATGATATGCTACGGGATTCGCCCCTGCCCACCGATGCTTTGCAGGCCGATGATCAGACATCAACCTCTACGGCTCACCCTCTTTCAAATTATGTCTCTTTGGATCGCTTATCGCGAGCGTTTCACAGGTTTGCGACCTCTTTGTCCTGTATTTCTACGCCTTCTTCTCTAGAGGAGGCTCTCTGACATCCAGGATGACGAGCCTCCATGGATACGGAAATGAATGCTCTCTGGGCTAATCACACTTGGGACCTTGTCCCTCTTCATCCAAGACAGACAGGTGTTGGATGTAAGTGGGTGTTCACTGTTAAGCATGGTATTAATAGGGCAGTTATGCGTCTGAAAGCTCCTCTTTTGGCTAGTGATTTTACAGATCAACACAGCCTCGACTGCGAAGAGACCTTCTCACATGTCGCAAAGATGAACATTATTCGGGTCTTGGTCTCATTGGTTGTTCATCGGCATTGGTCGTTACATCAACTTGACATCAAAACACTTTCTTGAATGACGATCTCTTTGAAACTGTCTACATGTAGCAATCATCTAGCTATGAGACCAGGGGGAGTCCCTTGTATGTCACCTCAAAAAATCTCTCTATGGTCTCAAACAGTCTCATCGGGACTGATTTAATCAGTTCAGTTGAGTTGTTCAAAATGTTGGCTTCACTCGGAGTTCAACTGATTTTTCTTTATTCACTCGTCACCGCCCAACAAGTACAATGATTCTTTTAATGTATGTTGATGATATTCTCATCCCAAACGATAATCTCAATGATAAAACTATGATCAAGAAACACCAAACATCGACATTTCAGATTAAGGGTTTGTCGTCTTTTCGATATTTTCTTGACATCAAGGTGGTCTGTCGACCTGATGGTCTCATTCTGTCTCAATGGAAGTATTTTCTTGACCAAGTTCATTACGTTGGCTACTCTGGATGCACGCTCGTTGATACTTCTATGAATACCAACCATAAGCTATGCGCTCATGCATCTGATTAAGATCTACTGCTCCCTAAGCAAGAGTATTATCATCATCTTATACGCAGCTCATTTACCTTCCAGTAATAGGACCTGATATATTCTTTGTCGTTGGGATAGTAAATCGCTTTATGCATGCTTCACAGATCTCCCATCTCCAGATTGTTGAGCGCATCCTCCGGAATATGAATACTGCTTTGGGGCAAGAGCTTGTGTATAAACCCTTCATTTTTGACTTGTTGTCCACTTTGATGTGAACTATGTTGGTTCTCTTGATGATCGTCAGTTCACAAGTGAGTACTGCACATACTTAGGTGGACATCTTGTCACCTGTTAGAACAAGAAGCAAACTGTTGTTGCACGATCATCTGCAGAAGTTGAGTATCAATCAATGGTTTCTGTAGCGAAGGGCGAGCTGATATGTCAAAGACTATTCATAACAAAGGGCGAGCTGATATGTCGACTTGAGGGAATTCGAGCTATGATAAACTACCTTAGTACGCATGTCAGATCGAAGTCCAGACTGAAATCGGGGAATGGTCATGGTTAGGTCCTCTCGGATATAACTCTTCACCACTAACTCATCAAAATGATCTCTGTACTCAGCGACAGACATAGACCTTGCTGAAGAGAAAATAACTGGTCGAGCAAGCGACTAGGATACAATGAAGGCAGAGATACCTCTGACATAATATACGTTTCATGTCCACCCAACTAGTGATGTGATGAAGATGATCTCGCTCGCGGGTACTCTCAACGCTAGCCCAATATGCCCTCGCCTGATCTAAAAGTCCGAGTTTCGCAAACTTGACGCGGCGCTCGCCGAATACCTCAAAATGATCAAGATAACACTTCATATATCTGATACATGTGTCTGTTGCTGGGTAAGTTGCCGATAGCCTCATCAAAGTCATATCACAACCATTATATCATGATTTTTTGTCCAAATTTGGCTCCTACAATTTGTATGCTCAAGCTTAAGGGGGAGTGTTAAAGTAATATGTATAAAGGACAAGTGGTTACTCATGTGTGACCGCCTGGTGTTGCTACTCTGTACAAGGGTCGGGCGGCTACCCAAGTGTAACCGTCCGATGGTGCTGCTCTGTAAAAGGGTTGGGCGGTTACCTAGCCGAATGTATTTAGTCCCATAACGCCATTTGTACATTCTCTCACCTCCTCTATTATATATAAAGAGGGGTGCACTCGTGCAATAAGTAGATTTCTGGAGAATTAAAATAAATATCTCTATTTTGGTTTCCATATATCTCTATCCAACCTCGAAAAGTAACTCCTTCCGGTTTGTGAGCCACACTTTCGTGCGTTGATCTGGTACCTCTCACACACGAGTCGGTTTCATGCTTGCCTCAATTTTTTGTTGCCCTTGCGTACAAAATCAAAGACTCACCTCCAAAAATTCTAGATCTCGAGCGACGATAGAGATCACATTCATGAAATACCTTAAGCTTCAATCCTTGATCGTTGCAATCAAAAAATCTGGATTTTGACTTCCACTTGCACAATCGACGATCCTCATTCCTACCATGACAATTTTTACCTTTTACAGTCAATTCATGAATCCCACTGCTTAACAACAACCAGTTTTGGTTTCTTCCACTAAAAATCCTAGCGCAAAGCGCCAGATGCCGATCATCAATCCACCATACTCTCTAGAACCTACAGTCGGTCGGTGTCAATATGGAGTAGTGGCCATGGCTAATGATGTTTCACCACCTAACAATGGCCATAGTTCATCACCTTCGACCATTGGCCACTACTGTCTAGCGCACGAATGAGCATTATAACCGTTCTTCGACCTAATGGCAGAATAACATGTCACACATTTGCGGACTCTTGACCTTGGGGACAGGGTTAATTCTTAGGATTGGAGAATTGATGCAAATACGCCTTCCAAAAAATTCTTTGCATAGCTGGGAAAGCTCTGAACCATCTTGACAGACATATTACATCAATTACTGCACTGTATATTTCCTTTTGATCGATAGACTATAATGGCAATTATGTGATTTAGCTATGTGCACAATCTCGCCTATTATATAAGACTAATAAGAGTGAAGTGTATCTTTTGGGCAAGTCATAGAAAGGCTTTCATTGAGATAAGATCTCTTTGGGGGAACCATCTCACAGGAGTAAGCATGAATCTCTCGCAGTATCCCCACACTTTAATTTGATTAGGACCTGTACGGATACCCAAGTCATAATCAAAGATTAGTGGGAAAATTGAGCAATCTCACAATTACATGAGCAGACATGTCCTTCCATGTCAGTGTAGTTAATCAATTTCTCAATTCCCCTTGTGAAGAACATTAGGAGTGCTCATGCAAGAGAATTATTATTTCAAAATAAGGACATTAATGGGTTATTGGATAAATTGGTGCAGATTGGGCAGGATCCCCTTCAGCTAGTAAAACCACATCAGAATAATGTGTCTTACTTTAAAGTAATCTTATTTCAAGGAAAAGAAAAAAACAATCAGTTGTCATAAGATCGAATAATCGAATTGAGATTGAGATGTCCGAGTAACACTCAAACAACTAATAATCGAATTGAGATTGAGATGTCCGAGTAACACTCAAACAACTAATAATCGAATTGAGATGTCCGATAATGAACATATGAAGCTATTATGCGACAATCAGGTTGTGATGCACATCACATCAAATGATGTCTTTTATGAAATTACTTAACATATAGAGATTGACTAGCACTTTATGAGACAGAAGGTGGAATCCAAAGAAATTGATACATCGTTCACGAGCTCCAATAACCAACTCGCCGATCTCCTGACCAAACCATCAAGGGGTACTAAAATTCAGTATATAGGTAACAAGTTGCGTCTTCTAGATCATCATATAGCCATTAATCTCTAATTCAGAATATGTCCACAGACAAATCCGGTTCCAACACATGTAAATGCGTTATTTTCAAACAACAACAAAATGACAAATTGAAAACTCTAATGATGTTAACCAAGCTGATGGCATTAAGAAGATGGCCATGTTTGATGCTTGATTATTTAAACTGAATATGGTTGCGTCTTGCCTTTGTCAGGCGTGCGCCTGCACCTTGAGCCATGCGTCTAGGATCCAAGACTCCTTGCACCATGGTGCGCCTTGCCCTTTAATAACTAAGCACATTAGTCTGGAGCTAATTTTGTTTCTTGAACTAAAAGTAGAACGTAAAGGCACAAAATAATATAGAGAAGTCAGATCTAATGCCAATGGAAAATGTAAGTATTGTAGATTAAAAAACTTCTGGATGATTTAAAGATTTATGCACTATCACAAGTCAAAATTTAGTACGATAACATGGTTGTCACCTCTGTTTCTCATAATTCAGTTCTTGGCGATAGGACAAAACATATAGAAATAGATAAACACTTTGGTGGCGTTTGGTTGAGCTTATTAGCTGTGGTGCGGTGGAAACACAACGCAATTTTGTGAAAAAACAGCGTTTGGCTCGGCTGATTTTGGAAACCCCGTTTATTAGCTTCCGCGGTTTTATATTATGGCCAGACGCGATTCGTTTCCCCGTTCCGCCGCAACAATCGGCTCTTGACCTAGCGCGATGGCAGCGGCCATTCCCTTCCCCGATCGACGACGATCCTCGATACGGCGGTGTTTGCTGGATCCAGACGCGATTCGCTTCCCCGTGCGCCTCCTCTTCCCGGTGTTTCCTCGATCGTTATCTGCGCCTCCTCTTCCCGGTGTTTCCTCGATCGTTATCTGCGCCTCCTTCCCGGAGCGGTAGCAACGGCATCCCCGATCGATGACGATCCTCGACGACGGCTAGCAGATTTGCCTCAGACGCGTGCGCCTCTTGCTGGATCCGCGTGTTTTCTAGAGGTTATTGCTGGAGCCGCTGCGCCTGGAGCCGCTGCGCCTCTTCTTGGAGCCGCGCCCCTTCTTCTTCCTCACGCAGCCGCCATTATAGAAGGTTTCCAAACAAAGTTTTGCAAACTCCATTTCACGCAAACAGTTTTTTAACAAAACTCCATTTTCCGGAATCAGCACTTTTTCTATCAGCAGCTTACCATCAGCAACAGCTCAACCAAACAGAGCCTTTATCTAAAAAAAGTGGATGGTGGGGTTAATATGTATATCATGTATACCAACCCACTAGTCTATTGGTAAAAATCTTAGCGTAGGGCCTCCAAAACATCAATCAAGAATGTCAGTCCATGGATGTCATCCTTATGCCAGTTTGAAGGGGATAGTAAAAAAGAATTATACAAATGTCCTTTTATCTATTTAGTAATTTTCTTGTACGGGGGATAAATCCAAACGTACTCATTTTCTCAATATTTTTAGAACAATTGAAGAACTCTTAGGCTTCATTTGGTCGGTGTTTGGAGCAGTCGGCGCGAGGAGACGGGCCGGTTTTGGAAACGGAGTGGGGGAGGCCACAGCTCGAAATGGAGCGGTTTGCTCCATTTCTCAGGGCGCAGCGGGAGGAGACGTGGCAAATGCCGTCGTCGGGTGTTTGGTTACCTGCCCTTGCGGTAGCGATTGTGGCAAATGCGGCCTCCAAAAGCCGCGCCAAATGAAGCCTATAATCTACTGAAAAGTTGAAATACACCCCCAAAATTAACCTGTAACAGCAGAACTCCATGAGGGTAGAAAAAGATTAAAGGACGTGAAAATAATTTAAAATACAACACTACGAGTGATGACAATATAAATAACGTATTGAACAATGAGGTATTCAAAATTATAACAAAGAAGATTCAAAAGTCTAAAATGCATGCTTCTCAGGTGTTCAGAATGCTAACAGAAAGCATCACAATTATAAACAAGAGAAAAGAAAATGCAATAGTTTGCATGTGCAGAAAATTAAAACCATCAAACAGAACCTTTTTCTGAAGTTCAACAAGATAATTCTCAAACAGATCTTCACGATCTCTAGACCGGTCAACAGCACTGAACCGCTCATCATTTTCGAACATGGTTACAGCTTTGCTGTAGTGCAAGCCAAGACAAAAAAAATGAATTCAGTCATATAGGCTAAAGATATCCAAGTGTAAATAAAAGAACCATGTCTCAGCAAGTAGAGAATCAATGTGGTAACAGAATATAGAGTAAAAATCTAAAAATGGCAAAGAACATTATTTCATACCTCCATTTTATGGTTGAAGTGAGATCCTTGCATTCCTAAAACAAGCAGAACTTAGTGTAGAAACAGAAAAAAATGCCTAGCCTATCTAACAATAATTTTTAGTACCTCTAACATTTTTGTAAAATCCTCACGAGCTTTTTTCTGCCTAGTGCGCTTCTCCTCTGCATCATGTTTCTTCCTTTGACCCAAATACTTGAATAAAGCATAAAGACAGAAGTCGGATAAGGTGCAAAAGCAAGGTGAAGTAATTTCAGGAAACAAACTCATTCCTAAGAAGAACTAAAGCAAATAAATTAGTTTAAAAATTTTGAACAACATGGTAGACGAGCACACCTCATTGAATGCTTGTTTCCTCTCCCCAAGTGTTTTAAGAGCGCCGTATCTTTTGTCAGTTATGATGACCCTCATAGCCTATAATTCATTTCCAATATTAGCCAAACTCAACACAAAATTAAAAGAAATACTGACACAAAAATACCTGCTCCCACGACCAATCCGACTCAACATTAGCAGATTCAAGCAGTGATTTGAAGGCATTTTTAGCTTCCTGCAACAATGTTATAGTATTAGTGAATCTTAATATGACTAAAGTGAATAAGAAGGTATCCGAAGACTCATGCCTGCTTATTTGCATAAATAAAAGGCTCCTCATCAACTGATTTTTCTTCCAAAGCACTAATATTTACTTTTCCACCAGTAGGCATCCCCTTTTTTGCTTCCTGTCAGAGATTAGTCGTATTATGATAAAAACACATACTTTTATTGGATAAAAATCAATTCTTACACATACAATCCCCGATAAAATGGATCACAAAAATTCCCATAGGTGATGAAACAGTATGCATAAAACATTAGTAGGCTTGCTTCAAGAGTATAGTTTACATTTTTAAAGCAAAATGATGAAAACAGATTTAAAAGTACAGACATCTACAAAAATGAAATAATATCATAACAAATAATGATCCCCTCAAACCTGTTAGTGTAGAAAATTGATATGAGTGACAATCTAGAATACAATGCCCAAACAATGACTTTTGATAACACAATTTCTAGGATGTACAGAGATTCCATCTAATTTGTTAAAGGAAGAAAAATGTAAAAAATAAAGACCCCAGCTTTGGCCCATTTCACTCTTGGTTTTTAGTCCCACATCTTGAATGGGACTTTCTCTCCTCTTCCTATATAATTGTACAGTTATAGGTGGTTATTAGTGGTGGTGGCAGGCCGGAGGGTGGTTGGAGAAGGTCGCCGGTGGTGGTGGGGGTGATTGGAGGAGTTTTCCGGCAATCGCCTGAAAACTGAAAATGAATGTAATGTAAAGGGGAATGGATGGGGAATCACCGGAGGCGGCTGGAAGTGGTCTTCCGGTGATCACCGTAGGAGGGAATAGGGGATTTAGGAGGGGAAGAGGGGCGTTTTTATGGAGGATATGAGGGCTGTTGTAGCGGTGGCCGGATGGATTTTAAGGGTGGTGGAACGGGGATGTTGGCAGGCAAAAAAAGGGAAGTGATGGGGGCTGTGGGTGGGTGAATGTGGGGAGATGAGATGGAAAAGAAGAAGGGTCAGTTGTAGTTGGCCAAGGATGGTGGGAGGAGATGGAAAGGGATTCCAGTAGTGGGATGGGGAGGAGGAATGTCATCTGTTTTGGAGAGAGGCTGAAATGGGTGTCAGCAGTGGAATGGGGAGGAATTCCAGTAGTGGGATGGGGAGGAGGAATGTCGGCTGTTTTGGAGAGAGACTGAAATGGGTGTCAGTGGGTGTCGGCAGTGGAATGGGGAGGAGGAAAGGGGACTCGCAACAAGGAGGGAAGGGATCTGGGCTTCACGCCTCGAGCTCGGCTTCGGCACCAATATGACCAAAAATTAGACTTCAACACTCCAATTTTCAATTCCTAAAATGAGAGCCCTCACCCTCTATTTATAGATTTCTAAGGGGCAACAGATGGCTATGATTGGCCGAACGTCCTGACTCAAAAATACATACAATTTAACTCAAAATAAAAATGACGAACAAAAACTACTACGAACGTCGATCAGCATAAAATGAACGGTTCTGATTCCCCATCACCATCATTGGTATAGAACAAGAAATAAACTGGATTTCAAGCCTCAAGTGCGCCTCCGGTGTGCTACAAGTGCGCCTCCGGTGTGCTACAAGTGCGCCTCCGGTGTGCTCCAAGTGCGCCTCCGGTGTGCTACAAGTGCGCCTAGTCACGCCTCAGGTGCGCCTCAAGCACCTTGCCCGCCTCTGCATGGCGGAGATAGTGGGTTGTGCGCTTGGCACCTCAAGTGCACCTTTAATAACATAGATTAGGATACCTCTAAGATATTAAAAAAACATGTTTATAAATCATTGTGGTGAATCAATTTTCAAAACTGATTCAATCATATCCCTTATAATAAAAATATTGAGGCATATAGGACGGGCTTTTATGTATTTTATATAATTGAATTTCATGTGCAGTCTAAACCTATTGAATATGAAGAATAATTTATACAATCTAAGCACGATTGAAATAACAAATATGTAGGACTGCTAATTATGACAATTACAAGTCTGTTGCAGATGACAAGAGATCATTAAGGAAATAGTACGCCTAAGACTGAATAGGTTTCCCAGAGGAACCTTGAAGGAACTGAGCTAGAAAAAGTGGATCATTGTCATATAACAAGGTAGAACAGAAGGATATAAATCACATATTCCAAAAAAATAGTTTAGTCGGGTTTTAATGTATTTGATTTGAAATTTTTTCAACAATCATCAAGAAATATCTCGAATTTTTCAGTTTAAACCAATCACTCAAGACTTGCACCCAATCTCCTAATGGTTTAGTGAACAGAAAATAAGAAAATAATATTTTAAACAGAGAGAATAATCAAAAAAAATATAGAAACTACAAAAGGCTGATACCAAAAAAAAGATGTGAAATAAAAAATAGTAACAACATTGGGAGGATCCACAAAATTTATATTTACATATTTTTAACGTTTAAAAAATAAATTTGACAGAGACATTTAATTGTATAGCTTTCAGAAATGCAAATGTGTACATAAAAGCAAAAAAAAATTTATATATATATATATATTAAATAAATTACACGAGACCATTTATAATTTTCCTACTTCAAGGTTTTTTAACTTAGTTTGGTTCCACATTTAACAAAGTCGGCAACATAGTTTTATGTTTTCTTCATTCCCAATACTCAACCATCTTCCTTAAATCTATGACTTCCATAGCCTTTCATAGTTACGAGAGCTACACAATCGAGTGTGAATGATGGGCAGCAGCCCGCCCGACACATTCGGGTCTACTCGCGACGACCACGGGTGCAGTGACGATCGGGACCGCTCATTTCGAGCGGCACAACAACCTTTGCATTTTTGTCGCTTGTCATTTTTTATTTCAAGTTGTAATTTTATGTTTTATTTGAGTCAGAGTGTTCGGCCAATCATAACCGTTTATCGGTCTTAGAAAACTATACATAGAGGGTTAGGGATCTCATTTTAGGCATTGAAGATTGGAAGTCTAGAATCCCAACCCTTATCATTTTGGTGCCGAAGCCAACATTCCGGGTGCGAAGCCTAGGAATATACTACCTAGGGCCGACCACCAACATCTCCCCTCCCTCCTCCACAAAACAGCCGGCCATAACAGCCAACCTCTCCAACATAGCAGCCCACCTCTACAACATTTCACTTAATTTCCCCCACATCAGTCCACTGTCGTTTCCCAGTCCACCTTCCCTCACACCCAACAGCCAGCCTTGTACCTATTTCCTTCTCCCTTACCCACTGCCGCCCCTCAGCCACCCTCAATATCCCACTACTGCAACCACTCCATTGTTACCCCTCTGCAACCTCAGCACCACCCCTACAGAAACCCTTGTCGGCTATTGGCCTTCATCCATTTCTTCCCCATTGCCGCACCACCACTTAATCCTATTTCCCCCTAACATATTCACAAAAACAGCCTCATTTACCCCAAATATTCTACTTTTGGCGATCATGGAAAACGTCTTCGGCCGCCCCGGTAATCAACCATTACCTTCCATTCATTTCCCATCAATTCCCATTTTTCAGCGATTGTCAGAAAACAACTCTAGCGACCACCACCGGTGGCCACCTTCGGCCACCACCAGACACCACCGACCATCCATACCCTGCAAATTCATAACTCCCCACTCCCCTAAAAAGGGTTATCTCCTACATTTCCTCCCCACCTCTCACTTCCCCACTAACTCCTCTACAACACTCGCGTGGAGCCACTCCCACATCTCCAACCGAGCCCCAACTTCCATTCCACGCCTTCCCGCCGTCCAAAAATTAAAAATCAGCATATCCCTCCAATTTCCACTCCCCACTCTCAGCAAAGCAGCCACTCCCCCCCCCCTTCTTATCTATGTTGCACCGACATGCGACACGACACGCGACTCGTCAAGTCTCAAAAAATATCATATTCCAACAGGCTGAGACACATACAGTAAATATTTTTTTTTATAATTATGAAAATCCTAAAACATTTAACAAAAAATAAAAAATAAAAAAATAACAAATATTTCAATAAACTACGTCATATTTAAATATTACTCATCAAATATTCAAATGTAAAACTTAACAAAAGGTCAAAAAATGATAGAACATTAACATATTATCATTATATATCATCAGTAAAAATAATGGATTCCATAGCAGGCCCATTCATTGAAAGATTTGCAATTTCAAGCATGCCAAAATCTCCAAACGTGTCGGCGATGGCTGGAGCAGAGACGGCGAGGAGCGCTGGAGCCTGGGGAAGTGTTGGCAAGGAGCGGCGGGTGAGGAATCACAGAAGCTGGGGCTCAGGGAGTTGAGAACAAGAAACACAGGTACGTGGGCTATCGAGCAGCGAGAGGGATGAGCCGGAGTTTTTTATATAAATGAGGGGATGAGCGGGACACGCGTGTCCGATTGAGCGGGACACGCGAGTTCCGCATGAGCCGGCGTGTCGAACTTCCAACGAGCGTGTCCGCATGTGTTCCCATGTCTGACGCATGTCGGAGAGGCCGACACTGAAACGTTGGACATTTTAAAGTATCGGTGCTTCATAGCTTTTATTAACCTCAACTTCATGTGGAGCCACTACCAGCCACTCCAACTCTCTGTTAATCGCCCCCATCACCATCGTGGAATCACCTTCCCCATTGGCCCATTATCACATTCAACAAGCCCCCCTCTCCTCTAGTCCGCCTCTCCCACTATTCCAACCCCTCTCCCCCACGAGGAACCAACTCCCAATAGGCCATCCTTGCTAGATAAAATTACTGGTTGCTGCCTTCAATTCTAAGCCCCTTCCAGCAACCATCCCAGCCTCGACAACTACAGCCTGCCGCCAAATCTGCCTCCCTGCACAGTCCAGAGTTGATGTCACCGTTTCTGGACAGCACAAACAACATCTGAGTGCTGATATTTGCCCCGAACAGCCCTCCTAAAGCGACTCCAGCCCTCCCCTCTTTATAGGCGTGGTATTCAACGTTTGTGTGCTTTCTTTAATGTTGGTCTCGTGATTGTTCTCTATTTGTAGAGATAGTGGTTTGTAAGTTTAATTTCTGTCGTTTTCGAGTTTGTGATTTCCTATTCAAATAGTAATTATTTTTGCGCACTCTCGCGCCCTTACTCCTCGTTTGTTCCCTTGTTTTTAAATATTTTAATTCAATGGTGGAAAAAAATCAAATTATATGGTTTATAAATATTATTTAGCAAATTTGAATTCGCCGGACATTAGTATTTGCATTTGTATCTAGCCCTAGTTCTCATTTAGAGCCTTACCCTACGTCAGTGAACCTTCGGGTTAAAAGTGTTTGTATCTTTATTTTGTTCAAGAAGCCACTACCATCCAAGTCTAGATCAACCTGGTTGCGGACTCAATAATGAAAAAAAGGTAGGTTCACTTCACCTTAGGTATTCGAAGTACATATATAAACATAAGACAACTTTACGACACTTGAAAATGAATTGAGATAAATTATGGTAAATTTTATCTCACAATCTTTATAAAATTTATTTCAATCTTGTTGATGTTTTTGGAATACAGCTTTAAGAAATAAGACAATAGATTCATTTTGACCTGAACATTTATAAAATGAATAACAACAACAGTAAAGTGATGATAGTATACACCAACTGCAGCTGCCTTAACAAGGAAAAAAAAGAAAAATTAAATAAAATACACCAAATTTCCACCTTTAATAAGGAAGACCAACAACGTAGTATGTAGTCAGCTCTAGAATAATTGCCAGCTATAAACAAAAATATCAGCTGAAAGAATTCAATATGTACAATTAGTAAGCTAGGGCCTTCAAAAGGCAATGTGATTTTTTCTTTCAAAGTCATTAGTTGAGGAGATGTTTATCAAAGACAATACATGAGTGTAACAGCTACTAGCAAGGATCACATAGATTATATCAGAAGTAAAATTACCTCCATGTCCAGAATAGATGCTCCATCTGATGAATTTACAGCATTTGTCAGAGATGAAATATCAATATTGTTCCTGCACATAAGAACATTTAAGGACCGTCCAGAGACCAATAATAAAGTCTTCTAAAAGAAACATCCCTCAGTTTTGCATAAGAAATGTGTGTGTGTGTGTGTGTGTGTGTGTGGCATAAAAACAATACTGAATGCATACATCTCAAAACAACATAGCAAACAGTCGGCCATCGACTCATAATATTCAGACATGAAATCCATGTGCATATACATAATATATGCAATGCAGAATGAAACACTAAAGAAGATCATTGTTCATACTTTGTACTCCCAAGTGTGATATCTGCTGCAGTAGTAGGAATATCTGAGCTTACAGAAATAGGAGCTACCACTGAAGACGCAGGGGTAATAATGTCGGGAAGAGAAACTGGGGCAGCAGTTTCCAAGGAAGAGCTAGAAGCTATTGTAACAGATGCATCAACAATAGATGATCCTGAAACCAGTGGACCAGCCTGGCCTGAAACTGGTGCTAAAACGGGGCTTGCTGCTGCAATTGTGGATACAGGAGTCAATTCATTTACTGATGCTGAAGGCGGAATCTCAACAGTAGCACTCTGGGCTGCTGGGGGAAAAGAAGCAACAACAGGCTCTGCGGGAGCTGGCTGATTAACTGACTTCTCTGCCTGCTCACGTGCTAACTGAAAAAAAAACCAAAAAATAAATTCATAATCAACAAGCGTGTCACAGTAACAGCTTCAACTACGGTCCCAGATTTCTAAAACCATTATGAATGCCTTCACATAGGAATCAAAGGGTTTCTTTAGCAAATTTTATACTTAAATGTACATCCTGGATAAACTCTATCATATTGACAAACCATCCTCTAAAAAATAAAAATAAAAACTAGCATTTCCATTTAAAATGAACTTATAAATTGACAATTCACTTTACAAAAGTAACCTTGAGTTCTTCGGGAATCGACCATTTTGACTGCTTTGACACTTTATTATAGTAATATCTGCAAAACATTCACAAAAGGAGAGATATTATAGTCATTTACCAGAAAGTGAACAATGTTACAGAACAGGTTAAAAATATTTCTTCAGTAACTGGAGAATAAATAGGATAAGCATTGTCCTTACTTCCGACCATCTGGTGTATTGAATTCTTTCCACTCAGTTGAGGCATCAGCCCTCTGCAAACAGATAACAGAATCAGATGAGACTCAAAGGAAAGGGACCAAATATAAACAGAACTTTATAGGAAACAGAAAAAAGATTAAAAGAACTTTGGAATAATAACTAGATTTGACAAAAACATAGTTGCTCTGTTTCATTAGTGATATAACCACGTGACAGCCAACAATATATCGACTGAAATAAGCACTTGATAATGCAATCATGATTAAACGCCTATTCTGGAAGTTAGGCTCACTTAATTAGATGATAAGTGATACATGAAAGGTTGTCATTCATCATATTCCCAATGCATGGAGCCCCTGCAAGGTGTAAAAAAGGGTTCATGTACTCAGCCTTACTCCTGCTTCTGAACAGAGGTTGTTTCTATAATGCAAAACTGAGACCTCCATATTACAATAGAGACTACTTAACCAATGTCATGCATAATAACACTAAAAAAATTGATGAAACGCCAAATATAAAATCGTGTACAGAAAATAGAAGGTATTTTTTATAATAACAGTGTGTTGTGGATACAAGAGTAAAAAGGAGTTCACTCCTATTATATAATTGCATACCCTCAACTAGTAGAAGATTTAGTGCAATCCCCGGTGCTAACATAAAAGTTTCAGTATTAACATTAATGCAAATCAAATATAATACTAAAGATCAGAGAATTCTAGTAATTAAAAAGACAGTGCAAGAAGTAGTAAAAGAAAGAAAACAGAATAAATTAAGTCTCTAGTAACCATAAATCAGTATTTAATAAGATAGCTCATTGAGAGTTACATTAAATAAACAGTGCATTACTTTTTTAAAACAGGTATGAAATCTAGGATAAATATTATTAAAAATTCATGGCATACCTGCATTCTAATTGTCATTAAATTGCCTTGTAAAAGTAAAATATGTGATGGATAATCAATGAGTTAGCTTCTAAAGATAAAGGAAATGACAGATATATAAGAGCACCAACAAAAAGAAAACAGTACTGAATACTCTATGTTAAAGAGTCAAAAAACAGAAGAACATTGCCGGTGAGATTATGAACAGAGATGGGAAGAAAATGAATTAAGCAACAATAGATGACGAAAGCATCGAAAAGAAACATTTTAAATTCATGTCGAGAAAAAACCAGTCCAGTTAATAAAAAAGAACAAATCAAAGATAATGGGTTTTTTTAAGAAAATCGTTCATATAAGTTTACAAAAATGTGGATTAAACATGTAGGTAAATTATTTATCATGCTCAAGTAAACACGTTTAAATCACTAGTCAAACCATTTTGAAAGTACAAGAATTTTGAAACAAAAAATGAACAGCTAAACTAAGAGCACGCAAGTTAAATTCACAAACAAGTTTAATTTCTCCAAAATTTGCAAGGAAAAATAAACATTCAACAAAATCAGACCAGAAAGGTGAAAGATGGTTCAAATTTCACAAAAAACAAAACGAACACAATGTCACATAACCTCATTCTATAGCAACCCCCAGACTCATCAACTTCTAATGTAGCAGATAACAACCATTGGACATAGAAAGAATCTTCTATTTGAAGGCATCCAATAAGGTCACTGAATGGATTTACAGTAAAAAGAAGTATCTAACAAAACTTCAAAATCCCAGACCAACAATAGAGGTTAGTTTATGATTTTTAAATGAAAGAAATGCAAACTAAATCAAAGCAAGCTTAATTAAATCTATATTAAAACAGCTACAAATATTTAACTGTAAAATTATGTTAAAAATTTATAGTACTCTGAAGAAAATAAAGGGATTAAGAAGCACAAAAAGCTGCCTCTAACAGCAAAATATGCATAAGTATGTGCCAAAGAATATGAAAAGCTGCATTATGGCATAAGTATTCTAGAGGCCAGTCAAATTAAAATATGTGCTGAGGCCTAAATTTCTGAAGTCCCTTGATTATTATCATCTCTCTAAAAATCACTTGTTATGAGATGTAAAATGGAAGACATCCTTAACTTCCCATTATTTTCTAAAAACTTACAGGTCAACTGTACTCAATCTCAAATAAGAGCAGCGATGTCAATATATGAACAGCCATAAAGAGATGCATTTAATATAATTATTAAATATAGTTAGCCAGAACAGCTAGTCAAGGAAGGCCCCTCGAAGTGTTCGGTTTAATCCATCAAGGCTCTAGTCAAAATTCTGTACAGGTACATCACGGACCAGGATGTGCAGGTTAAATTCACAACTCTTTCAATTCTATTAATGTCTTCTAAATTTTGGGTTATTTTCCGATTTGACTGAAATCTTATCTCAATACCCTACTGTTCAACATATCTTGTTGCGGTTGCGCGTGCCGAGGGGACACACGCACGCCGACAAGACGTGGCGGGTCCGCACGCGGTGGGAGACGATGACGGGTCCGTCTGGAGAAGGAGAGGCCGAAGACACATCGCCTACGTGATCATTTTATTTGCATTTACTATGTTATTTACATTATGTGTACGTTTTATTATTATTTGCACAATTTTTTTCGTTATCTGCACCCCGCACCTATAAGGGGTTGTGTTGTATTCTATTTGATTATTTTTGGATGAATGAAAATTAGGGCTTCTCCCTAAGGATTTTGTCTCGTTCCCACTTCCTCACCTCCGCCGGACCTCCTCCTTGCCGGATTCCTCTCGGGTTTGTATCATATCTGGTCACTACAGAAGACGCTAATACACAAGAAAAATCTGGCTCCAAAGCTCAGTTATAAAGATAAAAGTGCTCTTCACTTCAGTATAAAACAGAGGATTTTCATTCTAGCATAAAATTTTGCTTCTAATATATATATACAAAAAATATGGGCAATCGTTGCGATTGCACGGTGTACAGGTGAGGCCTCTCGAAATGATCTCAGTCGTCTGTTCAAATGCTCCACGCGCTGCCTCTTCCGCGATATTACCGCCATCCCGCGGCCCACTCTTCCCGAACCCTACTTTTGTTTCCATCCCGTGCCGCCAACACCTCTGAATCCACGCACGCAGAGCTCCCTCGACATACGCCGACGTAGAAGCATTCTGGTGCAACGTAGAAGCCTTCTGGTGCACGCAACTTCACCCCCCCCCCCCCCCCGTCGTAGCCATATGCCCATCCCGCCGCCTTCTTCCCGCATGGCCATGCCCTAGCAAATGGATCGGCGACAAAGGAGAGAGGGCGGACCAACTGGAATCACGATTCGGTCGGAAGAGGGCCGAAGCTCGGGGGAGATATGGCAACCTGGACGGGATTTCGGGGAAGGCATACCACCATCCTTGGAGATTTTTTTTGGGAATGGGCTCGCTGGCGTCTTTCGATAGGTCGGACTAGGCTATAAATGGATCGACGTCTTCTTCTTCGCGGAGGCAGAAACTTCATCTTGCTAGCTTCTCTCCCAGACTTCGACAACATCTTCTCCCTCTCCCAGGTCTCTGAAACCCTAATATGGATGGGTCGTGAAATTGGTAAGCTCCAAATTAGCTTTATTTAGGTTGGGAGAACATGGATGTCGCTTGGGTGATAAGGAGGAATCAGGACTGCCAAATCTCTTTCTCTTGATTTCTTGGTAAATCCTAACTCTATCTTATAATTATGATGATCTATTGATCACTCTTTTCAATAAAGTTTCAGCGCAAGAGAGTTATACTATGAAATTAAGATCCTTAAAATAAATTTTTGCCGTGGAGACGGGGAAGAATGTGGCCATCAATATCCTGGACAAGGAGAATGTCTTTTTGAACATAGTGGTTGGTCAGGTATTACTCTTTCGATGCTCCGCTCTCTTCTTAAGGATGTTTTTTATGCTTTACACATAATTTGATATTGTTTAATTATGCTTTTAGTTTGTTTCAAAATGTTTGCTAATTGTGTTTCATTTCTTTTGATGCGAATGGCATATTCACATGCACAACTTTCAAAAAGATGCGCTTATTTTGGAAGCATTCACAATTTTGGTTTCAGATTACTTAGCCAATCTACCTGTGTATGTATGGTTGCGTTCTAATATGTTTTTAAAATTGTGTTTCCATATTAAAAATTGCTCTGTTTTTGAACATGTATTTTAGAGCATTTCAGAGATATAATTTCAACTTTATAAGTCTTACTATTTTAGTTTTTCTCAATAGGAATAAGTTCTTCCGATTCCTGATTTCCTGAAGAAATTCGGATTCCTGGATTTTTGTAAGGATTGTGAAGAGCTCTAGGTAACCCCTGCTCCGGTGCTCTCCCGTTCTCCCATTTCTACTGAAATTTATTATTAGGTTTTAACAGAATTTGGTTTTTACAAAATTTGGTTTTATCTGCAATGTGAAAACTTAAAAATTGTGTTTAGTTTGCACATTTGTTTATTGGCCAGTTTAGTTATATATCTTGGAGGAATTATAAACTTTCTTTTAGTTTTTCATGTAAAATTGTGTTCTTACTTCTTTGCACATTTGATTATTTTAGGTCAAATGAACGGTGTAATCATGGAAAAGTTTTTAAAAGAAAACGCAAACGAAGCCCGTCGGGGGCAGACGAAGCCTGCCGCCACTGGCCGGGTATTGTCGCGCGGGGCACGAGGCACCCCGTGCACTGTCACTCGTATATATGCATATATATATATATATATATACTTAATATATATATAGGTATGTATATATATATATATGTACATATATATATATGCTCTAGAAACATAGAACAGAATGACACAAGCAGAATACATTAATCATTAGATCAAGTAATGAAGAGGTCCAGAATGATTTAGAAAAAAAAACAAAGGTGAAGAAGCAAGCATAAATAGCATACATTAACAAAGAATATAAATATCAAGTACCTGAGAAACCAACTTAAAAAGTACTTAAGTGATGCAGATTATATGCTACCATAAGAAGGCTCTGTTTAGATTCAGCATTCAAGTCTTGAAGTGGTAGCTGAGAAACATTTCTGAATTGTCTTTGAGAAATTATCAGAAGAATTAAGTAAATGAAAAGTAGAATCCAAGCTGCCTTCAAAACCTCCATCCGCCTGAAGTTTTTAATTATGATTTTTTATTTTCTATCTAAATGCATCATGATTTTTTATTTTCTATGTATTTTTTGTATGACTTTCTTTTGCGACTGGTCAATAACTATGTTAGTGGTCATGGGGTCTTAAGAGATGAAGTAGTCTTAATTTCAAAAAATTTAAGAATTTCTCTTGTATATTTGGGAGAAGAGATGAAGATGTTTTTACTAGGCTGATTTACCCGAAGACCTAAAAAGGAAGTTTAGTTCACTCATGTTGCTCATTTCAAATTTATCTTGCAAAAGAACAACAAATCTCTAGCAAAATTTCTCATCTAATAAAAAAATCTTATTTATTTGTTCTCTAATGAAGTCATTCTCTAGAAGGTGATAAGGTCACAAACCAAGCTCTAGGGACCTGCTTGAGACCATATATGGCATTAACTAACTTATAGGCATAATCAAGATTAACCGGGAAAACAAAACTTGTAACGTACACTTCCTAATACAACATGGGTTCGTATCAAATTGTAGTTGAAAAAATTAGTAATTTCCGGGAGTAGTACTCGATGAGGACCTGAGTAATACAATATTGATAATATTTGTGATATACTATAAGCGATATATGTGTTTGCCTTCCCAAATTTTAGTTGAAAATAGCACAGATCAGATTGCATTTTACATGTTCAATCCCCTGTTTAAAAAATAATGGAGCAGTGTAACTTAAAGATTAGAGCTCTTCTTCACTCTAATTTCTTCAAGTATATCTTGGTTCCACCAAACCAAACCAGCCTAAGTCGGTCTCAAGCCCGGATGAAAAATGGTGAGGATTATGTTAGGTAGACGGCCAGCATAAAATTTAGTCACCATTATGAATAGGAATCATTTGAGAAATTGTGCAAAAGCTAGGTTGTTCCACTTAAGGAACGCGTTGCATGGTCCGAATGTGGCATCTTGACAAGAACCGTTGCATCTCAAGGACTTGGGTACAAGGTTGTCAGGATCGCAATCCAGATCATAGGATCTTCTTACGATCCAGATTTTGTAAACGATCCAGATTTTGTAAATCGATCCAGATTTTGTAAAGCTATCCTCGATCCGATCCGATCCTACCTCGAAACGTTCTCATCTAGGATCTCGATCCTGAAAACTTTGCTTGGGTATAGTGTTAAATTTGCAATAGTCCTTGTCGTAGGGTCTGAATGCGACGTCAAGGACCGCTGCACCTCCAAGAGGACTTGGGTGTAGTGTTAAATAGGCAAAATTCCTCACATATTAGACGTCCTAGGGTAGTATGTCGTAGAAATTATGATCGACTTAGGTTTGGAAGTTAGAATATAGGTACGCTAACGGGGAAAACGATGGAAATAGTGGATACAATGATTAGGAGAAGGATAAATATTTTATGTTTGCAAGAGACTAGATGGGTGGGCGAGAAAGCTAAATTTTTAGATAATTCAGGTTTTAAATTATGATACATAGAAAAAATTAAAACAAACAGTGGAGTAGGTATTAGTGTGGATACTACTTGGAAAGATGAAGTTGTTGGGGTAAGGAGAAAAGGTGATAGAATCTTAGCCCTTAAATTGGTCATAAGAAAGAAAACTATTAATGTGATCAGTGTTAATGCGTCACAAGTATGATTAAGTGAAGCTATTAAAGTGTAATTTTGGAAATACTTAGATGATTTAGTAAGAGAAATCTCACAAAGTGAAAAGATTTTCATAGGAGGAGACTTAAATAGACATATTGGGAAGGAAAATGTAGATTACACAGTCGTTCATGGAGGATATGGATATGGAGAAAGGAATGAAGAAGGACGAACCATTTTAGACTTTGTCGTGACACATGAGCTAATTGTATCGGATACTTTTTCATAAAGAGGGAAGAACATTTAATTACGTTTAAAAGCGGGCTAAATAAATCACAAAATGATTATTTTATGACTCGCAAAATGGATAAAATGATTTGTAAGGATTGCAAAGTCATATAAGGAGAAAGTTTGACAACACAACATAGGTTAGTGGTGTTAGATGTACAAATTAAATATAATAAATTTAAAAAAAAAGAAAAAATATTGCAAAAAATTTGGTGGTGGAACTTGAAGATGAAAAAATAGGTTGTTTTCAAGAAGGCAGTTATGGAACGACTAGTTGATAATGCTTATGCTGATCCTAATATCTCATGGGAAGTTATATCTTCACATTTAAGGATAAATGTAAAAAACGTACTTGGAGTATCAAAAGATCTTGCGCCCCCAAATAAAGAATCTTGGTGGTGGAAAGAGAGAGTGTAAGATAAAGTGAGGGCAAAGAGGGTCAGCTATAAATCACTCTACGCTTGTAAAAATGATGAAAACTTAGTCAAGTATAAAGTCGTCAAAAAAGAAGCTAAACAGACAGTAAGTAAAGCAAGAAATCAAGTTTATGAAGAATTTTATAAGCGACAAAATACCAAAGATGAAGAGCGAGACATATATAAAATTGTTCGAGCCGGAGAAAGAAAGACAAGAGATTTAAGTCAAGTAAAATGCATAAAGAACGGTCATGGGCAAAAAGTCGGGCCCGTGCTCCCTCTCAAAAGGGGAGCCTGGTGAGGCCCTTCAGGCATCCGGCAAATATGGGGGCCCGGTAAGGGCCCCAAGCCCGGCCTTGGCCCGGGCCGGGCTTTTCCTGGGCCGGGCTTAGCCGGGTTTTTACCGGGTCGGGCCCGGCCGGGCTTTCCGAGCCAGGGTTTTTTGCCCATGACTAATAAAGGATGAGACAGATACAGTCTTGATGGTTGATGTGTATATTAACAAGCGATGGAAAGATATTTTATCAACTCTATAATGAAACAAAGAACAATGAATTGAACTTGGAAGAGTTAAGTAAATCAGAGAAGTATAAAAACATAACGTTTTATCGTAAAATTCAAGTATCAGAGGCAAAAGATGTTCTAAATAAGATGAAAATGGAAATACGAATGGGTCAAACGATATACCCATCGAAGTATGAAAATGTCTAAGAAATGAAAGAATTTTGTGTCTTACATGTTTTTTCAATAAGATACTGAAGTCAAAGAGGATGTCAGACCAATGGAGAGAATGTATCTTGGTACATTTGTATAAGAATAAAGGGAATATACAAAATTGTGTTAATTATAGAAGAATTAAATTGATGAGTCATACCATGAAACTACGGGAACGAGTAATAGCAAGAAGATTAAGACGAGAGACTAACATCTCGGAGAATAAATTTGGATTCATGTCAGGGAGGTCGACCATGGAAGTTATACATCTCTTGAGAAGACTCATTGACAACTATCGAGAAAAATTTGCATATGTTGTTTATTAATCTCGAGAAGTCTTAAGATAGAGTTCCAAAAGAAATCTTATGAAGAGTCTTAGAAAATAAATGTGTAAATATATCATATATTGACATAATCAAAGATATGAATACAAATTCAGTGACAAGGGTGAGGACATCTGGAGGATTAACACATGAATTCTCTATCACTGTTGGCTTACATCAAGGTTCAGTTTTAAGCCCTTATCTCTTTACCCTTATCGTAGATGAGCTCACCACACATATCTAACAAGCAATACCATGATGTTTATTGTTTGCGGATGATATCGTTTTGGTCGATGAGACGGGCGGGCGTGTAAACGCAAAACTTGAATCTTGGCGAGATACTTTAGAAAAGAAGGGTTTTAGGTTAAGCAGGGCAAAGACTGAGTATATGAAGCTTAAATTTAGTAGTACAAGGACAAATGACTTCGTTATTAAGTTGGGTGATCAAGATATTTCCCGTAGTGAGTGTTTTAAATATCTTGGATCAATGGTTCAAAAAGACGGAGGTATTAATAAATATGTGACACACAGAATCCAAGCTAGTTGGTTGAAGTGGAGAGGTGCGTCAGGGATCTTATGTGATCGTAAAGTACCACTAAAACTTAAAGGAAATTTTACCGTACTGCAATTAGACCCGCGATGCTCTATGGTTCTGAGTGTTGGGTAGTGCATTGTGTACATGAGCAAAAAATGAGAGTTGCGGAGATGAGAATGCTTAGGTGGATGTGTGGACACACAAGATTGGATAAAATTAGGAATGAAAGTATCAGGGATAAGAAAGGAGTAGCACCAATTGCAGAGAAGATGCGAGAAGCTCATCTAAGATGGTTTGGGCACGTACAAAGGAGACCATTATAGGCACCTGTTAGGCGTTGTGAGAGTCTAGTCACTAGGCATATTAAACGAGGGGGGGAGGGGGTGTAGACCAATAAAGACTTGGAATGAAACTGTAAGGAAAGACATGATGCACTTAGGCATTAGCGAGATTATGACAAAAGATAGGGCACAATGGCGACAAAGGATCCATATAGCCGACCCCACTATAGTGGGATAAAAGCTTGAATGTTGTTGTTGTTTTATATCTTGGTTCCACCAATCACTTCTAAGGCGATGAATATTATTTTTCAGTACAAAATTTTTTGCCTGTCAATCAAATAAAAAGATCTGGTATTTGCCTCAGAAGTAGAGACAATGAAAGAATGTTCAAATGAGTTTGTGACAAGGCACCTAAAATTTATGTACCTCATAACCTTCAGCTGGCTATATGTGATTTTGTATGAATGAAATTTCTGCCTATAATTGTAGAATCCCTTAAGCATTTGAGTAGGTAAATTAACGGCCTTCATAATGCTGGTGTTAAATCTACTCTATGAAGCTAGCAGCACAGTAAGACCAAAATCTGTCATTTCTACAGTTTCTACTTGTTCGTCTGTTATGGATCCAGTCGTCAGTTATCTTGTCATATTATTAGTATAGTATTATATATTTGAAGCAGAGCCATTGCATCGAGTTGAGTTATATTTAGTCGTAGTCATCATTATTAGAGCCATCATATATTTTATAATTTAGCAACTATTGTTGTATTTACAATTATGCCATCCGAGGATCCTATATGTAGACCCCATGCATGAATGAAGAATCAAGCAATGAAATAGTTTATTTCTCGTCTTTAAATGAGATCTTGGAAGCTCTCTCGTGAGCACACCCCGCTTAGGCAATCACAATCAAGGCTTTGTAGTATCTCCGCCACCGTCATCACGATCTACGGTCATTCCTCCGGCAACCTCCGAGTAGACCCATAACAACTTGAAATCAGAGCCCTCCTTCCTCAACACAACACTTTTGTTGTCCTAACTGTTTCATCAAGTCAACAAATTTCCCCACACTCCAACGCTTCAACATCTTGCCCACAGACTTCCTTTCTCACCTAGAAGCAACATCCACATCCGTTGCATCTCCTTCAATCTTCCATTGTTTCTTCATAGACACTGACTCGGTGTCGTCGTGTGCAACAGCAAAACCGTTCTACTTAGTCGATATACCTTGTGCTCATCTTATTTTGCATGCACGACGAGTAGTCATCTTCGTTTTGTTTCAACAACAGCAGCAACGTCGATCTCTCAGCATGTTGGCATCATCATTATCCTTGAGGAACCCATCACAACAAACCGCCATTGATGCAGCCATCGGGATTCATGCTTATCTTCCTCCAGCGAGCGAAACTCCAGCTGGATTCTTGATGAGGATCAGATGCATGAAAGTGATCGATGAAGTAGATCGGGCCACCATTCACTGGGACCCGTTTTGCATATTTGCATACAATGCACCGATCGGATCGGTGATCTGAGACCGCCAACGCGTCCAAAGTATCACTTTACTACTTACATGTATTTTGTTTTTTTTATTTCGACTCATATTTAGAGTTTTAGGATACTGAGCGTAACTACCAATCATAGTCATTCAAAACGGGTGCCCAACCACACCCTCTCGTTATAAATAGGGACGGAGGAGTTCATTTTAAGTCATTGTTGAATTTGTGGCCGAATTCAGATCCGACAATCATTCGCAATGCAACGCCGCGAGACCCGGGAAAGATCTTCCGATTTATTCCTTATTTAGCTTGTTTCTTGTTATTTTCATTTTATATACGTCTGTTTTCACCCACGACCCTTTCGGCTTCCTCTGTCGACAGTTATCTCCTTCTCGTATGCATATAACCGCAAGTCCACTCTTCGGTCGCGACGAAACCTCCATCACGCTACCCTCTCGCCATTAATTATTGTATTCCCTTATTCCATGGGCCTCCTGGCTGATCGAGATCCTCTAGATTTATCCCTAAAAGCCTCTTGCATGCCATGCAACCATCTTCCCCACATCAGAGTCCGTCGTCTGCAAAACTCCTGCCTGAAGCCGCAAGCCCTCGCCATCTCCTCTGACCTCTATGCCCAGTTTACCATCATCGTGTTCAATTGGGAATCCATTTCTGATAACGTTTCCTTCATAAGATCTCGTCCAGCCCTATTTTCGCCAAGGGAGTACCACCGGCCACTGTCACAGTCTGGGAGTCACTGTTCAGCCCTGTCTCAGTCAGAATAGAATGTTCCCAACCTCTCTGAATCAAGGAACGTCCTAATGGTCCCTGTTCGGTCTTGTTGGCCATGTTATATTAGTCGCATCGAGGTTGTAAGGTTTTATGTATTTTGTTATATTTGGAGGAACCGGCAGAAACAGGTCTGACGGAGCAAGTGTTGTCAGAAGAGGCATCAATGCGACCGAAGGCAGGAATGGGTCCGTCGAGGTCGGCGGAGCGGCGGTCGGCGGAGCGGGGGCCGACAGAGCAAGTGCTGACAGAAGAAGCGTCAATGTGGCCGGAGGTAGGAACGGGTCCGTCGAGGTCGGCGGAGCAGGGGCTGTTGGAGCAAAAGATAACAGAAGAAGCATCGATGTGACCGGAGGAACAATCGCCACGAAGAGCGGTGGTGCGTTAACGGCCGACGAAGCTGGTGACTGCAAGAAGAGAGGCGGCGGCAACGAAGGTGAAATCTTCAGCAGAAGAGCAGCTAGCAAATCATCAATTTTGTGAAGGAGCGTTGTCCTGGCATCCGACAACGGGCTTCGGCATCCTGAGGCTGCATCCGCAGCAGTCAGCTTGGTGTTTCCCATAATGAGATAATACGATTACGTATTTGGTTGTTGGGCTCAATAAAAAAAGGCAGAATACCAAAGTAGGGATGATAATAAAAAGGAAAAAATGTGAAATGTGTGAAAGAGGGCGTGGGCGTGTGACGCGTGTCTGCTTGATGGACGAATAGGGCAAACTGTTGTGCGGGGGCTGGAGGAGAGAGGGCTCGACTGCAAGCGTTTTGTGGAGGGGCGGGCGGATCGATGCAGATGGTCGGCTAAAATCGTGGATGCAGAAGCAGGCGTGCAGTTGACGATGGAGGCGACTATGGAAGAGGCAGAGAGCGGGGGAGACGTCGATTATGTGTTGTACTTCCTTCAGTCGATGACGGGTCTGTTGTTGCGGGAGACGACAGAGGCTTCTCAATCGACAGGGGACGTCGACAGGAGGTATGCGTTGAGCCAGAGGAATCGAAGGAAGATGACGCCGATTATTTGTGCATCAAATCAAGGTTGTTGTTTCAGTGTGTTGGGGCTTCGGCGATGACGATCCCGTAGGAGTCTGGGCTACGGCTTAAACAGCTGACTTGGAATTTATTGAGATGGTCGGCTGGAATGAAGCAGAATGTCGTCGACAATAAAAAGGCAAGTGCGCAGAAAACTCCAGCGGTTGTACAGTCATCGAATGGAGGAGGTTGCAGCGACTGGAACAAGGAGGAAGCGGATGCAATATGTGTAGTAGAAGAGGACTGGTAGCTCTGATACTAAAGTTGTTACGAACCTATTTCAGCAGTGGTCGGAGTGGTGGTCGGAGGCGGTGGTGATGGTGGCGGAGAATACAACGGAGCCTGAATCATGACTGCTTAAGCGAGGTTGCTCCTTAGAGGAGAGAACCGCAAAGATCTCACAACAAGAGGGACAAGAACTAGAACTTCATTCATTGATAACTTGACACAAGACCCTAAGGGTCAATATATAAAACCCTCAATGTCATAACTGTAAATATACACGAAATCAATAAAACCTAACAAACTCGATGCAACTAATATAACAAAACGACTTGATACAAGAACTCGACTCAATAATAATAAAGCTAGATACTTGACGTCTAGGATCCATAACATATTCAAACTCTGGCAGTCCCGCAAGCCCTCCAGCAACAATCCTTACATTTCTGAGACCAAACCAATGCAGGAACTGGCTTTCCTTGACGCAATTAGCAACTACAAAATTGTCCAGAACCCTATTCAGCACCCTCTGTCGTCCTAGCAGCACCTACTTGTCTACACTTGTCGCTACGGGATCCCCGCGCAAGTGAGCAGCGTGATGTCAGGCAACATGTCTGACATATCGGACAACATAAAATTTTTGGCATAAAACGCCACGACATCGACATTTTAAGTAAAAATGTCATTTTTGAAAATATCCATGATATATCGGTCTTCAGGTCCCGATATATCGGACTTCAGGCCCCGATATAACAGTCTTACCCGATATATCGGGCGATATCTCGCGAACGATATATGACGAGTACTAAAAATATATATATTTCATTTCTTTTAAACATCCGAGCGGTAATATTTTATTTTATGCTACATTTTGTGCATTTGTCTGAGACAAGATTTGACTTCTTTCTCGTCTCACTTTCATTTGGTGTTATTTATGTTGTTTTGTTGTCAACGCTTCTTTTTCTGTAATTTATAAATATACCTAATGTGTATATATATTTATTGTATAATTTATAAACATACATTATGTGTATATATGTTTATTGTGTAATTTATAAAAAAATACATTATGTATGTAACTACACATATTTAGAAAAATATGTTTAAATATATAAATAAATTTATTTAAATATTAAAATCCGACATTGTAAAATATCCCTGATATATCCTCCGCAATCTGGCATACAACATTTCAAACTCAAACCGACATGAACCCGACATCCGACATCTGCAACCTTGCAAGTAAGTATATCATAGTATTTTGTTTCCCTCTTTCATTATTGTTTACTAGATGACTATGTTGTAATTGTTTGGGAACTAATCTTATTGTGTTATTGTTGTATTTTCCCTAATCTTATAAATCTATATTTGTGAAATTTGTAGTGGTTAGCAACTTATGTGAAAGCGATCGGGATTTTGCTAATTTACTTGAAATTATTGTGAACATTGTGTTTGCTGCCAATCTTGTAAGATTCTACTTGCTAGCAATTTTATTTTCCAAATTTTAAATTGAAAGTATCATAATAGCATAGGTGCGCCAATCTTGTCCGCACATCCTCATCTCACATCCCGTCCTACGTCAATCCTCTTCTTTATGTGTTTGACGCAAGCCCTCAACGGGAGATTCCTAACACTCCCCACCATGATTGTGTGCTACCGGTCGGATAAATGACATCATCGAGTGGCATGCACGTTGCTTTTCATCAAGCCTCACACATTGGTCGGATAGACGATGTCATCGATCGGCCCGCACGCTGCTTTTCATCAAGCCTCACACAAGATTGTTTTTTTCTCCTGCAAGTATTGAGATACACACATCTAGACGATCGATCTGCCCATTCCGCCAGAAAAGAGAAGCAGTTGAAAGGGATCCCCACATTTCCAGTCTTTCCTTCTGTGACGCAAGCCTTCCATCTCAACATGCCTGCATGTTCCCTTCCATATATAAAGCCCAGCGCCTTCCTCATAGGTCTTTTTTCTTCACACCAGTAGACAATTAATTAAAATTACACTGAAATTAATTATTTATTTATTTTATATATTGCACGTTTTTAAGGGTCGTGACATGGCTTTGCACCATTTTCAAGTTGCCTTGATCATGGTTCTAGCTATTCTATTATAGGGTTTCCTAGATCCAAGTATACAATCTTATGAACAGTTATTCGCTTGTTTTACCTACAAATTAGGTATATTTTCAATAATGTAGTGATAGAGCTTTATTTACCTGTATTTTAGTATAATATTTTATTATTAAATAAATAACTTTTATTGTCTTTTAACTTAATTATTCTAATTTACTTTCTTTTGTGTTTTAAGGATAAATTGGGTTGCCAATAGATAAATGGAGCAAACAAGCAGGATCAGGAGTTAAAAGGGAGGATTTCGGGAAAAATCACAAGTACACGCACCCCAGTCACAGGCGTGACTTAGGGGCGTGAATAGTGTCTCGCCCAGGGCCCGTCCACCGATCCAGAGTGTGTCTGCCACGCCATTTAAAGTTACGCCCGTGACCTATGGGCGTGACATCCAGATCACGCCTTCGGCCAATCTCAAGCTCACGCCCATGATCTCGCCAAGTCACACTCGTGACCTATGGGTGTGACATCTAGATCACGCCTCCAGCCGATCCCAAGCTCATCCAGCAGTCACGCCCATGATCTCGCCAAGTAACGCTTGTGACCATCATGGGTCACGCCCGTGTACTTCCCACGGATCAGTCGTTACACGCCGCCCCGCCAAGCTTTCTCGCTAGAACCAGCTTTCAGAGGTCACGCCCCCCTGTCACGGGCGTGACCAAGGGCCATGTCGCCCGAATTCAATACAGATCGCACCCAATCCGTCTCCAGCCATCACGCCCCAGACACGCCACCAGGTCACGGGCGTGTACTTAGGGCATGTCTCTCTTTTTTCTCTAACTTTAATCTTTAAATCTGAATCATGTTTAGGTAGATTAATTTAGCATTTGATCGGATGATATTTTTTGGAATTATATTTTGTAATTATTTCTCGAAGACTATGAATGTGAACTTTTGATTTATTCTTGACTAAGCTCAATCTCATATGTCCATGTGTGGTTTCGCATTTATTTTTGTATTCTAGAAAGCTGAGAAGTTCGTGAGTATGAATCGATCCCTCAAGAATAAAAGGAGTTGATCGCAACCCTCGAGAGAGGATGACGAAAATCCTCCAGATAAGAGTTAAATCCAATAGTAGGAATAATATTGATTTGAACGAGAGTTGGAATAATATTTCTTAATCTAAGTTGGGCATAGTACTCGAGAGAGGTGGGTTCAAGATTCGAGAATCTCCACGATCAAGCTCTCTTCTTCAAGCTTTTGAGTTTTTAATCTCGTTAATTATAATTTCCTTAATATTGATTCATGATCAAGTGTTTTTGCTTTTAATATTTTCTTTGTTTTGTTTCTCAACCCCTAAAAATTATTCGTCGATAAAACAATAATAATTCACTTGAAGTAAAAGCACTCAACAGCCTCGAGTCTAACATGACCTTAATTTCATAAATCATGTACTACTCTCGCTAAAGTATACTTGTCTTTATCGTTTTGGTAGTCGCAGTTTTGCGCATCAAGTTTTACACACCGTTGCCAAGGATATTTGTTGATATTTAAAATTTTTGAATTTTATTAATTTTATCATTTCTTTTCTCTTTCTTGATTTTTTAAAGAAAAAAAATTCTCTTAAAGGCGCAACTTAAAAATCTCAGAAAGGGAGGTTTGGGCTTGTTATCCCAGCACATCTCCTAGTACCGATGTGAACCCCTCGCATGGTAGACCTCGAGAAGTCCGGGACTAAATTAACTCGCTTTTAAAAAATAAGAAAAAAAATATCTTAAATAATTTTCATAATTTTTATAAAGATAATCATCACTATAATGGAAATAATTTTTGTAATTATAATAAAATTGATTTTTATAAGGAAAATAACTTTATAAAATAATAATGAAAATAATAATTATAATTCTAATGAAGTTTTTTCATTCTCCGATATTTAACTATTCAAGGTGGCGAGATCACCCGGATGGTTTACGGTGTGATGAAGAAAATTCATTTAATCAAAATTTTCATTCCTCCTCATTAGCACTGCAAAACTCTTCTACTCCTATTCTTGAGAATTTTTCAAATTATCTTTGTAGAAAGAAATGAAAGGTGCAAATTTATACTTCCACAAAGGGGCATAATATAGGAGATACAACAAGACACCCAACACCGATAGGCGGTGTGGGACTAAACTCAATAATATAAATACTACTAACTCTAACACTCCCCCTCAAGCTGGAGGGGAAACCTACAGCTTGAACACAACATAAAACGGAAGGTAAAAGAAGGTTGGCAACATGGACAAAACAGCAGCCACCGAGACCCAACCGCGTGTCACCAGGGATACTACAACCGGGCAAAGGTCACACGATGTTGGTCCACAAACCGACCATGATCACGTTGGATACACCCGGAGCTGAAACTAGGTCAACCAAAATACCAAACCATTCCTACGACAAAGCGAAGAAAAGAAACAGGAAGACACAAACAACAACGAAATCAACTTGGGGGCCATGTGTGACTAAAGCAAGAGTCGGGAAAGAGGCATCTGAGTCGCCGTTATCACAAACACTCCTCCCCCCCCACGTGGAATACGTGCAAGAAGGCATAGACTATGCCTGGAGGCCGTGACGTACACTTCCCCTCACATAGACCATGTACACTTCCCCTCACATAGACCACTTCCCCTCACGAAATCAACTTGGGGGCCATGTGTGACTAAAGCAAGAGTCGGGAAAAAGGCATCTGAGTCGCCGTTATCACAAACACTCCTCTCCCCCCCCCCACGTGGAATACGTGCAAGAAGGCATAGACTATGTCTGGAGGCCGTGACGTACACTTCCCCTCACATAGACCACGTGCACGTGTGGGGCCCTCGTCGGGGACATCTCAAAGATCATGTGGAGGAAGGGCGAAATCGAAAAGAGACACAAACAATAGACGAAATCAACCTGGGGGCCATGAGTGACTAAGGCAGGAGTCGGCAAACAGGCATCCGAGCCGACAGGATCAGCAGGATCCGGCGCTGACAAGAGTTGCGCCAGGTGCAGCAAGAGAAGAAGAAGAAGAGAAGAAGAGAGCCTGACGGGAGAAGCTGGAAGCAGACGAGCAGCGCAGCAGCAGCGGTGGAACCAGCACACGACGATGACGCACGGCAACGGTGGCGGAATCGGAGCCGCTCCTGTCGACGGGATCAGCTATCGACTTCGTCGACAGGAGCGGCGGACGTGAGCCCTAGCAGGGCGCGGAAATGGAAGAACGGGTCGGGGTGGGGGGAGGAAAAACAGTGCCGGAAGCGAAATCGGGAAAATTATTTTTAGGCTTCAAATCGATCCTCTGATACCATGTAGAAAGAAATGAAAGGTGCAATTTATTCTTCCACAAAGGGGCATAATATAAGAGATACAACAAGACACCCAACACCAATAGGCAGTGTGGGACTAAACTAAATAATATAAATACTACTAACTCTAACAATCTTAATTCAAATTCAAATTCAAATATTTTTCCCAAAATCAAGAAGAGAATTTTTGCAAATAATTTAAAAATATATGGAGGCACCGGACGAAATAAAAATTGAACATGTTTCTTCTTCATCTTCGCCCGATTCCACTCCCATTTTTCATGAATATATCTTTATAATAATTTTGATAATAAAATTCATGAAAATATTTTGCCCCATGATTTTAATTCCTTGATATTTTTAATGAATTTTTGGATAACAATTTAATTTTTTGAAAAAAAACAACCTGAGTTTAATCATTTTCTTTCACAAGAACCTTCTCCGTGTGAAATTGTTTCTAACGCACTTCTTTTTTATTCTTTTAATACTAAATTTTTTTATGTAGATGATGGGTCGTTGCAGCTAAATGTCTTCACCGATCCATTTGTGGTTCATCTCAAGCAATCCAAATTACCTAAGATATGTATAGGTAAATTGGATTCATAATTTCAAGCGCACAAAGAACAGAAGAATAAAGAGTATAGCGGAGGAGTCGTCGAGCAACGGATCTCGGTTTGTTCCCCGCAGCTCGAATTAAGTGAGTTGCCTGAGCACTTTAGCTTTTATTTTCTTTTAGCAAACCCTTAAGCATCTAGCTCAAAGACAGTAAAAAGAAAGCGCTCTTGGGAGACACCCCTTACTTATTCCTTTTTATTGTGTGTTTTTTAATATATGTAATTTTTATTTTTTCTGCCAATTTCTTAAATTACATAATTAGTAACATTGGGAACAATATTTAACTTTAAGTATAGGAGTGTATCTCTTCTTAAAGATTTTCAAAAGAAAAAAATAGAAAACCCAAAAATTTCAAAAAAAAATATATAAATCAAAAAAAAAATTCATGGAAAATGAGATTTGGGCTTTCATCTCATCATATCTCCTAAAACCGTTGCAAGCCCTTCACAAGGTAGAGCTCGAGAAATCCAAGAATTAACAAAAAATTAAGATTAGTATTTTATTTCCTTTATTCTATTATTATTATATTTCAAAAAATATGAAAAAGTTAGAAAAAAACAAAAAAATGTTTGTTTTCAATAAACACGTGCTTAGCTTTTTGTTATTTTCAAAAATCTAATTTGAGTTTATTTATAAGCGTTTGTACTATTTTTTATTTAGTAATCTTTTATTTTACCATAGTTAGTTTGAGTTAATTTTTAGGCGATTTAATTTTAAGGAATATCTTATGAAGTTATTTTGTTTAGAGTAATCTCTTTAACACTCTCTCCCTTTAATTCTAATTAGCTTCAATTTTGTGGTTCTTTGCTTATACATCTTCAGATTTTAATTATATTCACTTCATTCTTTTGGACTCTAAGGAATTCGCAATTTATTATAGTTGTTCTCTAAATTTTTAATTTAATCTAAAAATTGTTTAGCTTTTCCCTTGTTTTTTTTTTGCATCTTATATAAGGAGGATAAAAGAATAAAATTCATTATCACTTGATAAACATATGCAATTTTTCTTTTATTATTAGATCACATATCTTGGGAATTTAATATTACTTGGTAAACATATACAACCCCAAAAAAAAATTGATTAAGAAGATAAAATTCATTACTCCTAATCTTTTTTATTTTTATATGAAGAGAGAAAAAAATTGGTCATATGTCATGAAAAATGAGAGTATAAAATTCATAATTTTCTTGACAAATATATAAAAAAAAAGAGGATAAAATTTATCACCTCCAATCAAAAATCTCTTCATATCCCTTGTAACCTCAAAATCGCGTTAGCCATTAAAATTGTTAGATTTAAATTAAAATACTAAGAGAGGATAAGTAATAGCGTGAATTTTTTTTAGTTTCTTTTAAGTAAAGAGATTTTATAATTCTACTCTAATTTTGTATGCAAAATTACCCATTACTTGAGAATTTCTGGCTAAACTTTTTGCTCTTTTCATTTTAATTTCATAATTTATGGCTTAACTTTTAAATCCCTAAATTTTATTTGTAGTTTTTTATAATAAATTTTAGCTAAAATTAAAAAATGTATTAATATCTTATGAATACTTATCTTTTTTTTTGCTCTGAAATAGCAAAAACTTAAATATGAGGGTATTTGATAGAGCTTTAATTACCTATATTTTAGTATAATATTTTATTATTAAATAACTTTTAATATTTTTTTAATTAATTATGTTCTAATTTACTTTTTTTTGAGTTTTCAGGATAAATTGGGCTGTCAATAGCTAAAGAGAGCAAACAGGTAGGATTAGGAGTTAAAAGGGAGGATTTCGAGAAAAATGACAAGTACACGCCCCCCAGTCACGGGCGTGACTTCGAGGCATGACATAGTGTCACGCCCAGGTCCCGTCCACCGATTCAGAGTGTGTTTGCCGCATCATTTAAAGTTACACGCCCTAGGTCAAGCCCGTGACCTATGGGCGTGACATTCATATCACGCCTCCAACCGATCTCGAGCTCATCCAGCAGTCACGCCAATGATCCCGCCAAGTCACGACTATGAACATCATGGGTCACGCATGTGTACTTCCCACGGATCAGCCGTTACACGCTGCCCCACCAAGCTTTCCCACCATAACCAGTTTCCAGAGGTCACGCCCCCCTGTCACGGGCGACGCCTCAGACACGCCCCATGGTCACGGGCGTGTACTTGGGGCGTGTAACCTAAAATTTCCAGGTATTTAAATCCAGCTTCTCCAGAACCAGGGAATCGACTTCCAGCCCCCTTTGGGCTATTTCTAGCTTCAATTCTTGTAATTTTACTTTTCTTTTTCATGTTTTGTACTTTTAATTCTTAGTGTAAAATTACTTTTCAATGTAATTGTAATCTCTTTTCCTTGGTTAATAAAATTGTCTCTCTCTTTTCTCTAACTTTAGTCTTTAAATCTGAATCATGTTTAGCTAGATTAATTTAGCATTTGATCGGTTGATATCTTTTGGAATTATATATTTGTAATTATTTCTCTAAGACTTCGAATGTGAACTTTTGATTTATTCTTGACTGATCTCGATCTCATATGCTTATGTGTGATTTCACATTTGTTTTTGTATTCTAGTTAGCAGAGAGGTTCGTGAGTACGAATCGATCCCTCAAGAATAAAAGGAGTTGATCGCAGCCCTCGAAAGAGGATGACGAAAATCCTTCGGATAGGAGTTAAATCCTATAGTAGGATTCACCACGATAAAACGAGTTTTAGGTTATTTATTTGAACGAGAGTTCGATTAATATTTTTTAAATCTCAGTTAGGCGTAGTCCTCGAGAGAGGTGCGTTCATGATTCGAAAATCTCCACAGTCAAACTCTCTTCTTCAAGCTTTCTAGTTTTTAATCGCGCTAATTATAATTTCCTTAAGATTGATTCATGATCAAGTGCTTTTGCTTTTAATATTTTCTTTATTCCGTTTCTAAACCCCACAAAATTATTCGTCGATAAAATAATAATAATTCACTCGAAGTAGTACTCGACAGTCCCGAGTTTAATACGACCTTGATTTCATAAATCCTATACTACACTCGATAAGGTACACTTGCCTTTGTCGTTTTGTGGTCGCGGTTTTGCGCATCAGGTATCCAAGAGAGGTTAATCAGAAACTTTTTAATATAACTATTTTTAATTAATTCCTCCCCAACTTTAACTTACAAATATATTAACTTTGGCATACAACATTTTGGTCCATATGACAAAACACCAATAACACTTCCATCAAATAATATTCTTGAAGCACTTCTTAATTTGAATTAGCAGCCTATTTTTGAGAGGTTAAAAAAATTTTAAAAGTAACATTAACTCTAGATGTTGTGTTTCTCCTTATCACTATTATGCTATATAAGACTAAGCATCAAAATATTGGAGAAGCGTCAGTTTGGTGTTAATATTTAAAAAATAAGAAAATGTTCTAGATTACACTAAATAAAAGGAGTCAAACTTACAATCACAATGAAGCCATGAGACATTTCAAAACATAGCTTGCAAAAATTCCGTTACTTTCAGAGGATAAAATTGGTTGAGTTGCTTGGAAGCAACAAGTAAGAAGGGAACAATAAAGAGTTTCAGAGCAATTGATATAACTCACCTCAGTAGGTGTCATGAGTTCAAAAGGTTTCTCCCAACTAGACTGCCTGGTCTTTTTGTTATAATAATATCTGAACAAAGAAAATAACAAAAGAGAGCAGATAATGAAGCTACAAACGAGAGTAGAAATCAAAGAGAACACATTGTGTATCATAACAGAAAGTTAACCAACGGAGAAGTGAAGAAATTAGAACAGGTAATTCAGAGTGTGCCAAATTTAAAAGGAAAACCAAAAGCAGTTATCAGAAGGCACCTTTTTCCATCTGCAGCGGTATGTTCTTGCCAATCAGAGACTGTCTGCTCAGCCGATGAAGGTTGTACACTTGGGCTCTGTGTTATTCGGGAAGAAAGTGTTAAAATACTAGTGCAAATTATATATTATATATTTGGAAAAATCATATTAAATGTTCTGTTATAGAAAAAAACAAAAACTGAATTCTCACCAGTAATGTAGAACCTACAGCTGCAGGCTGTTGTGCAGCCTGTAGCAAGGGAGTTACAGAAGGTAAGCTTTGAGGGCCTGATGCGCCCCAAGCTAGTCCACTGGCAGGTGCAACAGGTGCATGAATATGCAAAGTTGGTGGCTGATACTGTGAAGAGGCATTCATACTATTCTGCGGCTGGCCGTAAGATGTTGCAAACTACAAAGCACATTGCAAGTTAGAGGAAGCACGAGAACAAGAGAATATTCTACAATAAAGGCTCCATGTAGAACATGTGTGGCATTTGAGCGGTAGCGGTGTGAAATTATGATAATAAATACTAAAGGTTTACTCATGTTTCGCATTTTCATGACAGTATTTTGGCCCAAATTTCATTTTACGGGTCTGGGAATTCATGACCACTAAAGCTTGACCACATTTGCATAATTTGTGACCAACTACCCAAATACTACATGTATTTTTTCATAGCAATGTTCACAACAACCATCATCTCTCCCACCAGTTTCGCAAACGGGGCAAAAATAGAAAAAAAAAAGGAGGAAAGTTTTGTAAAATTACCGTGTACGAAGAAGAAAGAGGCATTCCAACTCCGCCAAGATTATGCATAATATTATTTGGCACTTGCATGCTTTGTGGACTCTGAAGTCCACCTGATGTGATGGGCCTATTTTGCTGAAGGTATGTCATAGGCATTGTCTACAATAAAGTTGACCATCAACTGATTGCAGTGACCAAGAGGGGGAAGTTATGGTTGGGAAAAATGGAATACCTGATTTTGAGCAGAAGACATTCCAACATTTGGTCCGGCTAAGCCCTGCACGTTTGGCCTGAAGTGCTGGGGGGTTGCAGGATTGAATTGATGAGATTGTTGAGGGGGAGCAACAGTTCTAAACTGCATCGTTAAAGTAACAGCAGATTTAGAATGAATTGATATTAAAGCATAAATAAGCCCTAAAGTATAGAGGAACTAACCTGCATGGGCATGGGTGGACCAAAATTTTGAGGAGGACCAGAGGGCCTTAAAGGCTTCAAATTAAAAAATATATACAGGTCTCAAAATTTAACTAAATTAAGTATATATTGAACCTCAATAATATCTTCATGCATGTTTCACCAAGTATCATAAAGTAAGACCTTAGTAAGAAGAGTAGGGAATCAAACTGTTAATGTGCAATCTACCTGTGGCCCAGAAGATTGTGGATTGGTCGCCATCACAGTAAATAATCAAGCAGCAATAAGAAATTTAACTGCAAAACAGATGATACAAATTTAGAAGGTCATTACAGTACATATAATAATATTGTAATACATATTTTCCTCCAACCACCATAAGAGAATTCAAGAGATCGGAAGAATGAGTATGTGATGCAACATGGATTGAATCAGAATTTATTAGTACATTTCTGTTCTGTTTTTATTTTCCCGCATTATGTTATTTCAATATTTTTAATAGCATTTTATTTATGCACGCATTTCATTTTGCATTATTTGCATGCACGCAAATAACGTATTTGGTTACGCTTATTAGCTTGACCGACCAATAATCTCCTAAATAAATAGATCTTGTAGCTATGGATGGTTCGGGTAATTAAGGCAAGAAATTATATCCCACAATAAATTGAGGTCAATTTTAGCAAGTAATATATTTGATAAAGCAAATTTTGGGGAAGTGAATAAAACCCCAAATTTGTTGTCTCCTGTGCTTAACATTTTAAATAAATATGTTACAATGCTAACTAAGGGCTGGTAGGTTTTTAGAAAGGAGCAGAAAAAGGAATGAACAATAATTATTTTATGTCCGTTCTCATTTACTGAACAAAAATCAGCCCTTATCTTGTGATATCATTTACTGAACAAAAATCAGCCCATATCTTGTGATATCAGTCATCGCTCTCCACACCGTCCAACAACAGCCTCACTGTGTGGCCTCTCATCTCCTCCGCTCAACCAAACCTCAGAGGAATCAGATTCGGAGTGAGTTCTCAATCCGGTCCCTAGCAGCCGACCTACGGCATTTTCCTTCCCTAAAAATCTACATCCACTACAACCCGCCAGAGCCTTTGTTCCCTCCCCATCACTCGATCAAAACCTTCGACAATTTGAAACACCCAAGCATGCTACCCTTGATTGAGAACAGAAGCAGACTACTCACATTAGTCCACTAACTTAGTACTCATCTACAAATTCTGACTCCTGCTTCTTATTGGAATTCCTTTGCACAGTGGATTTTGGCGTAAAACTCCACGCATCTATCTCATATTGTTTGAATCTATCTATTTCATTCATAATTGTGAAACCTAAGGGAATATTACATTCCCCACTTGGAATGTCGGGTAAAATAATTTTAAACTGTCCCTCCAATTTTGGTTCACACTTGAAGTTAGTTATTTTGCCATTTTAGTTCACTCTTGAAGTTTGTTATTTTGCCAAATTTGTTTGTGCTCTCTAATCCTCAAATTGGATATGAAGTATGCTAAGTTAAAAACTGAGATTACATCAGTGTGTAATTCTTAACAAAAAAACACAGTGATGCAGTGTAACACCACGCGGTCATTTCCCTCCCTCCAGAAAGGAAAAATATACAAATACGTTAAATTTAAGAAATAGCCAATTGAATATAAAGAGGGAAGCTCCATTCACATGGTGAATGTGTCAATATTTCATCATGTGTCCAAAAATATCCATCCAAACAATGCTTGGGTGGTTGGCAACTACTCTCCTAACAAAAATAAAGGTTACCATAGTGGAAATGTGTAATAATAAAAAGATATATAAGGTGTGCTTTTAATTGCTGCATGGTTCAATCAGCACAAAGACTAATAACAAACTAGAAGCCTGAAAATACTATCCCATAACTGAGTCCAATAATGAAAATTTTAGTATAAATTAGAATAAGATGTCAAAGATAAACCACAAAAGTAGTTCTGAAAACAACAAACTTAGAATCAAAAGGTTATTAAACAAAACAAAAAATCCATACAAAGTGGGCACAAGAGCGCTATAGTACTGATAAAAGAGCCAAAAATCTGTGTAGTACAGGGATCAATTTAAACATAAGCCTAAAAAAATATGGCCAACTATAAACAATAATTTATCTAACATTGCATTTTATTTAGAATTATTCTATATGATTGACTCTTCCCTGCCCACGCCAGGTATTGAAAATTAACCATCAAAGAGACCTAAAAAACAACAAGAGTCATAAAAGCTCAAATATCCTACACGAATGCAGCCCGGCATATTCAGTTGAATATACAGTAAATCAATTGATAGACGCGTGTTACATGGCATCATCGAATTTACCAGATTTTAGCATGCATCAAAATGAGAGCATCGCAAGGGGGTTGTACACAGAGAAAAAAACACTAGCATTATTTGGAAATCTAAATCGTGTAGTAACGAGAAGAGAAATTGAAGTGAGTCTTAAGGTAATAAGAGAACAATTAATGTTAACCCGGAATCCTGCGGCTGCGACCAGAGTCATTCAACTCCAACCAAAGTAAGAGCCTTTAGGCATCAAGTAGCATGGGCGGTTATACCTAGTGATCGCGCCATCATCCCACCTCGGGCCATGAGTTTGTGCGGTTATAGTCTGCTAACCGCATCGTCAGTATCTTCAAGCCAAACAGCCAAGCTCGGGCGGTTACTATTCTTAGTGACCGCCCCCTCTCGTTCTCTCTTCCATGTCTGGTTCTCATGTACCTCGGACAGCCCGCAATTTTGGTATCTACACGTACGGGCAAGCCCCAATTAATATAAACTGGAGGCCAAAGTACCCAGAAAGGCACGCTGAACTTGAGCCAGAACTCCGCTTGTAGGTGCGGTCTCAAGTTCACGTCACTCTCTGCTGCCTTAATCTTGCCTAGTTTTTTGAATAAGTAATAAAATCACCCGCAGGTAAGTCTTCCGCAATTGCAGGAAATCGGGGGTAGTTGTTTGCGACAACCTTCTTCTCCCCCCCCCCCCCGCTCTTCTCTCCAACCCCCGACGATTAGTAGTAGGTCACTTGCGTTTTTTTCGACTCTCAGAAGTTGCAGTTCTCAGAAGTTGCAGTTCTCGGAAGTTGCAGTTCTCGGAAGTTGCAGTTCTCGGAAGTTGCAGTTGGGTGTGGTGGTTGGAGACAATTTTGGCTCCAACAATTAAACACACTCTCAAAGTGGCATCGTCTTGTTCTTCAAATTTTTCATTGAAAAGATTATTAACCAGCTGGCAAGAATATCACTATGAGACTTCAAATCTCAATGGATATCTCATCTGAACATAAATTCCTATCTTAATGAGTCTCCTCCAAAGCTAAGTACACTTGGACTTTTTATCATTCATAGCATACCTCATTATTTTATTCATCCTATCAACCAAAAAACTTCCTTGAAACTCACATTTAAGTTGTGTTTTCATGATTTCATCACAAGATCTTATCACCTTCGTTTATGGTGCAGATAACTTGATCAAATCTCTACATTTGTTATTGAACATCTTTATTCCTTTATGCTTCCAATCGAGTTATCGATTATCTTAGAAAATCGTTGTATCTCCCTTTCTCTTTCTTTTGCATCGAGCCTTTTATAATTATCAAAAAATTCTTTGTTTATCACACATTTTAGAAAACCTCTAAGTTTATATAACATTCATAGACATTGAAAAAATAAGCCACGAATCTTATTATAGTACTATCTATTTATGAATATATTAAAATTTTTACAACAATCTTCATAATGAAACTACATATGGTTTTTTTATTAAGTAATAAAATCACCAGCAGTTAAGGCTTTGTTTGATTGAGCGATGGCGGGAGAAGCAAGCGGGTCCAAACGGAGCTTTCGAACCGGAGGGGGGGAGGTGGGGGTCGAAACAGAGCGGCGGGAGGGCGTTTCCTCCTTGCTGCGGTGCAAACGGAGCAAAAAGAGATGGAGTTTCGTTTGGTTACCCTCCGTCCGGTGGTGTTTGCTCCAAACGCCGCCCGAAAATGCTAAACCAAATGAAGCATAAGTCTTCCACAGTTGCGGGAAATCTGATGTAGTCGTTCTTGACACCCCCCCCCCCCCCCCCCCCCCGCTCTTCTCTCCAAGCCTTGACGATTAGTAGTAGGTCACTTGCGATTTTACATCCCTCGACAGTTGCAATTTTGGTGTGGAGGTTGGAGTCAGTTTTGGCTCCAACAATTAAACATACTCTCAGAGTGGCGTCATCTTGTACTTCAATCTTTCATTGAAAATATTATTAACCAAATGACTAGAATATCACTATGAGATTTCAAATCTCAATGGATATGTCATCTGAACATAAATTCCTATCTTAATGAGTCTCCTTCAGAGCTAAGTACACCTGGATTTTTTTTCATTCATAGCATACCTCATTTTATTCATCCTATCAGCCAAAAGAACTTCCTTGAAACTCAGATTTAAGTAGTGTTTTCATTACAAGATCTTATCACCTTCGTTTATGGTGCAGATAACTTGATCAAATCTCTACATTTGTTATTGAACATCGTTTTTCCTTTATGCTTCCAATCGAGTATCTTAGAGTCTTTGTATCTCTATTTCTCTTTCTTTTGCATCGAGCTTTTTACAATTATCGAAAAATAAATTTTTCTTTGTTTATTACACATTTTACAAAACTTCTAGGTTTATATAACATTTATAGACATTGAAAAAATATATCATTTTTTAAAAGCACAGTTCTTTTGCTTAATAACCATCAATAATCACTCAATAACCAAGAATCATTATTAGCGTACAATCTATTTCTGAATATATTAAAATTTTGACAGCAATCCTCGTAATGAAACTAGATGTATAATCACAAATCTGGTTTAACAAAACAAAAGAATTGAAATTTGCCTCTATTAGCAACATATCTCAAGAGATTACAACTTATCGCCATTCAAATCCAACATTTTATTCCGAGGAAATTGTAATTTTATTACTTTGTTAATATTTTTAAGCTATAAATCCAGACTACATTAAAATGAGGTCTGACAGTGAAAAAAGAAAAGACAGGTGGAATATCTTTTATTAATCACTCAACTTTTATGTAACCCCATAGACAATATTATTTTCTAAATCCTTTTTTTAAAACATCTTATAAGATTAATAATTTTTCACCATTCTCAAATCCCACCAACCCACTCTTACGGTAATTTGACTAGGTTATTTATACTCTTACGACATATATCCATAACCACAATTTAAAAGGTCATAGCGTCCAAATTCAAGCAAGTTTACCACGAGAGCAAACAAGGAGGAATTGATGAAAACAACACAAAATACGTGAAAACTACTACTGGAAAAAATATAAAGTTGAGTTGAGAAGAGAAGCTCAAACTTCTTAAAAACATAACATCAATATATGCACTGAGTATCAATAGTAATATATAGTGCCATGATCTTTTTTAAAGAAATATGCATTGCCTTGTACATTTTATTGCTAAATCCACCGCATTACTCAGCAATTTGCAATGAGAATATATTTTAAATTTTACAACAGGAAAATATAATATTTAGATGAAATTGTACTACATATAATCCCATAGTAAAATTATTTACTCCAGAACACCAAGTTCATGAAAGGTGATCCAAAATTACTGAGAATTCCCCATACTTGGAATGCATTCCGTATCACCTCTCAAATCTTACCTAACCCTCTGAAACATGACAACAATAACCTCATTCTCATCACTCCTACGCTCATTAAGTTTTGTGTAAGCCATTTTTCACTACTTCTATCCCAATCTTCTTCAAGTCAAACAAGGAGAACGTTTAAGTCCATCTTTCCATTTATATTTGCATATGAAGCATTCTTACATTCAAAAAATAGCCTTGAGAACAATTAAGGAAACAATGTGCAGCAATACTAATTAAGAACACAAAATGTTTGGCAAGCATAGCTATATTGTGTCGAGGCATAATGGTTTTAGCATTTTCCAAGTTGGAACATGCATCAAGCAGTTGTGATGAGCAAAAAAGCCATCAAAGAAATTTCGTGATGAGATATTGACAGGGAAATTCGGTAAACCATCTTCAAATAATTACAAGTAGCTATTAAAGTCGACCCATCACAATTTAACAAGCATAAGCAAATATCATTACACCTGCTGGAAACCTAAGCTGATAAATGGAAACAATTATCAAGAAATAAAATTTTATTAACATTCTTTTACTAGATTATAAAAATGGCAGGCAATCTCTACAAAGAGGGCAGATCAGTTTGATCCAGCCTATAGCTGCTCCATGGAGGCACATCATATGCAAACAGTTCCAGAAAGTTCAACTAGAGAAATAACATACACAACATATCACCTGATAAGCAAATCATCAACTTGAAAAGGTCTAATTATTAATTAGAATGATTTATCATGGCAATTAAACAAATTTCAAAAGAGAAACGTACTATGCAGCAGCATATAGCTCTTTCTTGATGATAAGTTACATGGAACCGGAAAGTTAATCGTGTAGAAAACTAAAAGAAAATCACTTTTCCCTCTTAAAATGCCCTAATTAAGTAAATGATCAGCTTAAGAATACCCCGTTAACAATTAGCATGTTTGCAATGTTTATTAAGCCGGAACTAGATAAAAATCCTTAAGTGGCACGAAGTATGTGAAGGATCCCCGAGCCCTAATCCTAACAGTGCAGGCGGATAGAAAAATAAGACGAGAAAGAGATCGGGGCTTGGAGAGAATACCGCACCCTAAAGCGTGCGGAACCTCGCCAGTCGTATCGCAACCAATAGATCGCCGGAGAAACCGCACTGCCAATGTCGTTCTCTTGTCGGGCGGAGTACAGGCTAGGGTTTTTGAAGATGGAAGAACGGGAAATAATAATAATAATATTTTGAGCCGACCTGCAGTTGTAACTCGAAGGATTTTCATCTAAATGATTATATAGTTTAAAAAACACACTTTTATTCTTTTTTATTTATATTTACATTTTTTATTTAGCTTAATATGTTTGTTTTGGGTTTTAATTTAAAATGTATTTTCTTTCTCCTTTAATGGCACTTTGTTTCAAAGGTGATGTTTTGGAGCATTGAGAATGAGAGCGGAGAAAATGGAGGGAGGGGGCAATTTTTAATTTTGAAGGTCAAAATGATGTTTTGGAGCGTTAGAAACAGAGAAATAAGTTTTATCAAACATATTTTTTTAGCGTTGTCGTCTTTCACCCACCATTGATAAGGAAAATACGTTGAAACAAACGAAGCCTCGGTCTTCAACTTTTATTAAGTCATTGGGCAAGAAACAAATTTATGGAATTGGACAATAGCGTCAGGGCACGCACGGGGAATCATGTGCTTGAATGCTTGTGTTATACAACAACAACACTCAAGTCTTTATCCCGCTATAGCGGGGTCGGCATGAATGCTTGTGTTATCTGAAAATACATTATAATGCACATGATTTGTCTTTGCTTCACTCTTTGGGATGATGGCGGTGAAAAAAGCTATATTTTCACTGTCACCGCTCATGTTAGATTGTTTGGATGTGTTTCTTTCAAATAAAATTTTTCAAGAAAGGTCTTGTTTTTTTTTCTTTTTTCTATCAATTTTCCGTCTTTTATTCGATGGTTTATTATAGTCACACGACTCACACCCCGGTCATTCACGATCCGCCTTCTTTCCTTATCGTCACTACAAAGATTTTCTAATCGCCACACGATCACTTCTCGCCACTGATCTTTAGTAACCTACTTTATTTAATATTTAATTATCTATGCAACAAATGATAAAGGTAAAACCTTTTTTGTTATTAAAATTGCTAAATAAATATTATTTAAAGTTATTTTTTCATTAGAAAAAAAAAAGAACATCTTATTGAAAAACAATTAAATAAGAATACACTTTGAATTGAGTAAATTTATCTTCACCATCAGAGTATCAGACAAAGGGTTCTGAACATATACATCATCAAGTGAACCTTTCATATAGGTTATATCAAAGGTTGGCTTTAGGATGTAACATTTAGGCTCTGTTTGGCACGGCATTTTTGCACCCGGTGAGTTTGAAGAAAAACTCTACCGCCATAAAATATATATTTGGCATGACACCAGTGATGACCGCCACCAAAAAATGAGATTACTAGTTTTGAAAAAATTCCTTAGGTGAGGTCGGGCGTGCACTAACTATAGTTCATAACCATCACATTCACGACTACCATCGCTACACCAAGTGGAGTCTTAAGCTTCTCAATTTAGCTTTGTTTTCAATTATAATCTCGACTTCTCAAACCTGCAGCAAAACAAGAGGAAGATATGGGGAGTGCAAGTGGATAGTATGGTAAGGTTTGGGAGTTTCATGAGTGGGGTCGTAGTTTCTGCGGTTTTTTATGAGCGGAGTGTAACAACCCCTTTATAAATAATTTAAAACAATACCTAAACCTATCCACATTTTAATAATAATAATAATAATAAAACCAATACCTAAACCTACCCCCCCCCCCATAATAATAATAATAATAATAAAACCAATACCTAAACCTACCCCCCCCCCCCATTCTTTTAAAACAAACCGAGCCAGCGGTTTTCCGCAACCCGTTGATCTCGCTTCGTCGGCCCCGCCTCCGTCTCCCGAGCGCCCGACAGCCCTCTCCTCCGCCTCCAGTGGCCGACAACACCTTCCTCCAGGCCCGGCGCCTCATCCTCTTGTTTCCCCGTCGTCTCTGGCGCTCCCCTTGGCCGACAACTCCCGCATCAACTCCTCTCTTGACCGACTGTTTCCAAGAGGGGCCGACAATCTTTCTCCCTCCCTCTTCTCCTCCTCCGGCCAGTGAGAGCAAAGGCAGAGTTCTTCTCCGGCAACCCTAACTTCTCCTTGTTCCGGCCGGTGGATTTCATGAGAGATCTCTTAGGGTTTCGCTCAAAACTCCTCTTCGTGGATTACTGAGCCCAGATCTGGACTCCTTGGGTAAGGAACTCCGTCTAACTCTCGTTTTAAGTTTGCCCTAATTTTATTACGCTAATTTTTCGCTCTCCGATCTAGGGTTTTTGGACGATCCGACCTAGGTCCATCGTATAACCCGCTAATCCCGGATTTTAGCATGCTTTCTGGTACGTGTCCTTGGATTTAGGTGGTGGAATCGCTCCAAGACCTCTCAGAAGTAGGGATTTTTGCTTCCAAACGCCGCCAAAATCCCCGACCCCTCGCGGTAGCCTCTTCTCCCCTCACTCTCGAGGGAGGTAAACTCCTAAACCCCTCTCCTGTTGTGTGGTGTGAATATCAAACGCATGTGCAAGTGTAGAAATCTTGTTTGAAATGCATTTTGATCTTGAACAGGTTTAGTTCGAGTTTCTAACCTCGCTTGCGCCACTTAGCTGTCACTAGCATTTTCGAAGTCACCTTAAGGCAAGTAGATACGCTCTCTCGCTTGCAAACATGAGATCTAATTTACTTCACTTTTGTTTATGAAGTAGCCCTTATAAACTGGAATCGTCTAATTATTTATGAATCTGTGAAATTGTCTAATATCTTAGGCGAACATTGAGAGGAGAGTATTGGTTTGGTGTGACGCGTCGAATCGAGCTCCCGACTAACTCGTAACAGAAATCATTAGTCGACCATTGCAAGCACCGTTGCTGATAAGTCTTGCGTCAATTCATACACTAGAATCTCGTACGCCAAATGACAACACTTTCACCTTTCAATGTATTCCGCTTATGGTATTGCAGCTAGGCTAAACTCCGGAGTAGGCCATTAAATTAAAAGCATCTTGTTTGACATGGTTACTTGTCTGGTAGTAGGTTGCTACGTGTAAAACTGTTTTACTGAGCTCTTGTTTCCTCTGCTTACTTTTGTGCAAGTTATTAATTTGAATCTTTATGTGTTTTCATGTTCTGAGGCATTTTCCTTCTGTTTGGATTTGCCTTAGGTTTCGTGGCTGCGCCGCCCGGTTCCCGAGTTTTCTTCTGTCAGCTACAGCTTTGTTTAGAGGTTTCTCTTTGTTTAATGTATCAGCAGGTTCTATGTATTTTGTTTCAATTGCTGTTAGATTTTTCTACTCATGTATTAGTTATCGTCAGATATTTTTTCTTGTACCATGAACAACTGTTTAGGACGAAGCATTATACTAGTTCATTTCACTTACAATATTTCTGTCATTGTGACTAGTTGCATTCATTTAGTTTCAGTACTGCTTGCGGCTTAATTTTTATAAAAAAAATGCATCCACAAAAACTTTTTTTAACTATTTATGTATGGCTTCCGCACCAATTTGCATCAATACTGCAGGAAGTCTGATGCAAATGCATTATCTCAAATACAACTATATTATCTCATAGACAAACAAATTATCTAAAATACAACTCTATTATCTGAGATACAACTCACATATCTCAAATGCAAATGCATTGTTTTAGTGAGATAACACTTCATTATTTTCTTCGCCGAACTCATCACATTTGTTTTCACCGTTCTTCGAAACTGAAACACACATCATCTACATAATATTATCCCAACTTAAGAGAAGATACACAATAATCGAAGCTGCAAGCATTTTCAATGGCGAGATGAGAAGTTTTGTCTTCCCTATCTTCTTGCTTTCTCTCCCCGCAGAGATCTTAGTACAAGACACAATACGACTCTTCTTCTTTCTGAAGCAGCACTTGCAGATAGTGAGGAAGCCATGGATGCAAGATGGAAAGATGGTCTGAAAACAAAAAAGGAAATAAACCTGAATAATGCGTGCCCTAAACTCTACCAAACTCTAAACACGTGTCAACATCTCATGAGCCCCAGACACAGATCTATGTCCGGAGCACGGACGCAAAAATTTCGCCAAGGCTGCGGCCCGAATATAGTTTATCGGATGATCTAGATTGCTTCCATGAGCTTATATAAGGACCATGACCAGCTAAAATATTCTTTTTAATATTTTATAGAGATAGAGAGAGAGGTAGATTAAAAGCAGTACTAATTTACTGAAACTAAAGTTTGATACCTGAATATCAAAGTTCATAAAAAAAGGTTACAATTTATCAAAAGAGCAGACACCTCAAAAGCATAGTCCCATCACACTCGCTACAAAGAGATCGGACGGAAGAAAACACTTACACCTTGGGGAGAGACGCAACTCAACCCCAATACAGAAAGGAGCTTAAAATCCCCTTGGCCATAAAACATGTAATATATCGCCAGGGTGCCAGGGTTCTACAACTCATCATTGTATGAGGGCTCAGCCTCCTCCTCCACCTTGATGTCTTGTGCTCCCGCATCCTCGCCGGCGGTGGTTCCCTTCTCTTCGGCCTCCGCCTCTTCCACTTCTTCCTCCTCATCCACGGCAGCCTCCGGGCTGATGTCGAGACTCTTTTTAACCGATCCGTAGATGCTGTTCGCAAATTCCTTCGGATCTGGCAGCGTGAAGCCGCTCTCCATCAACGCTGTCGTATATATGAGCCTGGCCGTCTGCTTCAGGCTCTCGTCCTGAAAAAACAATGGTGGTTTTATACTTTTATGGTTTGAGTATGACAATCGAAAGTGAAAAGAATTTTCATCAAAAAGATTTAAGCCGCTCAAAAATTGGCTCAATGAAATTTTGAGTTGATTTTCAATTATAATTCTATTGTTTGACTTATTATTACCTCGGGGTCAGCTGCAACTCTATCCCTCAGCTCCTTAATGATGGGATGTCTGGGGTTAATCTCAAGGACCCTCTTGCCGCGCATGTAAGCTTGTTTGCTGGCATCCGAGAGAGTCTGCGCCTGCATTATCTTCTCCATGTTCGCGCTCCATCCGTATTTGGACGTGATCACGACGCACGGCGAGTTGTCCAGGCGGTTGCTGATCTTCACGGAGTCCACGTTTTCACTTGCTAGGGTGCTCTTCCACCACTTGGTAAGCACCTTGAAGGACTCCTTGAGATCTTTGTGTTTGGACTCTTTTTCCAGTTCCAGGCCTTCCTTGGACACATTCTGGAATTTCTTGTCCTCGTAGTCCATTAGGTATTGCATTAAGTACTCGTCGACGGGGTCGGTGAAGAAAATAACCTGTGGTAGGAAAATAAATTGCAATTAAAATCAAAAAATAATTGATAATGGAAGCACCTCAAGTAAGTTTGTGGCCACATGGCAAAATCAAGAATACAAGAGAGATAACCTAGGCTTCGTTTTGCATGGCTTATTTGCTTCGGTGAGTTTGGAAACAAAAAACGCCGTCGTCATCAGAAAACGTATGTTTGGTTTGACAATGGTCATGACCGCCACCAAAAAAAGATCACTAATTTTGAACATAAGAGTACATCAAGTTCCTTAGGTGAGATCAAGCATTCACGAAAGACGGTCATGCCCAAAATGTTCGCGACCGCCACCACCGTGGCAAACGGAGCCCTAATGTAACAGAAATTTCAAACATAAAATAAGGATGGCTGAGAGCATTAGCCACCATTCCGATACCCTAACCTTAATCGTAAACCACCATTACACTACCCCTTAAAACTAAGTCCAGTTGAGTTTTAGGATTTAGGTTTTAGTGGGTTTACAAGAGACTCATGTTGAGTTCCAAGTTTTAAGGGCATCAACCAAATCCTGTGGGGTAGGATGGGGGGAGAGGAGGAGAGAGAGAGAGAGGAGAGTGGGTGATACTATTAGCCACCCTCCCTAAACCATGTATCTTAGTCATAAACACAATAACACCTTAGGAACAAAGGAATCAAAAGCAACGAAGAAAAAAAAACAAGAAAGAAACTTGAAAAACACAGATTTACGTGGTTCGACAATCTTGCCTACATTCACAACCGCACTAGGATTTCTCCCTTTTTTTCCTTTTGGTTTTTAGTTACAGTAACAAGAAGCAAAGAAGCCCTTTATATTTGAAGTGATAAAATTACATAACTATCCATGCCCAAACAAATGCAGTGGATGAATCGACTGAACGATTAGACTCCATATCTCCAACATAACAATAACCCCTCATCCTAAATCCTAATTAGGTTAGCATGTGGCTGCTGCCACCCAGGTTAAGAAAGAGATTCATCTGGGTTTAGGGTTTAAGGTTTAAGATTTAGAATCAGGGCATCAACCACCCATTGTGAAGGAGTGAGAGAGCGGGAATGGGAGAGAGAGGTAGTTGGAAGTTATCAAATTCTCATGCAACTGGGCGAGGAACGAGAAGAGGGATAAAGATACACAGAGATCAGGTTAAAACAGGAGGGAAGGATGGGAGCGACCGATAATCATGAGACAACCCGCCGGAGTTGAAATAAGAGAGGACGAATTATGAGCAATATTCTTCAGATTGGTCAAAAAATATCGGCTAAGACCAGTTGATGGGAAATGTGGATGATGGTCAGCCTATTTTGAAAGAGTTTTCCAATAAGTGTCCAGATTCTTCACAAGTAATAAGCACTTAACAAGATTTCTATGACCTTTGCTTTTATTTCTTATTTATATAAGAAAGAAGAACTACAGTAAATTATAAAACTTCAATTTCCGATTCTAAAAAATAAAATGAATATATCAACTTCTATCAGATGGCGATCGACAACACACGCGCGTCTATTCCCACAGGATGCGGTGATCGGCGACCCGTTCGGGCGATCCGAGTCCGCGGATGAGCCCGGATGGTCGTTCCGAGTCAGATTCATATATTATGTTTTATTTTTCATGTTGTATTTAAGCCCCGATCGGCCCGAACATTAATAGCCGCCTGATCGGGTGCTCTAATCTGTTATCCTTTCCCTTCTATAAATATTCTCATGTGCGGCTTGTATGAGGGATCGAAGGTTCCCCCTCTTGCAGCCGGTTCTGTCCTCCCTCGGTGAATTCTGAGTGGTCTCGTCTGCGCGCGCCACCCCCTGCAGCCCACCCTCTTCGTTAAGCTTTCTTCACAAGTAATAAGCACTTAACAAGATTTCTATGACCTTTGCTTTTATTTCTTATTTATATAAGAAAGAAGAACTACAGTAAATTATAAAACTTCAATTTCTGATTCTAAAAAATAAAATGAATATATCAACTTCTATCAGATGGAGATCAACAGCACACGCGATTCTATTCTCACAGGATGCGGTGATCGGCGACCCGTTTGGGCGATCCGAGTCCGCGGATGCGCCCGGATGGTCGTTCCGAGTCAGATTCATATATTACGTTTTATTTTTCATGTTGTATTTAAGCCTCGATCGGCCCGAACATTAATAGCCGTCTGATCGGGTGCCCTAATCTGTTTTCCTTTCCCCTCTATAAATATTCTCATGTGCGGCTTGTATGAGGGATCGAAGGTTCCCCCTCTTGCAGCCGGTTCTGTCCTCCCTCAGTGGATTCTGAGTGGTCTCGTCTGCGCGCGCCACCCCCTGCAGCCCACCCTCTTCGTTAAGCTTTCTTCACAAGTAATAAGCACTTAACAAGATTTCTATGACCTTTGCTTTTATTTCTTATTTATATAAGAAAGAAGAACTACAGTAAATTATAAAACTTCAATTTCCGATTCTAAAAAATAAAATGAATATATCAAATTCTATCAGATGGCGATCGACAGCACACGCGCGTCTATTCCCACAAGATGCGGTGATCGGCGACCCGTTTGGGCGATCCGAGTCCGCGGATGCGCCCGGATGGTCATTCCGAGTCAGATTCATATATTACGTTTTATTTTTCATGCTGTATTTAAGCCCCGATCGGCCCGAACATTAATAGCCGTCTGATCGGGTGCCCTAATCTGTTTTCCTTTCCCCTCTATAAATATTCTCATGTGCGGTTTGTATGAGGGATCGAAGGTTCCCCCTCTTGCAGCCGGTTTTGTCCTCCCTCGGTGGATTCTGAGTGGTCTCATCTGCGCTCGCCACCCCCTGCAGCTCACCCTCTTCGTTAAGCTTTCTCTCAGCCACTCTGCCCACTCCTTCCCCGGTCGACCACCCCAACCCCCCTATCCCGCCCGGCTGCTGCAACCTGTCGGTCCCCTTCCCTTCTCCCTCTACCTCATGACATCCCAGCTCCAGCCACCCACTGGTCCCCTCCCTTGCTCCCTCTCCCTCCTGTCATCCCACCTCCAGCCATCCGCTGGTCCCCTCCCCTGCTCCCTCTCCCTCCCGTCAGCCCTACTCCGGCAACCCTCCTGAACCCCACCACCGACTCCTTAACCGATCACCCAATCAGCCCCCACCCCTCCGCACAACCTCTCATGGAGCCACTCTCATGCCAAGGCCATCTACCTCGGCGTCATCCTCCAACCCTAATCAAGCCGCCACACGAATCAGCAATTCTAGGTATGGATGTTTATTTTTTGTGTTGTTTGCTTCGGTAATGAACTATTGTTTTGGGATTTAATTTTCATAAGCTTGTCGTTATCTTTTTCGTGGTATAATTTGCTGAGCGCATTCGACGCACTTGAACGGAATTGCGCCTCATCTCGTTAGCTATTTATAGTTGCTCTTTCATCGTCAATTCCTATTTTCAATTGTGCAAGTTGTGGTTAAAGCTTTGTTAAATTATAATTACTATTGTTTGGATCTGGAATTGGACTGTTTGCACAATCATAATCTCATTCGCATGTGTTGAGTAGCTGTTTGTATTGCACTTGAGTTAGGGCATTTGTGTTGTCCGCCATCTGTAGACTCGTCGTGCATCACTATCTTTAATAAAAAAAACAAATGGATACATTGAATCTTCTAACGTTAGACAAACTACAGAGAAAATCACGTGAAAGAGTATTGGATATTATTCACACCTCATAATTTTTCTTTGTGAGTCTCTCCAGAAATGGAGACTTCTCCAACTGCTCTTTATTAGTTCCAGTAATATAGAAAATGTCCTTCTGTTCAGCCTTCATTCTAGAAATGTACTCATCAAGGGAAGTAAGCTTCCCTTCGGACTTCGAGCTGAAATTAAGATAGAGAAATTAAGTATCATGCTGATTAGTTAATCTTTAAAGATAAATGGTGAAAAACGGAAGAAAAAAAGTAGTACCATAAACAAAAGATTACCTCTCAAACCTCAGAAGTTTAGCAAGACGATTTCTGTTTTGTGCATCTTCTACAATGCCAAGCTTTATGGATTTGCCGAATTCATTCCAGAATTTGGCATACTGACCCTTCTTCTCTTCGTTCTCACTTGAACTCTCTAAATCAAAAGTTACAGTAGATTTCATTAACTAACTGCCATTCACAAGCTAAATAGACCATTCAAAAAATTTACCAGTCTTATTTCTGTTGCTGTATTCATCAGGATCCTCATCAGCAAGTCGTCGAATCATATCAAGAGCCTTGCGTATTAATTTCTTCTTAATCGTCTTCAGGCTGCTGTGTTGTTGAAGCATTTCTCGTGATACATTCAGCGGGAGTGTGTCAGAATCGACCAAACCCTATAAAGAATAGTTTTTATAAGCAAGCTGCCAGTATCTCCGATGAATCAAGGCCATGCCAAAAAAATGGTGTCTTTACCATCAAAAAGTTCAGATACTTGGGGAGAAGATCATCAAATTCATCTGAAATGAAGACTCGCCTAACATAAAGCTTTAAATTGGACTTTTTGGAGTTGTAATAACTCTCATAGAGATCACTGGGAGCTTTAGGAGGCACAAAGAGCAAGGCCTTGAATTCGACATCACCTTCTGCATTAAAGTGAGTCCACGCAAGAGGTTTTTCGTCGCCAAAATCCTGGAATATGCAAGAAATTGATTACATGTTCGAATACATGCTACGTAGGTACATCATCTGAATGCAATTTTCGCAAAGATTATTTAAACTAACCTTTGAGATAGAACGGTAGAATTTTATGTATTCTTCATCAGTAACCTCCTTTGGACTACGGAGCCAAATTGCCTTCATATCATTAAGAAGCTCCCATTCATAAGTTGTCTCCTTAATGGTCTTTTTCTTGGGCTTGGTATCACCTTCTTCCTCCTCTGTTTCTTCTTCTGAAGTGGATGTTTCAGCTGTATTGACCAAAATCATATAAATTAATTGACAAAAAATAGGTGAAATAATATAGATAAAAGCTCCACAAGCAAAGATGAAATTATTCTATGAGGACATACATGATTCTTCTTCCTCTTCATCGGAAGGAACTTCCACATCCACCTCCTTGCTTGCCCAGAGGTAAATTGGGAAGTTGATGAACTCTGAATATTTCTTGACCAAGTCCTAAAGTGAGAAACAAGAGACGTGAGACAAAGAACCCAAAGTCAACATTTCAAGCTAAATAGAAGTTATACATATTTTTTCCTCAATCAAACATTTGTCAATTGATCTATAATTGCAGCTGTTGCGAAAAAATGGTTGGTGACTAGGGGATACCCTTTGAAGAGAGACATTCATGACTTTGAGAGACCTAGATTATCACTATAAATTTTTCGCTACAATTTTTTTAACTACATTATATGGATATATAGTAAAGAAATAGAAGCCTTGGCACACCGGTTGAGGTGTTGCCGTGTGACCTCAATTTGAGATTTGGAAGCAGCCTCTTGCAAAAATGCATGGTAAGATTTGCTTATATTTCACTTTTGTGGCGGGACCCTTCCCCGGACCCTCGCTGCGCGGAGATGTCTTTGTGCTCCGGGCTGCCCTTTTTTTTAATGGATGATAGTGAAGGAGGTAGAAGAGAAAGGTTCAGTTATTTAAGGATCTTTAGTTTCCTCATGATTACTCAGTCAGTAAGATCTTAGGTTCCGTTTGGCGCGACATTTTGCTCCGGTGAGTTTGGACAAAAACTCCAATGCCATAGAATGCATGTTTGATGATGACAATGGTTATGACTGCTATCAAGAAAAGATACTAATTTTAAACATAAAAGTGGAAAAAGTTCCTTAGGTGAGGTTGGGTGTTCATGAACGACAGTTCATAACCACCACATTCACAACTGCAACCGCCACGCCAAATGGAGCATTAGTTTAGTTTGTACTCCATATCTTCATGGTTAGTCATCGCCATCATCATTGCATTTCATAAATTTACAAAGAAGCAATATCCTCTGATTCGGGTGAAGTGAGATCATATAAACCCAGAAGAAGTAATTTATTAGATAAATGTATTTTATTAAGAAATAATCTAGGCCCTGGAGTTAAAAATGCAAAAGCTACAACAAATATATATATCGGTAATTTAATAAAACTTTAACAAATTTATGATTCATATATTTTTCAGTTAGAGGATATAAAAGCATGTGTCTGAGATCAGGTCATAGAGCGCCATGGATGTAAAGTGGGATGGGAACAAAACACATAATAGGGCAACTTAAGTCACGCCCAGATATCCTTTGCTACTTCATTCAGGAGGTAATAAATTAAATCTAGTTATGACATTAAATTTCTAGATACAACTAAAAACTGTTCAGTATTACAGTTTTGAAAGTATCTTATTTTAATATGGCCATATCCAGTTAACACGGCAATAACATAAACATTAATTTAGAATGAAATGAATGCCCAATTGTGTTCAAAAGAGAGAGACCTGAATTAAGATTTTTTTGGCAATTATGCAATATGTAGGAGATTAATTAAATGAACAGTGTGCACGAAATCTATCAAAGTTAAGCTATTAAGACATGGGGTAGAATGTATGAGGATACTTAAAAAATGCATCAATTAGACGAGTAGATAGAGTTAGATTCGGAGGAATAGGTTAGAGAAAAGATAAACCCAAATTAACATGAATGAAAGTAGTTCAACAAGATTTGTGTAGTATATTAATGAATGGAAATGAGGATTATAAAGCGAACCTCGTTAGTTAGGGGAAAGACAATGATGGTGGTGATGAAGAGAGACATTGGAGTAGTTCAACAAACACTTTCAATGAATATAATGACCAAGAGAGATTTAAGTGATCAAATATGATTTTTCTTGTTTCGTATTCAGCAGGAAAGGAGATCAAATGAAATACTGTGATTGCAAGAGAATTAAACTTAGAATTCATATAATGAAGTACATGTAAATTAAGGTAACATAGATTCAAAGATACTATGCTTGTATCGCAAAATTAATTTAGTTTTATGCAGAGAACATTCATTCTATGCATGAATTGTTTTTAATGAAATGGCCGGGCAAATAACTATTTCATATAAAGGAATCCAATCACAGATGGAATGAATTTAGTATTGAAACAATGTGTGACAAAACATGTTAAAGAGTTATTAATATGTAAGATATAGATATACTAGTATTAATAGTTGAAACCAAAGATCAAGAATTTTTAATTGTATCTGGAGATCAACATTAAGGAGTTCACAACCACAATAAATTAACATCAAGGATCAACATTAATTAATATTTTTCAATTGATCACGGTGAAACAAAGGTCATTCAAAGTGAAGTTCAATGAATTTTTTAAAACGGCACATTATCAACCAATCCTATGTAAACATCAAGTGAAATCTATATGTGATATGCACTGGTCTCTTAGGTTTAGATTGGGAATAAAATGAAGGTTGGATGGTTTAAAATGACAAAATATCAATCAATCTTACGTGAACATAAAGTAGCACATAGGTGTTCTATGACTGAGATTTATTAAATAAAAGGTCGGAGATATAAATGAACAGATAACGGGAAGGTTAGATGGTCTAAAACAAGCAAACGCTCTATAATTCAATAAGCAAATATCATATAAACTATAAAGTAAATTTCACCCCGAAAAATGGATTTGTTTGTTGGGTAGTAAATTTATAGACAAATTAAGTGGTGAACAATGATATTGGAATGGATTTGGAGAAAATCAAGAAGGATGGATGGCTATATGATTACATTTAAGGGAAAGCAAAAGTTTCCAAAATATAAGAAAGTGGAGAATAGATTTTTTAAGTATTTTAATCATAAGCACTACATAGTAAAAGAAGCATCTATGAGACTTGAGAGGGATTCATAAATTTAATGCTAAATAATTTATTAGATAGAAGGAGAACATTTTGTGCAAATAATTTCAACACTGATGGTAAATAACTGTGAAAATTATTCCCTTGAAGAATTACACCAAAGACAACAACAAAGTCGTCCACAAACGGCGGTCAACTTTTGCAATAAACAACTTCTGTGACAATGAATTAGTCCATGAACCTAAGGATTCCATAGCCAAGTATTCACTGAATTAGCCCATCCAACACATCCCATCTATCTCCACAACTAAACAATCTCACTGTTGCATGGCAAATCGTAATTGCAGTATCATATCCTCAACTATGACTGAGACACAATAGTTGATCTGCTGAGCACCACCACCGGCAACCCCCTGATCTTGTTAGGGGCTCATGCTCTGTTATTTGACTACTATCTTTTAACTTCAACAAGAGAGAGCATTTAGGGCATTTCTAATAGCTCGCACCACAAGTGGACAGATACTACGATTGCATTGTTACGGATCGGTTTCGGAGCCTTCGTCATTTATCATATTATATGTATTGAGTTTGCATTAGGAGTCGAGTCTTATTATATTAGTGTATTTTAATATTTTATGGATCTTCATGTATTTACGGGTGTGCCACCCAGAGGTTATATAAGTAGACCCTTAGAGTCTTGTATCACCTATCAATGAATGAAAAGTCTAGTTCTTGTCCCCTTGTGAGATCTTGGTGGCTCTCTCCTATAACAAGCAACCTCGCTTAGGCAGTCGCAATTAAGGCTCTGTTGTATCCTCCACCACCATCATCACCGACTCCGGCCACTACTCCAGCGAGTTACCATTATTACGGAAGTAGGTTCGTAACACGCATATCTCATCTGCAACTAGGGTGACGATCGAGCGTACAGAAAGAGAAAAACCAAGTAAAGATTGTGCGCATACACACAGGCCAATAAAGTATGTTCAAAACTTGATTCCAGCCCAATATTAGCCGCAATTAATCAGGATTGCTATGAACTTAAGTTATGCAAAATGATTTGAGAGAAAAAGCATATAAATGTATCATCATATATTCATATATAAGTTGTGCAAATGATTTGAACAAAATAATCTTAACGCCTTGTGCAAAACCCAACGGGGGCAAAAATAGAACAAGGGCTTACAGAGAGATAAATAATGCAAAAAACAAAAATAATAATGATGGCCGTTTAGTATAAATAGATAACTAGATATCAGATAGCTATCTAATCTATATATATCAAGGTAATCTATAAAAAAGCATACGATCAACTTCCCATGATGTTTGTTGAGAATAAATAGATTGCCATATCATTCACTACGATAAATTAATTTTGTTAAATTCAGTAATTGTTGGACACTACATTAATGTATCAAACAACTAGAAGTCTAGAACATATAGGAGGGTCAGCCACTATCATGCTCACCTTCAACTTAGTTTCATCCAAATACTCCTTTGCTTCATCCCTGAGATGCAACCGGATTTCTGTTCCACGACCCAAAGGCTCGTTCCATGTGTCTTCAGAAATGCCAAAAGAGCCATCGGCTTTAGATTCCCAAACATACCTATTGAACATAGAGTAAAACCAGGACAGGATATTTCACATAATCAGAAAAATTGCAGCAAAATCGGAAAATGTGCTGTGAATTAGAGTGATGATTCATAAGAGAAACAAAATCCTTACTGCTTATCATCATTATGTTTGCTAATGACCTCAACATAATCAGCTACCAAATACACAGAATAAAATCCAACACCAAACTGCCCTATGAGATTCATATCTCCGCTTGACTGCATCTTCTCCATGAAAGCTGGAACCAAAAGGGCATCAGTTATCATAGGTATTCCTTCAACCGGATCATCATGGAATAATTTAAGGAAATAACCAAAAAAAAAATGATAGTGGGTTAAGAAAACCATTGATGATACCTGAAGTTCCAGATTTGGCAATGGTTCCTAAGTTCTTAATCAACTCTTCTTTCGTCATACCAATACCTCTGTCTCTGATTGAAAGGATCTTTTTTTCCTTGTCCAGCTTAATCTATTATCAACAATTAAACACATTGATTGCAAAACCCTAATCATTCCAAGTAATCATTCAGCTCTACAGAAGGCAGTTCTACTAACCAGAATCTCAAGTTTCGTGTTGTCTCCTTCACCAAGGACGTCCTTATCCGTGAGAGAGAGGAACCTGATCTTGTCCAGCGCCTATTTTCCCAAGTAAAGAAGTAAATAACTATTCCCAACAAATTCCAAATTCATATACACCTTAGCATTTATACTCACGTCGGATGCATTGGAGATGAGCTCCCTCAAGAAAATATCCTTGTTACTGTACAGAGAATTGATGATTATATCCATCAACCGCGACACTTCCGCCTGGAACTCAAACTTCTCCGAGCTACCGCGCAGAGTTTTCGAGATCGATTCAGCCTCTCTGTCGAATCAACCAATAAATAAATAAAAACACGCTGAGTAACTCAAATCCGATCCGGCGGCGTCGTAAGCAATTCTAAGTAAAGGATCTGTCGAACGGATACCTCTTGGCGACATCGGAATCGGTGGAGACTCCGGTCGGAACAGCCCTGAGCTTCTCTTCCACCTTCGGCTGATCGGCGAACTCATCTGTATCATCACTGTCCTCTGCATTCGCTTGCAGTTTACGGCCTGCCGAATCAAAAGGAAACCAAGTAAAAACTCAAGCTACAAAACCCTAAAAACCTCAACGATCATTAAAACAACACCGGAAGAGAAAATAGGCAAGCCCTATCCCACCGAAGCATACCTTGATCGGGAATGTTGGAGAGGAGGAGGAGGAGAAGCAGAGCAGAAGGGATCGCCCATTTCCTCATCGCGCTTGGAGACGAAGAATCCGGAAGCACGAGAAAGCTTGGCCGCCCGCGGCAACTCTGCGGGGCGATCCTGTGCAGTGGAGATCTAAATAAGCGTTCTTCTTTACGGAGACGGGCGACTTTGATCTGACTCGTTACGTGGACATTGGTTCGATCACTCCAGCGTGGAGCATCTAACGGTCCATATTGGGGGATTAACACGTGGTGCTACCTCAATGGTTCGGTTCAAAGCCGTGACGTGGATATTAGGAAAACAAGCCGGCCAATGACACAAATCATTGTCCACCGATGAGCCTGATCCTAGCCGTTGGCATACATCAAAATCTGGACTACCAATGATTTGAGTTTTTTAAATCTAACCCTATATCGCACCATTTAAAAAATGACTTTAATTTGTATACGTTTTATTTTATTTTAACAAACACACATGATAGGGCACTGGGGTCTCCCGTGTCTCGCGCGTTAGTATCCGGTCTATGACGGGCTTCACCCTCCATGTGCCCCGCACGTCAGTACCAGGTCTGTCAGTACATGTATGTTGGCTGTGAGGTTGAGTGTTTGAATGGTCTTATTTGACTTTTTTTTTCATTTTTTAAAAAAATTGTTGTGTAGTCTCACATCGTCTATTGGAAATAGTCTTTTGTTGTATATGATGTGCATCCAATAAATCCTTTCAATTCAACTCGTTCGGGCTCAAAGCTGTTGGGCTTTTTGGGACATGAAATGGACTACTTTTGATCAATTCTAGCTGGATATGTAGACGGGCCTTGATTCAGTGTCATATATTTTGTTTTTTTTTCAAAATTATAGGGGTAAAATATTAAATTTGCATCCTAGGATAAGAGCCCTATAAAATTTATAAGTTTAGAACATCATATCATGCTAGTTTTAGGAGACCTATAAAAATGATAACAGATGACCATGATTCGTTTGTGTGATCGGACGACTGAGATCTTATGATTTAATAAAATTGGACGGTTCAGATTTATTTGACGGTGAACGGCGTTACACCGCAAAATCTGATTGGTTGTTGGTATTTCTTTGTATATATGTATAGATGTCGTCTCTCTTCAAATTTTTGATGTCTCTTATCTGTACTATAGCGAAAAATATCATTTGATGAAATATTCAACTTTTTATTCTACTCATAAATCTTAAATATTCAATTATATAATGTCTTTTTCGTGATCGACAATAATCTTGCACCTGGAAAAAGCGAGCAATTGGTGAAGTATAGCGCTCAGGGTTTTGTGAGCGGAAGAGCACCGTCACCCCGGGGCAACCGGACAATGTTATGGCTGAATACAGTCACGCGAGGAGCTGGGGGCCCACATGTAATGTCGCGGTTCGCCATAGGAGTGGAGTCTGTGTTTGTTACTCGTATATAAATAAGTGGCAATGCATAGAGCCCCCCTCCCCCCCCCCCCAAGTTGTGATAGTATCGATGAACATTCACGCCCTTTGTGAACAGTGAGCTAACGAGTGTAACACCCCTCATCCGTCACGAATAATATAACAGAAGGTCCGGTCGAGGCCCCACGTCATATTAAACGGACAGACGGAAGAGTTACTAAATGAAACCATAGAACTCATCACATTAATTTGAAAACGCATCCTAACACAGAGTTGCATTCTAGCGGAAGAATAGGGAGTTAAAAACCAAGCCCCAAGGGCGAATGTCCACTAAACACAAAACTAGGAATGAGGGAGTAAACACCAAAGTTTTGGCCTTAAGGCCTTACATCACAAATGATTAACCAAATAGAAAGTGGTTTGCATACATCGGCACGCAGGCCGACAACGCATGAAAATAACTAAAACAAGCAATTGGGCCTTCGAGGGCCAGCTTAGCATGAAGGGCTTCAGCCCGCTACTTCCCGCTTGGCTCCACAGCACCTGCAAGCAAACATTCCACCAAGCGGTGGCAAACAAGGCAACGGTCAACTAGAGCTGACCAAATTATAACGACCTCACCCCTTTATTGGGGTGGCGGAGCTTCTTCCCTGCAAGCGGATTAGCATAATTACATAAAGCTAAATGTACAACCCCGTATTCGCAGAGTGGGGGTCCTCCATCAGGCGCAAGGCTCGTCAGGCCAGCCCGCCCGGCTCGTCAGGCCAGCCCGCCCGGCTCGTCAGGCCAGCCCTCCCGGCTCGTCAGGCCAGCCCTCCCGGCTCGTCAGGCCAGCCTCGCCGGCCTCAGGCCAGCCCGCCCGGCTCGTCAGGCCAGCCCTCCCGGCTCGCAGGCCGCCCTCCCGGCTCGTCAGGCCAGCCCTCGCCCGGCTCGTCAGGCCAGCCCTCCCGGCTCGTCAGGCCAGCCCTCGCCCGGCTCGTCAGGCCAGCCCTCCCGGCTCGTCAGGCCAGCCCTCGCCCGGCTCGCAGGCCGCCCTCCCGGCTCGTCAGGCCAGCCTTCGCCCGGCTCGTCAGGCCAGCCCTCCCGGCTCGTCAGGCCAGCCCTCCCGGCTCGTCAGGCCAGCCCTCGCCCTCCCGGCTCGTCAGGCCAGCCCTCCCGGCTCGTCAGGCCAGCCCTCGCCCGGCTCGTCAGGCCAGCCCTCCCGGCTCGTCAGGCCAGCCCTCGCCCGGCTCGTCAGGCCAGCCCTCCCGGCTCGTCAGGCCAGCCCTCGCCCGGCTCGTCAGGCCAGCCCTCCCGGCTCGTCAGGCCAGCCCTCCCGGCTCGTCAGGCCAGCCCTCCCGGCTCGTCAGGCCAGCCCTCGCCCGGCTCGTCAGGCCAGCCCTCCCGGCTCGTCAGGCCAGCCTTCGCCCTCAGGCCAGCCCGCCCGGCTCGTCAGGCCAGCCCGCCCGGCTCGTCAGGCCAGCCCGGCTCGTCAGGCCAGCCCTCCCGGCTCGTCAGGCCAGCCCTCCCGGCTCGTCAGGCCAGCCCTCCCGGCTCGTCAGGCCAGCCCTCGCCCGGCTCGTCAGGCCAGCCCTCCCGGCTCGTCAGGCCAGCCCTCCCGGCTCGTCAGGCCAGCCCGGCTCGTCAGGCCAGTCAGGCCGCCCGGCTCGTCAGGCCAGCCCTCGCCCGGCTCGTCAGGCCGCCCGGCTCGTCAGGCCAGCCCTCCCGGCTCGTCAGGCCAGCCCTCCCGGCTCGTCAGGCCAGCCCTCCCGGCTCGTCAGGCCAGCCCTCCCGGCTCGTCAGGCCAGTCAGGCCAGCCCCCGGCTCGTCAGCCTTCGCCCGGCTCGTCAGGCCAGTCAGGCCAGCCCTCCCGGCTCGTCAGGCCAGTCAGGCCGCCCGGCTCGTCAGGCCAGCCCTCCCGGCTCGTCAGGCCAGCCCTCGCCCGGCTCGTCAGGCCAGCCCGCCCGGCTCGTCAGGCCAGCCCTCGCCCGGCTCGTCAGGCCAGCCCGCCCGGCTCGTTAGGCCAGCCTTCGCCCGGCTCGTCAGGCCAGCCCGCCCGGCTCGTCAGGCCAGCCCGCCCGGCTCGTCAGGCCAGCCCTCGCCCGGCTCGTCAGGCCAGCCCTTCCGGCTCGTCAGGCCAGCCCTCGCCCGGCTCGTCAGGCCAGCCCTCCCGGCTCGTCAGGCCAGCCCTCGCCCGGCTCGTCAGGCCAGCCTTCGCCCGGCTCGTCAGGCCAGCCCTCCCGGCTCGTCAGGCCAGCCCTCCCGGCTCGTCAGGCCAGCCCTCGCCCGGCTCGTCAGGCCAGCCCGCCCGGCTCGTCAGGCCAGCCTTCGCCCGGCTCGTCAGGCCAGCCCTCCCGGCTCGTCAGGCCAGCCCTCCCGGCTCGTCAGGCCAGCCCTCGCCCGGCTCGTCAGGCCAGCCCTCCCGGCTCGTCAGGCCAGCCCTCGCCCGGCTCGTCAGGCCAGCCCTCCCGGCTCGTCAGGCCAGCCCTCGCCCGGCTCGTCAGGCCAGCCCGCCCGGCTCGTCAGGCCAGCCCTCGCCCGGCTCGTCAGGCCAGCCCGCCCGGCTCGTTAGGCCAGCCTTCGCCCGGCTCGTCAGGCCAGCCCGCCCGGCTCGTCAGGCCAGCCCGCCCGGCTCGTCAGGCCAGCCTTCGCCCGGATCGTCAGGCCAGCCCTCCCGGCTCGTCAGGCCAGCCCTCCCAGCTCGTCAGGCCAGCCCTCGCCCGGCTCGTCAGGCCAGCCCTCCCGGCTCGTCAGGCCAGCCCTCGCCCGGCTCGTCAGGCCAGCCCTCCCGGCTCGTCAGGCCAGCCCTCGCCCGGCTCGTCAGGCCAGCCTTCGCCCGGCTCGTCAGGCCAGCCCTCCCGGCTCGTCAGGTCAGCCCTCGCCCGGCTCGTCAGGCCAGCCCTCCCGGCTCGTCAGGCCAGCCCTCGCCCGGCTCGTCAGGCCAGCCCTCCCGGCTCGTCAGGCCAGCCCTCGCCCGGCTCGTCAGGCCAGCCCTCCCGGCTCGTCAGGCCAGCCCTCCCAGCTCGTCAGGCCAGCCCTCCCGGCTCGTCAGGCCAGCCCTCGCCCGGCTCGTCAGGCCAGCCCTCGCCCGGCTCGTCAGGCCAGCCCTCGCCCGGCTCGTCAGGCCAGCCCTCGCCCGGCTCGTCAGGCCAGCCCTTCCGGCTCGTCAGGCCAGCCCTCGCCCGGCTCGTCCGGTCGCCCGGGCCCTCTTTTGGCCTTGTTCTTACTGTTGTGCCCTCGGGGGGGGGGGTTACCTCTTTGCCCCTTGGTGTGGAGGTTTGCTATTGGCTCAAGGCAAAAAGGTCGTAGGGGCATTTCGGTCATTTTACCCCCAGGACTTGGAAAAACTATAAATAGACCCCCTTGGGTACCTTTGGAGAGGCATTGGCTTTTGGCTTCCTCCTCCCTAGCTCTCTTCTTGGTAGAGTTGAGAGAACTCTCCAAGGTACCCAGCTCTCATTGGTAAGGGAGGGGAAGTGTTCTTGTGACCTTCCGGGTGTGTGGTGGGACCTCCGCGCTAGAGCCGAGGGTCTGTTCCTAGTTTCCCAAGTCTCTGGTCCGTGACATTCTTCTGAGTGTAGTAGGTGTGAGGTCACCCCTTCCCCAAGGGTCGAACTCCACAGAGACCGGTTTTTTCGGTTTCAACATTTTGGTGCGGTGAGCGTGGAGAGTGACCAGCACAGAAAATCTCGGGAGAGTGTCATGGCTGGAGATCAGGGAGGTAGTGATGACCTCGGTGGTCTCCCCAACCTAGGACCCTTCGTAGGAAGGGAAGAGTTCATGGCTTCCATCGAAGGCATCATGGGGATGCTTAGAAGCATTGCCCCTCGGGCTGACAGCTCAACCCCCACCCCCCAGGGACTAGCTCCCAGGGGTCTCGGCGAGCTAACCCAGAGTGGTCTCGGCGAGCTGGCTCCCAGGGGACAAGGCGAGATCACCCCAGCAGGGGGAGAAGTGAGTATGCCGGATAGGAGGCCTGGGAAGGAGAGGATGGTAGAAGGGGTTGAGCGGGACCTCTCAGGCCGGGAGCTGTTCCCCAGCCCGGCGAGAGCTAGCCCCCCATGCGAGCAGGTCGCGCGAGTGGCGGTGGCGAGAGCTCCCCTTAGAGGGTCACCCTTCAGCGAGTTGATCACCTCAGCTCCCGTTCCCGAGGGGTTCAGGGAACTTGACAAGGCATACTACACCGGGAAGGACGACCCCATCCAGCACTTACAGTGGTTCGAGGATGCCGTCTCCATCATACCAATGACGGATGCCTTCAAGTGTCGCCTCTTTGCGATCACGTTGAAGGAGAAGGCAAGGGACTGGTTCCATCAACTCCCTCCAAGGTCCATCTTCGGGTTCGAAGACTTGAGCCGGAGCTTTCAGCTTCGCTTCTCCACGTCCAAGAAGAGGAAGAAAGGTCCTGAGTCCCTCTTCCTGATAAAGCAAAGGGCCGAGGAGTCGCTGGCCCATTACGTTGATAGGTTCCAGGAGGAGGTCCTTGACATCCAAGAGGTGCCAGGGTATGCCCTCCAGATGGCATTCACGGTGGGGTTGCGTGAAGGGTTCTTCAAGATGAGCTTGACCCGGAAGACCCCTCTTTCCTTCGAGGAGCTGATGGAAAGGGCGGCAGAAGAGATAGCCATGGAGGCAGCCAACCCGGCCTTTGTAAAAAAGTTGGCTAAGTTGACGGAGGTGGAGTCGAAAGAGCAAGGTGGCTCAAGGCACCAGGAAGGAAGGCGGAGAGAGGAGCAGAGAGCCCAGGGGTTCCAGAGACAGGAGGGTCCGGAGCCAGGCTGGAGGCAGCAGGGAGGACCTGCCCAGGGTCCAGGAAGAGCTCTTGTCCAGGGTGGGGGGAATCTTCACGGGGGCCAAGGGAGGTTCGACTTCCAAAGGCAAGCCCCAAGACAACTCCTACCCCCACCGCAACAGGCCTTGGCAATAGGCGAAGGAAGAAGAGGCAACGGGAGAGATCGCCGAGTCCGCCGAAGGAGGCCGGTAGAAGAAGCATTGCCGTACTGTGACTACCACCAGGTGGAGGGGCACGCGACAGCTACCTGCCCCGAATTCCTGGAGGTAAGAGGAGCGAGAGGTCAAGCCCAGCAACCACCCCCGAGGCAGATCGAAGCCCCGCCCCCAGCCAGGGAGGAAAACAGATGTGAGGATCGGGTCGACGTGGGCAGCCGGGGAAGGATCGGTTAATGCAAGAGGTGAAGGAGCCTCGCCTCAATAGGAACTTGTATTTTTTTGTAATGTTGTATCGAGTCTAGCCCCCGACCCACTGAGTCGGGAGAGGTCATGTAACCCATCATTTTTTCCCCGTTTGAGGATGTTGAATTTGGCAAGATTTTGTTGAGACCCCAGGTCCTTAGCTCCGATGATGGTCCCGCTGTCAGGCCCTCACTAGCTGGCAGGTCAGGCGTACCTCTCGTGGAAGCCCAAGTTCTCTTAGCTCCGATGATGGTCCCGCTGTCAGGCTCTCACTAGCTGGCAGGTCAGGCGTACCTCTCGTGGAAGCCCCAAGTTCTTAGCTCCGATGATGGTCCCGCTGTCAGGCCCTCACTAGCTGGCAGGTCAGGCGTACCTCTCGTGGAAGCCCAAGTTCTCTTAGCTCCGATGATGGTCCCGCTGTCAGGCTCTCACTAGCTGGCAGGTCAGGCGTACCTCTCGTGGAAGCCCCAAGTCCTTAGCTCCGATGATGGTCCCGCTGTCAGGCCCTCACTAGCTGGCAGGTCAGGCGTACCTCTCGTGGAAGCCCAAAGTCCTTAGCTCCGATGATGGTCCCGCTGTCAGGCTCTCACTAGCTGGCAGGTCAGGCGTACCTCTCGTGGAAGCCCAAAGTCCTTAGCTCCGATGATGGTCCCGCTGTCAGGCTCTCACTAGCTGGCAGGTCAGGCGTACCTCTCGTGGAAGCCCAAGTTCTCTTAGCTCCGATGATGGTCCCGCTGTCAGGCTCTCACTAGCTGGCAGGTCAGGCGTACCTCTCGTGGAAGCTCAAAGTCCTTAGCTCCGATGATGGTCCCGCTGTCAGGCTCTCACTAGCTGGCAGGTCAGGCGTACCTCTCGTGGAAGCCCAAAGTCCTTAGCTCCGATGATGGTCCCGCTGTCAGGCTCTCACTAGCTGGCAGGTCAGGCGTACCTCTCGTGGAAGCCCAAAGTCCTTAGCTCCGATGATGGTCCCGCTGTCAGGCTCTCACTAGCTGGCAGGTCAGGCGTACCTCTCGTGGAAGCCCAAGTTCTCTTAGCTCCGATGATGGTCCCGCTGTCAAGCTCTCACTAGCTGGCAGGTCAGGCGTACCTCTCGTGGAAGCCCCAAGTCCTTAGCTCCGATGATGGTCCCGCTGTCAGGCTCTTACTAGCTGGCAGGTCAGGCGTACCTCTCGTGGAGTATGACCTTTTTACCCTGAGGAGGTCTCGCCACCCAGGCTCTCATCAGCTGGCATGGCAGGTTGACCCCCCAGGAAGCTAAGTGTTTTTAACCTGAGGAGGTCTCGCCACCCAGGCTCTCATCAGCTGGCATGGCAGGTTGACCCCCCAGGAAGCTAAGTGTTTTTACCCCGAGGCTGTCTCGTCACCCAGGCTCCCATTAGCTGGCATGACAGGTTGACCCCTCGGGAGGCTAAGTGTTTTCACCCCGAGGCTGTCTCGTCACCCAGGCTCCCATAAGCTGGCATGACAGGTTGACCCCTCGGGGGGCTAAGCATTTTCACCCCGAGGTTGTCTCGTCACCCAGCTTCCCATTAGCTGGCATGACAGGTTGATCCCTCGGAGAGGCTAAGTATTTTCTCGACCGCGCAAGAAAAGGCCACTCAGCGAATACGTTGGGTTGGATGTTTCTTTCCGAGCTTGTGCCAACCTCAAAAAGAGCGGGGATTGTGTACAACCCCGTATTCGCAGAGTGGGGGTCCTCCATCAGGCGCAAGGGGGATGAAATATTTGCCTCCCTCCCGGCTCGTCAGGCCAGCCCGCCCGGCTCGTCAGGCCAGCCCTCGCCCGGCTCGTCAGGCCAGCCCTCCCGGCTCGTCAGGCCAGCCCTCGCCCGGCTCGTCAGGCCAGCCCGCCCGGCTCGTCAGGCCAGCCTTCGCCCGGCTCGTCAGGCCAGCCCTCCCGGCTCGTCAGGCCAGCCCTCCCGGCTCGTCAGGCCAGCCCTCGCCCGGCTCGTCAGGCCAGCCCTCCCGGCTCGTCAGGCCAGCCCTCGCCCGGCTCGTCAGGCCAGCCCTCCCGGCTCGTCAGGCCAGCCCTCGCCCGGCTCGTCAGGCCAGCCCTCCCGGCTCGTCAGGCCAGCCCTCCCGGCTCGTCAGGCCAGCCCTCGCCCGGCTCGTCAGGCCAGCCCTCCCGGCTCGTCAGGCCAGCCCTCGCCCGGCTCGTCAGGCCAGCCCGCCCGGCTCGTCAGGCCAGCCTTCGCCCGGCTCGTCAGGCCAGCCCTCCCGACTCGTCAGGCCAGCCCTCCCGGCTCGTCAGGCCAGCCCTCGCCCGGCTCGTCAGGCCAGCCCTCCCGGCTCGTCAGGCCAGCCCTCGCCCGGCTCGTCAGGCCAGCCCTCCCGGCTCGTCAGACCAGCCCTCGCCCGGCTCGTCAGGCCAGCCCTCCCGGCTCGTCAGGCCAGCCCTCCCGGCTCGTCAGGCCAGCCCTCCCGGCTCGTCAGGCCAGCCCTCCCGGCTCGTCAGGCCAGTCCTCCCGGCTCGTCAGGCCAGCCCTCCCGGCTCGTCAGGCCAGCCCTCGCCCGGCTCGTCAGGCCAGCCCGCCCGGCTCGTCAGGCCAGCCTTCGCCCGGCTCGTCAGGCCAGCCCTCCCGGCTCGTCAGGCCAGCCCTCCCGGCTCGTCAGGCCAGCCCTCGCCCGGCTCGTCAGGCCAGCCCTCCCGGCTCGTCAGGCCAGCCCTCGCCCGGCTCGTCAGGCCAGCCCTCCCGGCTCGTCAGGCCAGCCCTCCCGGCTCGTCAGGCCAGCCCGGCTCGTCAGGCCGCCCGGCTCGTCAGGCCAGCCCTCGCCCGGCTCGTCAGGCCAGCCCGCCCGGCTCGTCAGGCCAGCCCGCCCGGCTCGTCAGGCCAGCCCGCCCGGCTCGTCAGGCCAGCCCTCGCCGGCTCGTCAGGCCAGCCCTCGCCCGCCCTCCCGGCTCGTCAGGCCAGCCCTCCCGGCTCGTCAGGCCAGCCCTCGCCCGGCTCGTCAGGCCAGCCCTCCCGGCTCGTCAGGCCAGCCCTCCCGGCCAGCCCTCGCCCGGCTCGTCAGGCCAGCCCTCGCCCGGCTCGTCAGGCCAGCCCTCGCCCGGCTCGTCAGGCCAGCCCTCCCGGCTCGTCAGGCCAGCCCTCCCGGCTCGTCAGGCCAGCCCTCGCCCGGCTCGTCAGGCCAGCCCGCCCGGCTCGTCAGGCCAGCCTTCAGGCCGCCCTCCCGGCTCGTCAGGCCAGCCCTCCCGGCTCGTCAGGCCAGCCCTCCCGGCTCGTCAGGCCAGCCCTCAGGCCGCCCGGCTCGTCAGGCCAGCCCTCCCGGCTCGTCAGGCCAGCCCTCGCCCGGCTCGTCAGGCCAGCCCTCCCGGCTCGTCAGGCCAGCCCTCGCCCGGCTCGTCAGGCCAGCCCGCCCGGCTCGTCAGGCCAGCCCTCGCCCGGCTCGTCAGGCCAGCCCGCCCGGCTCGTTAGGCCAGCCTTCGCCCGGCTCGTCAGGCCAGCCCGCCCGGCTCGTCAGGCCAGCCCGCCCGGCTCGTCAGGCCAGCCTTCGCCCGGCTCGTCAGGCCAGCCCTCCCGGCTCGTCAGGCCAGCCCTCCCAGCTCGTCAGGCCAGCCCTCGCCCGGCTCGTCAGGCCAGCCCTCCCGGCTCGTCAGGCCAGCCCTCGCCCGGCTCGTCAGGCCAGCCCTCCCGGCTCGTCAGGCCAGCCCTCGCCCGGCTCGTCAGGCCAGCCTTCGCCCGGCTCGTCAGGCCAGCCCTCCCGGCTCGTCAGGTCAGCCCTCGCCCGGCTCGTCAGGCCAGCCCTCCCGGCTCATCAGGCCAGCCCTCGCCCGGCTCGTCAGGCCAGCCCTCCCGGCTCGTCAGGCCTGCCCTCGCCCGGCTCGTCAGGCCAGCCCTCCCGGCTCGTCAGGCCAGCCCTCCCGGCTCGTCAGGCCAGCCCTCCCGGCTCGTCAGGCCAGCCCTCGCCCGGCTCGTCAGGCCAGCCCTCGCCCGGCTCGTCAGGCCAGCCCTCGCCCGGCTCGTCAGGCCAGCCCTTCCGGCTCGTCAGGCCAGCCCTCGCCCGGCTCGTCCGGTCGCCCGGGCCCTCTTTTGGCCTTGTTCTTACTGTTGTGCCCTCGGGGGGGTTACCTCTTTGCCCCTTGGTGTGGAGGTTTGCTATTGGCTCAAGGCAAAAAGGTCGTAGGGGCATTTCGGTCATTTTACCCCCAGGACTTGGAAAAACTATAAATAGACCCCCTTGGGTACCTTTGGAGAGGCATTGGCTTTTGGCTTCCTCCTCCCTAGCTCTCTTCTTGGTAGAGTTGAGAGAACTCTCCAAGGTACCCAGCTCTCATTGGTAAGGGAGGGGAAGTGTTCTTGTGACCTTCCGGGTGTGTGGTGGGACCTCCGCGCTAGAGCCGAGGGTCTGTTCCTAGTTTCCCAAGTCTTTGGTCCGTGACATTCTTCCAAGTGTAGTAGGTGTGAGGTCACCCCTTCCCCAAGGGTCGAACTCCACAGAGACCGGTTTTCCGGTTTCAACACTAAAAATGTGCCATACAAGCACCAATCATCACAAACGTTGGTGCGACCGGCCCAACGTCTCGTGCACTCAGGGCACCTTATCGGTGTATCGGACAACCCCAGATCCCACCACCATCTTCAGTCCTAGACTGGATGACAACACTTTTAGCATTCGCAAGCCGTGACTCAAGGTACTCGACTCTCTCCTATGCCTGTAGCAACACACCAGTTTCCTTAGGTAGTCGAACTACACCACATAGTGCAGGTACAGTTCAGTCAAGACCGTTGCTCAAATCGTCGTACCCAACACGCACGACGCGGGTCAACCTCCCATTGACTGTTATCGCATACATAACCGATTGTTATGTAATGAGGGTGGCACTTACGGCCACCTGAGTTGGGCCCTCAAGGCGCACAACTCCACACACTAGCCCTACGGTCTCCGAGAGACGGGCTTCGCACAAATATGACAAAACTCCCCCGGGAGTTAATGCCGACGATCCAACGACCTCGTGCAAACATTAGGGTGTTTCCTGGAGCACACCTCCAGTACTCACTGCAACTCCGTGCAGACCCCCAAAATCAAACATACAACTTCCGCGGAGTCTTCTCCGGGAACCCCAGAACATCACCAATCAAGACCAACATGTTCGGATGGGCTTCACACAGCATGCATAAACCGTACTCACGATTCCAGATACTAATGCAATAATAGCGGGGATGCAAGCATCGACCCGTCGGAGAGCACCCTTCCTCCACCTGTCGGTGGAGAGGAGTTTCCATGCAAATATGTTAATTAAGGGCTTCACATGCTCAAGAAGAAAAGTTGTTACCCTTGACGCGCGTTTCAGAGGCATGGCTCGGACACGTCTCGCAATCGGCCTTCGTAGCGGCTGTCCGCGCACAGATCCGGCTTGCACACGCCGATTCGAGCTCAAAATCGACTACCTGCGTGCCTCTTTTCTCTTGTTCGGCCAAGCTCGAGCTCCGAGGCTGATCGGGAGGGGAAGAGAAGCGGGGCTTCTCCTTCCTGGCCGGCAACGGGAGAGGGGAAGAGGAGTCGGGCTTCTCCTTCCTGGCCGGCGACTGGAGTGAGGGAGTGAGAGACGGAGGGGGATCGGTAGAGGAGGCTCGACTGCCCTCCTTTCTCACCGGCGACGGGAGTGAGGGAGTGAGAGAGACGGAGGGGGGATCGGGTGTGAGGGAGAGAGAGAGATCGGGATTGTAAGGGTTGCGGCTGAGAGGGGGGAAATGAGAGGGAGTTAGGGCTTTAGTTAGGTTTTATAATAAAACCTAGCCAACCCTCTATTCGCAGACCAAATCCCTAAACGCACACCGAAACCCATTAATCGCACCTGGCGACCACTAATCCCTCACCGCGCTCTCTAGGCGCACCCCAAAGTAACTAATTTTTGGGGCGTTACAATTCTCTCCTCCTTAAAGAAATTTCGTCCCGAAATTTAAAACACGAGCACGAAATGAAATGCATCAAACCCGAATCAAAAGAGATCGGGGTACTCCTCACGCATGACCTCTTCGGGCTCCCAAGTGAGCTCCTCACGGCCACAATTGTCCCAACGGACTCGCACCATCTTGATTGTCTTTCTCCACAACTGTCGTAAGTTGCTATCGATGATGCACATCGGCGACACCTTGGTAGATAGGCCACTATCCACCGGCACACTATCTGTAACGACCCGGGATTTGGCCCGAAGCCCCCCATGGCGTCGCTACCGGGCTGCAGCCCAAGCACCCCAACCCCTCTCCCTCCACAGGCGGGTTGTTGGTGGCCACAGCCTCCCTTTGATGAGCGAACTCGACAGTTAAGTTGGGCCGTACGGGGTCTTCCCAGGAGGTCACCCATCCCAGTACTACTCTCGCCCAAGCACGCTTAACTATGGAGTTCTTTCAACCTTCATCACCAATTGAGCTGCAGCTCAATTGGTGATGAAGGTTGAAAGAACTCCATAGTTAAGCGTGCTTGGGCGAGAGTAGTACTGGGATGGGTGACCTCCTGGGAAGTCCCCGTACGGCCCAACTTAACTGTCGAGTTCGCTCATCAAAGGGAGGCTGTGGCCACCAACAACCCGCCTGTGGAGGGAGAGGGGTTGGGGTGCTTGGGCTGCAGCCCGATAGCGATGCCTGGAGGGCGGAGCCGTAACGCTGTTACGTACGCGCCAGGGTCGTTACAATAAAAAGTGCACTTTTTATTGTAACGACCCTGGCGCGTACGTAACAGCGTTACGGCTCCGCCCTCCAGGCATCGCTATCGGGCTGCAGCCCAAGCACCCCAACCCCTCTCCCTCCACAGGCGGGTTGTTGGTGGCCACAGCCTCCCTTTGATGAGCGAACTCGACAGTTAAGTTGGGCCGTACGGGGACTTCCCAGGAGGTCACCCATCCCAGTACTACTCTCGCCCAAGCACGCTTAACTATGGAGTTCTTTCAACCTTCATCACCAATTGAGCTGCAGCTCAATTGGTGATGAAGGTTGAAAGAACTCCATAGTTAAGCGTGCTTGGGCGAGAGTAGTACTGGGATGGGTGACCTCCTGGGAAGTCCCCGTACGGCCCAACTTAACTGTCGAGTTCGCTCATCAAAGGGAGGCTGTGGCCACCAACAACCCGCCTGTGGAGGGAGAGGGGTTGGGGTGCTTGGGCTGCAGCCCGGTAGCGATGCCTGGAGGGCGGAGCCGTAACGCTGTTACGTACGCGCCAGGGTCGTTACACTATCGACCTCCGACACAGAATCAGGTTCCCGCACCGCCTTCCTCAACACAGAAATATGGAAGATGTTGTGCAACCCACTCAGCTCCATCGACAAAGCAAGTTGGTAAGCTGTCTCGCCGATGCGCTCGGTGATCTCAAATGGCCCTAAATACCTTGGACTCAGCTTCTTCCAGCGTCGGACTCTTGACACTCCTTTGAAAGGCTTTATCTTCAAGTACACCCAATCTCCAACCGCGAACTCCACGTTCCGGTGCTTGACATTGTAATACTTTGTCTGACGATCTTGGGCGGTCAACAACCGCTCTCGAATGATCTGTATAGACTCATTCGCCTCATCAACATCATTGCGCTTCAACATCTTAGTATCACCGGTTTCTGCCCATGTCAACGGAGTACGACACTTCCGGCCGTATAACGCCTCGTACGGGGTCATCTGAATACTTGCATGATAACTGTTGTTATAAACAAATTCTGCCATGTGTAGGTGATCCTCCCAACGCTGTCCGAAATCCAAAACGCACATTCGCAGCATATCCTCCATCGTCCGATTTGTCCTTTCAGTTTGCCCATCCGTCTGCGGATGGAAGACAGTGCTAAACTTGAGCTTTGTGCTCAATGACCGATGAACGTGCCTCCAATCACCGGACGCAAACCGCCCATCACGGTCGCTAACTATGATGCGAGGGACGCCATGCAATCGAACGATGTTCTCCACATACAACTTTGCTAGTTTCTCTACTGGATCGCTTTTCCGATTCGGGATAAAATGCGCAACTTTGGTTAACCGATCGACAATCACCCAGATAGAGTCATTTTTCTGCAACGACTTTGGCAAACCGTGCACAAAATCCATGGAAATATCATCAAATTTCCACTCCGGGATCGGCAATGATTTCAAAAAGCCTCCTGGTCGTTGACACTCGGCCTTCACTAGAGCGCATGTTTGACATTTTGCCTCGTAGAGGGCTATGTCCTTCTTCATACCTGGCCACCAGAATAAAGTCTTCGTGTCCTGGTACATCTTTGTGCTCCCTGGGTGGATTGAGTACTTGGTATTGTGAGCCTCGTACATCAACTCCTCCCGTAGAGTATCAGACTTTGGGACGCACAAGCAATCACCCTTCCGCAAGAGACCGTCTTCAACCAAGAAATGGGAATTTGACCCTTCCGCTGCATAACGCTTCATGCTCTCATCGAGCTTCAACGCTTTACGAACTCTGTGCGCGAGGTCACATTGCACCTCCGTCCAGTTCAAGCATGCGTTTGCACTAGAACTCCTGTCAACGCAGGTAATACCCATGTCTTCCAACTCCTGAATTAAACATGCATCATGCACGCGCAACCAGTTTGCTCGTGTAGGAGTTATGCGACTCAAAGCGTCAACGACCACATTCCCCTTCTCGTATGTGTAGTGTATTTCAAAGGTGTAATCTCCGAGGAATTCCATCCACCTTCTTTGTCGCATGTTCAACTCCTTCTGGTTCAATAGGTACTTAAGGCTCTTATGATCCGTAAAGATGTCAACCTTCACACCATATAAATAATGCCGCCAAAGCTTCAAGGCGAATATCACTGTCGCTAACTCCAAGTCGTGGACGGGATAATTCCTTTCATGCACCTTCAGCTAGCGTGAGCCGTACGCTATAACCTTCCCAAACTGTAGGAGAACGCAGCCTACGTCTCTCCCTGAGGCATCGCTATATATCTCGTAGCCATCCGTACCACATGGCGAAGTTAAAACAGACGATGTGGTCAGACGACTCTTCAGTTCCCCAAAAGCACGTGCGCACTCTGAAGACCACACAAACTTCTGATCCTTTCTTGTCAGGGTAGTGAGGGGTAAAGCTATCCGTGAGAAGTTCTCCATGAACCGCCTATAGTAGCCGGCCAGTCCCAGAAAGCTCCGGACTTCCGCCACTGTAGTCAACACGGGCCACTCCGGTATAGCTGCTATCTTTGCCGGATCCACAACAATACCCTCTCCACTAACAACATGACCGAGAAACGCCATAGACGATAGCCAAAACTCGCACTTAGATAACTTGACATATAGTCGACTCCTCCTCAAGGTGTGCAAAACCAATCTCAAATGGTTCGCGTGATCCTCCTCTGACTGTGAGTACACCAAGATATCATCTATGAAGACAATCACAAACCGGTCCAGATACTCCCGAAAAGTTCTGTTCATCAAGTCCATGAATACCGATGGGGCATTTGTCAACCCGAACGACATCACTGTGAACTCGTACTGACCATAGCGTGTGCCAAACGCTGTCTTGGGAATGTCACTCTCTCTTATACGCAATTGATAGTATCTAGACTTCAAATCCAACTTCGAGTAGACGGTTGATCCAGCCAATTGATCAAACAAATCGTCGATTCTCGGAATCAGATACTTGTTCTTTTCCGTCAGCTTGTTCAACTCTCGATAGTCAATGCATAGACGCAGACTCCCGTCCTTCTTCTTTACAAAGAGGACCGGTGCACTCCAAGGTGAACCACTTGGAAGTATGTAACCCTGCTCTAGAAATTCCTGTAGCCGAACTTTTAGCTCTGCCATCTCCTTTGGTGCCACTCTGTATGGTACACGGGACACAAGTTTCGCACCTGGCACTAGATCAATAGGGAAATCGATCTCTTGCTGGGGTGGAATCCTAGGGAGATCCTTAGGAAACACATCTGCAAACTCTGACACGATAGGGATGTCACTCAAAAGAGACTTCGGCTCTACGGCCTCCAATAGCGTGAAGAACAACTTCGCGCCCTTCTGAACTGCTTTGACCACTTGGAGAGCAGACATCAGCATCTTGCTCGATCCTCGCATACCAGCAAATTTGGTCTCGCATCAAGTACCCTGTCTCAGTGTAATTTCCTTTGAGTTGCAGTCGATACAGGCACGCTGCTCCGAGAGTCAGTCCATGCCAAAAATCACGTCGAACTCGGATATCGGCAGCATATACGCTTCCAACTCGAAGTCGCGATTCCCTATCCGCACCTGAACACAACAAGTCCTATGCGCACGCATCAAGCATCTGTTAGGCAGCAAGACATCCAATCTATTGATTGATAAAACGGAAGGCACTCTGATACGCAACACGAAGTCCTTGGATAGAAAGGAATGAGAAGCGCCTGTATCGAACAGTGCTCTCGCCGGATAGTCGCAAATTAGGACAAAACCTAATTCAAACAAGTTAAGGAAAGCACATGGTAACAAGTATATAAAGCAGTAAAAACTGTATACTATGGCGTACCTGTCACCACGTCATTCTGTTTTATTGCCTCCTGTTGGCCAAGGTTGTAAACTCGAGGCTGTGCAGGAGTATAATGAGAAGCTGTTGACTCCACGGCTTTCCCTTTATCAGTATAAGATGCTCCTGACTTCTTTTCAGTCTTCGGTGGGCCACTGCGGCACTCTCGGGCATTGTGCCCCACCTTGCCACATGTATAACACGTAAGCGGGCCACGACTCGAAGTAGCTCCAGAGGTAACGGTAGGAGGGGCTGGTCCAGACGACCTAGCCTTCTTGTTCCACCTGCTGCGGAACCCAGACTTAGAAGAAGTAGGCGCCTTGAACTCTGGCTTCTTCACGGCCAATTCCTTCTTACTTTGGATCCTCTTCAAGTCTTGTTCCAACGATCTGGCTGTATTGACTAAGGTGAGAAACCCTTGCGTCATTGGGCCGGAAAGAAGTACCCGCAAATCATCTCGCAGTCCTTCAAAGAACCGATTCGTCTTCCTCTCTTCGTCCTCAAACAAAGATCCAGCATACTGTCCCAGCCTAGAGAACTCCTGAAGGTACTCATCGATCGACCGGTCTCCTTGAGTCAACCTTAGAAATTGGTTCTCCAATGCAATCCGTTGTGCTGTAGGGACATAACGTGATAGGAAGAATCGTGAAAACTCTACCATGGAGACTTATGTCAGCAGTCTCCCTTACAAGTGATGAGCTTCAATCTCATCCCACCATATCTTTGCTTCACCATCCAACAGGAAGGTGACAAAGGTGACCTTCTGAGGTTCTTCTGTTTCTGTAGCTGTCAAAATTCTCTTGACCCGAGAAAGCCAATCTTCAACATCAGAAGGGGATCCAGCTCCCGCAAAATATCGAGGATGGAAGCCCAGAAAGTACTTCATTTGATTCTCCGCCACTCGCCTTACCGCCACGGGCTCTACATCCACTCGCCTAACACCACTGGCTCCACAGCAGCAACATGAACAGGGGCCACCGTAGGGGCCACTTGCCTTTGTGGTTGTGCATTAACCATGGCAAACACCGCTTCCGCAACCAAACGGATTGTTTCCGCAGAAGGTAGGGGTGTAGGCACCTCCGTCGGTGCATTGCTCTCTGCAGAATGCTGACTTTGAGACTGATCAGCACCGCTTCTGGTCACTTATAGTTGAGCCACACGTACTTTAGTGACTAAAAGACATAGCAAACAACAAACAAAAGAACGCTCAGGTTCCACAAACAATGTTTTTAGTATGTTTTACGCGTGTTTTTTCATTCCTAAGTAAACATTCATAGGTTCTTTTCGGTAACGCACATGAGTGCTCGCCACCCTTTAAAAGGAATTCGACCACGAATTCAAATAAGTAAGAACGACACCAGAGTCTGATACCAAATTGTAACACCCCCATCCGTCACGAATAATATAACAAAAGGTCCGGTCGGGGCCCGACGTCATATTAAACGGACAGACGGAAGAGTTACTAAATGAAACCATAAAACTCATTACATTAATTTGAAAACGCATCCTAACACAGAGTTGCATTCTAGCGGAAAAATAAGAAGTTAAAAACCAAGCCCCAAGGGCGACTGTCCACTAAACACAAAACTAGGAATGAGGGAGTAAACACCAAAGTTTCGACCTTAAGGCCTTACATCACAAATGATTAACCAAATAGAAAGTGGTTTGCATACATCGGCACGCATGCCGACAACGCATGAAAATAACTAAAACAAGCAATTGGGCCTTCGAGGGCCAGCTTAGCATGAAGGGCTTCAGCCCGCTACTTCCCGCTCGGCTCCGCAGCACCTGCAAGCAAACATTCCACCAAGCGGTGGCAAACAAGGCAACGGTCAGCAAGAGCTGACCAAATTATAACGACCCCACCCCTTTATTGGGGGTGGCGGAGCTTCTTCCCTGCAAGCGGATTAACATAATTACATAAAGCTAAAAATGTGCCATACAAACACCAATCATCACAAACGTTGGTGCGACCGGCCCAACGTCTCGTGCACTCAGGGAACCTTATCGGTGTACCGGACAACCCCGGATCCCACCACCATCTTCAGTCCTAGACTAGATGGCAACACTTTGAGCATTCACTAGCCGTGACTCAAGGTACTCGACTCTCTCCTATGCCTGTAGCAACACACCAGTTTCCTTAGGTAGTCGAACTACAACACATAGTGCAGGTACAGTTCAGTCAAGCCCGCTGCTAAAATCATCGTACCCAACACGCACGACGCGGGTCAACCTCCCCTTGTCTATTATCGCATACATAACCGATTGTTATGTAACAAGGGTGGCACTTACGGCCACCTGAGTTGGGTCCTCAAGGCGCACAACTCCACACACTAGCCCTACGGTCTCCGAGAGACGGGCTTCGCACAAATACGACAAAACTCCCCCGGGAGTTAATGTCGACGATCCAACGACCTCGTGCAAACATTAGGGTGTTTCCTGGAGCACACCTCCATTACTCACTGCAACTCCGTGCAGACCCCCAAAATCAAACATACAACTTCCGCGGAGTCTTCTCCGGGAACCCCAGAACATCACCAATCCAGACCAACATGTCCGAATGGGCTTCACACAGCATGCCTAAACCGTACTCGCGCTTCCGGATACTAATGCAATAATAGCAGGGATGCAAACATCGACCCGTCGGAGAGCACCCTTCCTCCACCTATCGGTGGAGAGGAGCTTCCATGCAAATATGATAATTAAGGGCTTCACCTGCACAAGAAGAAAAGTCGTTACCCTTGACGCGCGTTTCAGAGGCATGGCTCGGACACGTCTCGCAATCGGCCTTCGTAGCGGTTGTCCGCGCACAGATCCGGCTTGCACACGCCGATTCGAGCTCAAAATCGACTACCCGCGTGCCTCCTTTCTCTTGGTCGGCCAAGCTCGAGCTCCGAGGCTGATCGGGAGGGGAAGAGAAGCGGGGCTTCTCCTTCCTAGCCGGCGACGGGAGAGGGGAAGAGGAGTCAGGCTTCTCCTTCCTGGCCGACGACTGGAGTGAGGGAGTGAGAGAGACGGAGGGGGATCGGGAGAGGAGGCTCGGCTGCCCTCCTTTCTCACCGGCGACAGGAGTGAGGGAGTGAGAGAGACGGAGGGGGGATCGGGAGTGAGGGAGAGAGAGAGATCGGGATTGTGAGGGTTGCGGCTGAGAGGGTGGAAATGAGAGGGAGTTAGGGCTTTAGTTAGGTTTTATAATAAAACCCTAGCCAACCCGCTATTCGCAGACCAAATCCCTAAACGCACACCAAAACCCATTAATTGCACCTGACGACCACTAATCCCTCACCGCGCTCTCTAGGTGCACCCCAAAGTAACTAATTTTGGGGGCGTTACAACAACAATACCACAACTTCACTAAGTATCCTAGTTTTTTTGATGAAAACCATACTTTTCATTCATGCAAATCCAAAGTCAACAAATCAAGTATATGGGACGGAAGACTAGAAGGCTCATCAAAAAATATAGCAGTAACAACATGAGACACCCGACTAGCATCTCGACGAACGAAAGAGAACGATGCCAAACCCCATAGTTAATCTAGTATGTATGACAAAATTTGTCAATCTACCGACAAAGACACCACCCACCCTAGAGGGTACGAATAGGAGGATCACAGTCGTCCTCAAAAGTGACCACATCCCAACCCCATGACAAGGCAAGATTAACCGTCAGACGAGCCGCCAAAGCCTCCGCCACTGTCGAGAAACCCACATGTGGAACGCAACCCACCCGCCAATCAAGCAAAGCACCCCCAAAATCCTGCGCAACAACACCCATCCCCTCCCTGTTAGAATCTGAACGCACAACACCGTCAAAATTTACCTTTATCCCATCATCCATAGGGGGACCCATGTGAAGATCTGTACTCCTGTCTCCCCAAATGATTCGAGAACCGAGCGTAATTTCAATAAAATTATCGCAGCATTGAATAAAACTAAAGATCCATAGTACAAAAAATATAAAACACCAGATTTTTTTCATTGATTTATTTATATACAAAAGTTTTTACACAAACTATGAGTATTTAACTATACTCATTACAGAATGCACAATCATAATCTTGACATGCGGTTTTATGTCTTTTCTGAGGTTCTTCAATTCCTATGAAAATCTTGAGTCATACCTTCGCCAGTTCTTCATGGTGAATCCTTCGTGGTGCAATGAGAGACGCTCTTGTTGTCTAAAAAATGTGTCAGCGATGGGTTAGTCATAAAAATCTGACTATGTGAGTGTTGAAATTGAAAACTCGGTCTCTGTGGAGTTCACCCTTGGGGAAGGGGTGATCGCACACTTCTCTCTCGCGAGCCAAAAAACTAAGGAAAAAAGAACAGAGGACAGACCCAAGGGCTCGGCGCGGAGATCACACCACACACCCGGAAGATCTTAGAGCGTTTTCCCTCCCTAGCCAAATGTCGAGCTAAGGATACCTCAAAAAGCGCAAGAAGACCGAGGGACCAGTAAACATGTCTTCTGAGGTATCCTCTTGGGTCTATTTATAGGTTTCTGAAGACGCTCTGCAAATAGCTAAACTTTGTTGTTCTTAACGGCTATGTGCAGCCCAATTGGGTCTGCAAACATCGTAACTTCGTTGTTCTAGAAGGATATTTGCACCCCCTGCAAGGGTATCCAGGTAATTTGCCTTTGGGCCCCACTGGGCGGGTACCGAGGATCAGGGGGCCAGCTCGCCACTCTGCTCGGCGGACGCGGCCTGGCTCCCGCAGCTCGCCTGCTATCTCTAGGCGAACGCGAGCCAAGACGCCATGACTCGCCTACCTTATACGGAGGTGAGCCGGCGACGAGGTCGCCTAGACAAACGCGGGCTGGGTCTGGCTCGCACGACTCGCTTGCCTCCTTGGCGGCAGCGAGCCAGCCTTCCGAGCTCGCCCGCCTACTACACTAGTGCGGGCCGATTCCTCTGGCTCGCCCGCCTAGCCTGACCCACTCGGCGAACACGTGGTTGTACAGTGAGAAAAATACTTCATGAACTGTTATACATACAGACAATGAGAGGTAACAATATTCATACATCACAATAAGCAATAATTATCATAATATTTACTCTCAACACTAACTCTTTATCTCTCACATTATTTTTAGTTACATAAAATAAGAAATATTAAGGTATGTAAATTTGAATTGGGTCTCACCCTTTTAAGGCAAAATGTAGGCAAACTTCTACTGATGAATCCATAGTAGATAACCTCTACACCATAAGATTCAATCTTTAACATTTCCTTAACTCAGAGTTTTTATATTATTATTATCTTATCATAACTTCCATGAAAATATGTGTTTTAAAATAAAACTTTCCCTCCGAATTTGTATCGCTTTCATTTCTCTCGCCCACATTTATTTCACAGTGATATATCATTGAGTTAAACTCATATGTACATGCAGTGTTATCTTTTAATAATTAAAACATAAAAATATGAAAAGTACTTGAAATAAACATAATTCAAGAAATAAGAAACTCATCAACGTCTTCCCTTTACTCGTATTCTTATCTGCATTATTGTCACACATTTCTTGAGACGTCGTCCTCTTGTTTCTCGGCCTCAAAAACCACTGAAATAGCACACACTGTAATTGTGTTGCGTCTCTTATATGCGTAGCGTTGATGTTTTAAAAGATTTAGGAAAAAACGTTTTAAATCCGTCAAAATACGAAAGTCAACTCAAATAAATGATAAAAATAAAATACTTATATTTATACTTGTTGTTCAACCCAAACTCAGCCCTCAAACAAGGCTGTCAACACAAAACCAGCCTATAAACAGTGCTGTTTAGCAAGACACAAGGCACAAAAAAGATCCAAAATTACAAGGTAAACAATAATCGGAAGAGCAATTGCTCCACCCCAAACAACACTAATATCAGCCAATTTCTGAAATTAAAAACAACAAGCCAAAAAAATGGAGAAAACAACAAGCAGCTTTAATACGACATAATCAGCAGTGAAAAAAAATAGCATTGGTCGGCTAACATATGACAAAGCTTATTTCAGTAAGGCAACAATAAAAGAAACAAAGAAATGCATCTTTACTGCGGGAGAGGGAGGAAGAAGGTGTTGCACAACCCTTCCTACTTAGATGCGCCGAGATTTAGCGAAGTTCTTCCAAAATCCTCGGAGGAGGTACTGAAGAAGATGGTAGGAGGCAGGAGAGAAAAGCAGCAGCAACAACAGCTCAAAACCAGCGGTTAGGGAGTCAAAAACCAGCATTAGAAAAGCCCTAATCCAGCGGCTCTAGAAGACGGCATGACACAGGAAGTAGTGACACAGAGTAGCGACACAGAGCAACGACAGAAGTAGCAGCAGGTATTAAAAGGAAGAGAGGAATAACATTCAGGAAGGAGAAGCAGAGCACGGAAATAGGAAGAAGAAGCCGAGAGCAGCCGTCGGGATTCAGCGGCACGAAATAACACAGAGATGGAATGCGGAAGAATGAAAAGGGTTCGAGCTCAATTTATTAAAACAGTAAGCGGGCAACAGTGGGATCCAACAAAATCACCGATTTAACATTGTTATGTGTCTCAATCTAAGCTCAAATAAACCATCATCTATCTCAAGGTTAAACCAAGTGTTAAAATCCACTTCCAACTCAATCATATCACATAATTCCACATGTCAAATGCATAAGCTAGCACAACACTCAGCCAACACAAGCCTAACTTACTAATGACAGCCCACATATACTAATTAATCATTTGTTTTAAATAAATAAATGAGTCATCACAATCATTTGGCTAAAAAGCACCCCCACAAAAGAAAACAATGTAAATAATAAAATAAAAGAAAACACAAAAAATATTACGTAAAATTCGTACTGCTTTGCGTTCTCATCATCGGGAAATAAAATTTAAAAAAATTTCGTTGCATAAAATTTGGATCGTCACAACCCAATGGGAAGACCCTAGCAATTCTGGGAGCTCTCCCACCTGCAATGTCTCGGAAAATGCAAAGAGGATACACCAAGCAAACATCATTGTTAAACCAATAGGTTGCATTACCCTATCCAAAACCATTGTGTTCCTCCTCCCACTAGAGAGCATAGCATAGCGTAGCAAACAATGCAAAAGAATTGCAAGATAGCACTCAGAATGCCTCCCAAATCCAGAGCTCCAGAGAGCCAACACTCCAATAAGAATCAATTCTCGGGATAATAATAGAACGCTAAGCAGGAATCACACTTGGACAATGGAAGAGGGCATGTCGCAAATTCTCATCAGGGCAACCACAGAAAGGACAGACCAACAACGTCATCGAGTGTCGACGCCGAATATTGACCCTTGTAGGGAGAATGTAACAAGCAAATAAATCACCAAAAAAATTCTCACCCGAGGGAGAACAAACGTTTTCCAAAAAAACTTCCAATCAGGTAGACCACCAGAAAGCCTCCCCCCCCCCCCGATTGATGAACCAAGTGATAAGATCTCCAAACAGAGAACAGACTTGCTAGAATAATGTCAAACTCATTGGTCCAAAGTAGGTGCACGCCCCCACATGTATGGAAAAAATCATTGTTGTATCCTCCGCGGAGAAGAGGCCGACACTAACACAGGGTCCCAACCTTGCCCATCAGGCAACATAAGCTCGGCGACAAGCTCCGGGCAATGTGCATTCAGCATTGACGTCAACACCCAAAAGGTCAAAGGTCGTGGCGACCATCTATCCGTCCAGATTCGAATATTCCACCCAGATCCAATAACAGGCCGAGAACCCCCCCCCCCCCCTCCACCACCAGTGGCGGGGCCTTATGTAACACTCACATCCGTCGTCTGGCATATAACAGAAGGTCCAGCTGGAACCCGACGCCATATACCACGGACAGTCGGAAGGGTTACATAATAATACCAAATACTCAACTACTCGCCCTAACACAGTGCATTCTAGCGGAAGCTTTTAAACAGTTTAAGAGAACCCAAAAATGCACAACACTAGCATGAATGTCCACTATTAACCACAGGAATGAAATATAACAAATACACAATAGTGTACTTGGTCTTATGGCCTTACAAATGTTCACTTAACAACATAGTGTTTTACAGACATCGGCTCGCAGGCCGGCCACACATGATAGAAATAAAATAACAGTTCGCTTTGGCCTTCGAGGGCCAGCACAACAGCTTGGGCTTCAGCCCGCTATTTGGTACTTAGTTTCGCAGCACCTGCTAGCAACATTCCACCGCACGGTGGCAAACAAAGCAACGGTCAGCAAAAGCTGACCAAATTATAACGACCTCACCCTTTATTCGGGACGGCGGTGCTCTTTCCCTGCATTTCATTAGCCCAGCTAAACAATTAAGCGCATAAGTATATTTCGCCACAGGTGTAGGCTCGCCCGACCAAACACCTCGTGCACTCAGGGCACATTCTCGGTGAATCCGGTCAATTCCGTGGCTTCACCACCATCCTCGGGACGACAAACATTGTGAGCATTTTTAGTCTTTCCGACCGCAGTCCAAGACTCCCTACTATGTCAACGGTCAGTTCCACTTTAGGGCCTCTAGCACCAAACCGCACATCCCAGGTCCATTTCCACTTGCTCGTTGCTCACTCCGCCTAGTCACTTTAAAACGTACGCGCGGGCCAAGCTTCACCCAGATCCTAATTCATTTCCAAACATCACATAACCCAGTTATGTTCAAGGATGGCTCCCCGGCCGCCAAGTTAGCAGAATTACGTTTCCGCCCAGTTTTTTGGGTGCGCCTTGGAGTTAATCCCTAAGGATGTCTGCTGCAATTTACCGCATAGAAACCCAAAAACACAAAGCACGGAGTCTTCTCCGGTAATCCATACAATATGCAACATCACCGATTCAGACAACCACGTCCGGGTAGACTTCACACACAATGCCTAAGTCCGTACTTCGATTCCGGATTCTACATGCAACACAAGGGGGGCTATTCACATCTACCCTAAGGAACACAACGCACTCACCGCACACTCGCGGGAGCGGGTTTCTTATGCAGAAAAGAAAAGGACTTCACATGTCTAAGTGGAGAATCGTTACCCTTGAAGTCCGCTTTGTCACCATGAGAAACTAGCCGGATGGAAGGCTTCGCAAGGGAATTCTCTCCACAGATCTGGTCTCGGTTCTTGATTTGATACTCCAATGCTCCGCCGACGGCCGGATTCCTCCCTTCCTTCTTCCTTGCTCTCTTCTCTCTTTAACTTCTTAGAAAGAGAGAATTTAGGAGGAAAATGAGGGATTAATCCTCTATTCCCAAACTTAATACAGCAGGATCTCATCTGGGCCGTCAGATCATATTTAAAGAAAACAAACGGCTCAGATTAGCCTAAAATTTCTCAATCCTAGGCCGAACACGGCTTTGCACATGGCCGTGCCCCAGGTCGTGTGCCTCGATCCAGCCATGAATATCGAGCACAAAAAAGAACACGGGTTGGGACACGCCCGTGTCCTAACCTGACACGCCCGTGTGGGGTCCTCGACACGCCCGTGACCAGGGGTCGTGTCGCAAATAACCGTCACGCCAACCGTCACGTCCCATAGTGTACACGGGTGGCGACACGCCCATGTCAGACTTGACACGCTCATGTCAACTAGTACACGCCCGTGTTTCGGGCCGTGTCCCTCAGTCGACACAGGACCAAACTTTCCAGAGAAATACACGACCATGTGACACGCCCGTGTCCCATGTCGTGTGCCTGACACGCCCTGGGACACGCCCGTGTCCCAGGTCGTGTTCGAGCACTCAACGCTCGTCGACCTCAACTCAACGATCCGAGCACGACACGGCCATGTGACTCACCCGTGTCACAGGCCGTGTTCACCCTACCAAGACCCAAACTTGGTTCAAACACCGCCTGTTTCACTTTTGAGTTTCGGGGCGTTATACCTTACACCAGCAACAAAAAAGCCACCCATTGAGAAGTAGCAGGCACGGTAAATAGAGCTGACCAATGAATTCGACCTCTGAATAATTCATGTCTGCTTCGCTAGGAAAACCAAATTGAAAGTAGACAAGCATCAAAAACCCATCCCTCCACATAATTTTGGCTAACATAACGCACTCCAAGATTTCCATCCCCGCCCTTCCACAAAAAGCCTGCCAGAAGCGAGTTAATCTCCGCAATAAGTGAGCTGGGAAGTGTAAAACAACTCATAATATGTGTAGGAATGGAGGTAAGCACCGCCTTAATGAGAATCTCCCTGCCTGCCTGAGATAACATCTTCACCCTCCACCCCTGAATTCGCTGTCATTTACAATCTTTAATATATTTGAATGCAACGTAACGACATCGCCCGACAGTAGCTGGTACCCCCAAATACATTTTATGTTGGTTTCTCCTACTGATACCCATGGCCACAATATCCTCTGCAACCCCCTCCTAGACCGAGGCTCCAAACATGACTGATGATTTGCTGAAATTAATCACTAATCCCGATGAAGTCGCAAAATCACCCAAAATGTCAGAAATAGCATGAACCTCCGCCCAGCATGCCCCATAAAAAATGAGAGTATCATCTGCAAACAATAAGTGAGAAATCCGATGGGCGGAAGGGGCCACCGTAATACCACAGAGCCGTCCATCCCGCTCCGCACAAGCCAACATCCTACTTAGAAATTTCGAGCACATAATGAATAGGTATGAGGACAGTAGATCTCCTTGCCAAAGCCCCCGCCAAGGCTGAACCACTCTCCATTCAGTAGAAAAGAGCATGGAAGAGGGGATATACAACATAATAAGAGAAATGAAGTCCTTTGGAAAACCCAATCTCCCAAGCGCCCCGACAAGGAAAGGCCACTCCAACATATTATAAGCTTTGATCATGTTGAACCCGGGAACCACGGTTCAACGAGGAGTTCAGACCGGAGTTGTAGTTTGCCTCTACTTTTCCCGAAGCGACGCCCTAGACAGAGGACTTAGAGTTTGGAGAAATTCCCACCAGAATCTCAAGCAGACCCTGAGCCACAGCGAAGAGGTTCTACCACGCACCTAGAAAATCTTAAATTGCTTCCCCTCCCAATCCAATGCTGGATCGGGCACCTTCGGAGGGTCTTGAGAGCTCCCGATAGAGGTGTCCAAAAAAACCGGGCTCACCGGGCCGGCCCGGCCCGGCCCGGTGAAAAGCCCGGTAGGCCCGGTCCCGGGCCAAGCCCGGTTCGGGCCCAGGCCGGGCCATGGGGCCCTTCCAGGCCCCAGTATAGGGCCAAGGCCTGGCCCGGTGCCCGGCCTGGGCCGGGCCGGGCAAAGCCCGGTCACCGGGCTTAGCCCGGGCTAGCTGGAACCAACGGCTCTAAGAGCCGTTGGTTCCAACCAACGGCTCTTAGAGTCGTTGGTTGCCAGCCCAGCAACCAACGGCTCTAAGAGCCGTTGGCTGCTGTTGGCAGCAGCCACTTGGGCTGCTATTTGCAGCCCAAGTGGCTGTTTTTTTTAAATAATTTTTTTTTTTTTTTAAAAAAAACTATAAACCCCCCCTCCCCCCTCATTTCTTCCTTTCACCCTCCCACTTTCTCTCTCTCTCTCATCTCTATTTCTATTTTCTCGCGAACATGTCGTCAACGCAGGCGTCGTCTTCCTCATCCGTCGCTCACGAAGTGGTGGAACACAAGCGTACGGCGGCAGTTTGGGAATATTTCGACTTAGTACAAGTCGGCGCGGAGCAAAAGACGAGGTGCAAACAGTGCTCGAAATTACTTTCGACCGCTGGCAACTCGACACTCGCAAGACACGTTAAGTCTTGCGCAGCCAAACAAGCTCCTCCCGAGTCGACCCAGGCGCAATTATCGACATCCGGACAAATCTGGACGTACGATCAAGGATGGCAGCGAGAGCTGCAGGTGAAGAACATCATCAGACGCGGGTTGTCGTTCAGCCATTACGACAACGAAGAAGAGACCGAGTACATTCACCAAGGGCTACAACCCAAATATCACCAAGTAAGTCGATCTTCTATTAGACGCGATGCGCTTAAATTTTACTTAGAGGCAAAACAAACTTTAATAAATTTTTTTGAAAAATTTGAGGGTCTAGTGAGTTTAACGAGCGACGTTTGGACAAGTAGTATAAAATTAGGATTATCATATATGTCTATAACGTGTCACTGGGTCGATCCCGTTTCCTGGGATCTAAATAAACGAATAATTTGTTTTGAAAGTTTCGAAGTCCCGCACACCGGTGAGGCGATTTATCAAATAATTTCAAAATGTGTGCGCGAATTTAAAATAAAAGAAAAAATTATGAGTATTTCTTTCGATAACGCCACAAATAATACCACCTCAATTGAGTGGTTAAAACGTGATTTGAAACCTATGTTAAACGGCGCCTTTTTTCATACTCGTTGCGCGTGTCACGTTTTAAATTTAGTAGTACATGATAGTTTGTCCTATATGGAACCATACATTAATAAAATACGTTTAATGTTACAATTTATTTATACTTCTAAACAACGACGTCAAGATTTTAAAAAATTCGTAACCGGTCAAGGTCACAAATTTTTGAAACCTCTATTTGACATGTCAATTAGATGGAACTCTACATATATAATGTTAAAACGAGCGATTCGCCAAAAAACACTATTAATGAAATTTTATACTTTGTTAGATCAACATGAATTAACCGAGTCCGATTGGGCAATTTTAGAAAATTACATGAATTTGTTAGAAGTTTTTTATACTGCGACAAATAGTTTATCGGGCGTATATTATCCTACTAGCCCGCTAGTTATTGAAAATATTGTTAATATTTCACAAAAATTAAATTATTTTAAACAACACGCCGGATGGATCGAATTAATAAAAATAATGGAAATAAAATTTTTAAAATATTATAGAGAAATCCCAGTTATGTTTTCATGCGCCGCCGCTTTGAATCCTCTTTTCGGCGTAGACGGCGTAGAAAAATTTATTGAAGAAATAAATAACAATATAAGCGTAGATCTAAATGATTCAGATTTAGATAATCTGAGTCTTTTAAATTTTAACAATATTTTTACTCAATGTTATAATTATTACGATAATTTATATGGGTCGCGGCCCCGAGAAGATGTGTCGCAACCCAAAACATCTAGTAGTTTTAAAAATAAAATGTTAGAGTTAGCCTCTAGGAAAAAAGCGCGCACAACATCTAGTAGTTTAAATGAATTAGGGTTGTACACAAAAACACAATTTCACGATTTTATGTCCACGGACGAATTAGAAAATTTCGATATTTTAAAATGGTGGAAAGGTAAAGTACATACCTATCCTATTATGGTCTATATGGCCCGAGATTTACTAACGATCCAAGCTAGCACGGTAGCTTCGGAGTCTGCTTTTTCTCTTAGTGGCAGGGTTTTAAACGAGCGGAGAAGTCGGCTAAGCGAAGAATCGCTCGAGATCTGCATATGCTACAAGGACCACCTGAACGCGATGAAGAGAAAGCAGCATATTTCAGCGATCGAGGATAGCTCGTCGGAAATGGAAGATGAGATGGACGCGATCAATTTAAACTAGGGCCACTAAGCAACTTTTTGTATTTTTTGATTTGTAATTTTCTAATTTTTAATAATTTAGAATATTTGTCATTTGACATTTGTAATTTTTAAAAATTTAGAATTTCCCAATTTTTGTATATTTATAGTGTAAATTTTACACATTCCTAAATTTGTATAATTTCATTACATTAATTGTTAATAAATTTTTTTTTTCAATATTAGGTTGTTCAGTTGTTGCGTTTTTTTTTTATTTTTTATGGTAATTTATAATTGTATAATTTCTTTTTAAATTTTTATATAAAATTAATTATTATATAAAAAAAATAATAATAACCGGGCCCGGCCCGGGCCGGCCTGGGGGGCCTTACCAGGCCCCCCCCCCCCGGGGCATTGCCCGGCCCGGCCCGGCCCGGTTACTTCTTAGGCCCGGCCCGGGCCCGGTTCGGAAAAGCCCGGGCCCTGCAGGCCCGGGCCAAGCCCGGGCCTGCCGGGCTTCATGTGCACCTATGGCTCCCGACGACCCACCCAGAAACCACGGTGAATAATGAGCTGAAACTCTTTCCCATCAAAGCTAGCCAAAGCAGAGAGAAACCAAGAAGAGGTCCCCTCACAAGGTGTCCTTGAGGGTCTATTTATAGTTTTCTGGGGAAGGTTTACAGATAGTGAAATCGCGCCTTTTGGTTTTACTAAACAAAGCCCAGATTGGTCTGCCAACAGCAAAATCTCGTTGTTTGGAAGGATTAGTGGCAGAGCAAAATGAGGCCTCCTGGAAACTGAGGACTTATTTCTCCCTAGGCGAGCTAAGTTGACCTCGCCTCACTCGCCTGAGTGGCGAGTGCCCGAAGGGGACGGCGAGTGCCCGAAGGGGACGACGAGTGCCCGAAGGGGACGGTGAGTGCCCGAAGGGGACGACGAGTGCCCGAAGGGGACGGTGAGTGCGAGCCAACTAGCCCCACTCGCCTCAGTGGCGAGTGCTCGAAGGAGACGGGTTTTCGCTCCCCCCGTGTCCTAGGGCGAGTGCGAGCCAACTAGCCTCACTCGCCCTCTCTACTTGCCTAGTGGTTCTTTTCTCGCCCAATCACGCCACAACTTAGCAGGTTCACTCGACAAATACGGGATTGCATAAGTCATATCCAACTTTATGAAAAGCGGGAAAAGTCATATCCAGCTTTATAGCAAGACCATCCTGTGTTCGCCTAGTCGGCACCCAAAGCTAGTGATTAATCTCATAAGCAATCTGAATGTTGCCTGTGATTAGTCGGTCCGGTATAAACATCGATTGGAAGGGAGAAATAATACTATCTGTACAACCCCGTATTCGCGGAGTAGGGTCCCTTCGGCAGGCGCAGGGCCAGTTTTAAGCTTTTAAGCTTTTTGGATATTTTGGGCTCTTAGTGGCCAATTTTGGCCCTAGCTTGGAAATATACTAGTAGGGGAGGAAAAAATTGCATTCCCCCTTGCCCCCCTCTTTGAGGGGCGGGAGCGGCAGGTTGGCTGACACCCCCCCCCCAGACTTGTTAAAGTACGCGGTGGGGGCAGCGGGGTCGAGCGGAGACCAAGGTCTCATCCCCCCTGCTGCGCCTTAGTCCCGAGCCAGCTTGCGAGGCGAGATCGCCGGCCAGGCGGGTTCTCGCCCGCGCAACCAGCTTGTGGGGCGAGACCGCCGGCCAGACGGGTTCTCGCCCGCGCGGCCAGCTTGCGGGGCGAGACCGCCGGCCAGGCGGGTTCTTGCCCGCGCGGCCAGCTTGCGGGGCGAGACCGCAGGCCAGGCGGGTTCTCGCCCGCGCGGCCAGCTTGCGGGGCGAGACCGCAGGCCAGGCGGGTTCTCGCCCGCGCGGCCAGCTTGCGGGGCGAGACCGACGACCAGGCGGGTTCTCGCCCGCGCGGCCAGCTTGCGGGGCGAGACCGACGACCAGGCGGGTTCTCGCCCGCGCGGCCAGCTTGTGGGGCGAGACCGCCGGCCAGGCGGGTTCTCGCCCGCGCAGCCAGCTTGCGGGGCGAGACCGCAGACCAGGAGGGTTCTCGCCCGTGCGGCCAGCTTGCGGGGCGAGACCGCCGGCCAGGCGGGTTCTCGCCCGCGCGGCCAGCTTGCGGGGCGAGACCGCCGGCCAGGCGGGTTCTCGCCCGCGCGGCCAGCTTGCGGGGCGAGACCGCCGGCCAGGCGGGTTCTCGCCCGCACGGCCAGCTTGCGGGGCGAGACCGCCGGCCAGGCGGGTTCTCGCCCGTGCGGCCAGCTTGCGGGGCGAGACCGCCGGCCAGGCGGGTTCTCGCCCGCGCGGCCAGCTTGCCGGGAGAGACCGCCGGCCTGGCGGGTTCTCGCCCTTGGACCTCCTTGGGGCATGCTTTTACCTTTTTACCCCCGGGGTGGAATTTCCCTCTTTGCCCCCCGGTGTGGAGGTTTGCTATTGGCTTGAGGCATTTTTGTCCTAAGGGCATTTTGGTCATTTTACCCCCAAGACTTGGAAAAACTATAAATAGACCCTTGAGGGTGCCTTGGAGAGCATTCATTCATTCCTTAGCCACAAAAATCTCTTTGGCTTTCTTCCTCCAAGGCACCTAGCTCAAGCATTGGCTAGGGAGGGGGAGACCTCAAAGGTCTTCCGGGTGTGAGGTGGGACCTCCACGCTAGAGCCGAGGGTCTGTCCCATAGCTTCCTAAGTCTTCGGTCCGTGACGTTCTTCCGAGCATAGTAGGTGTGAGGTCACCCCTTTCTCCAAGGGTCGAACTCCACAGAAGTCAATTTTGGCTTCGGTCATTTTTGGCTTCAACAGTTTTGGTGCGGTGAGCGTGGAGAGTGACCAGCACAGAAAATCTCGGGTGAGTGTCATGGCCGGAGATCAGGGAGGTGGTGATGATCTCGGCGAGCTCCCAAACTCAGGACCCTTCGTGGGAAGGGAGGAGTTCATGGCATCCATTCAAGGCATCATGGGGATGCTGCGAAGTTTGGCTCCTCGGGGTGGCAGCTCCACTCCAACCCCCCAAGAGCTAGCTCCACCCCCTCTCGATGAGTCGACCCCTAGGGGTCCAGGCGAGATCACCCCAGCAGGGGGAGAAGTAAGTGTGCCAGATAGGAGACCTGGGAAGGAAAGGATGGTAGAGGGGGTCGAGCGAGACCTCCCAGGCCGGGAGCTGTTCCCAAGCCCGACAAGAGCTAACCCCCCAGGCGAGCAGGTCGCGTGAGTGGAGGTGGCGAGAGCTCCCCTTAGGGGGTCACCCTTTAGTGAGTTAATCATCTCAGCTCCCGTTCCCGAGGGGTTCAGAGAGCCAGACATGGCTTACTATACCGGGAAGGATGACCCCGTCCAGCACCTGCAGTGGTTCGAGGATGCCGTCTCTATCAGACCGATGACGGATGCCTTCAAGTGTCGCCTCTTTGCGATCATTTTGAAAGAGAAGGCGAGGGACTGGTTCCATCAACTCCCTCCAAGGTCCATCTTCGGGTTTGAAGACTTGAGCCGGAGCTTTCAGCTTCGCTTCTCCACCTCCAAGAAGTGGAAGAAAGGTCCTGAGTCCCTCTTCCTGATAAAGCAAAGGGCCGAGGAGTCGCTGGCCCACTATATTGACAGGTTCTAGGAGGAGGTCCTTGACATCCAAGAGGTTCCAGGGTATGCCCTCCTGATGGCGTTCACGGTGGGGTTGCGCGAAGGGTTCTTTAAGATGAACTTAACCCGGAAGACCCCTCTTTCCTTCGAAAAGGGCAGAGAAGGAGATAGCCATGGAGGCAGCCAACCCGGCCTTTGTAAAGAAGTTGGCAAAGTTGACAGAGGTGGAGTCAAAGGAGCAGGGTGGCTCGAGGCATCAGGAAGGTAGGAGGAGAGAAGAGCAGAGAGCCCACGGGTTCCGGGGACAGGAGGGTCCGGAACCAGGCTGGAGGCAGCAGGGCGGACCTGCCCATGGGCTAGGAAGAGCTCTCATCCAGGATGGGGGGAACTTTCATGGGGGCCAAGGGAGGTTCAACTTCCAGAGACAAGCCCCAAGTCAGCTCCTGCCCCCACCCCAGCAAGCAATGGCGATTGGCCGAAGGGAGAGGAGGAATCGCAAGGGGAGAGGGGAAGGCAGAGTAGAGTTACCGTACTGCGACTTCCACCAGTTGGAAGGTCACGCCACGGCTACCTGCCCCGAGTTCCTGGAGGTAAGAGGGGGGGGGAGAGCTCCAGTCCAGCAGCAGCCGGAGCGGATCGAAGCTCTGCCCCAAGGAGGTGGAGGAGGTGATGATGTGTGTGAGGACCGGGTCGATGTAGGACCCCTAGGTGGTATAGCCGTGATCCACGGGGGGGGGGGGGGGGGGGGTGGGATCGAAGCCGCTCGGAAGGCAAGTCTCCATGTGATGTATCGACGGAGCGTTGCCTCGACATCCCAGACCCCTCCCCCGGAGGAAAGGGTCACCTTCTCGTCAAAGGACATGCCAGAGCATGAGGATCCCTTCTGCGACACCCTGGTCATCCAGGCGGCCGTCGAAGGCTTCACCGTCTCCCGAATCTTGGTTGATAACGGAAGCTCGGTCAACGTCATTTTCAAGAAGGCGTTCGAGGGGATGAAGGTGGATCCAAGGAGGGTAGTGGCGTCAGATGGACCTCTGTTTGGATTCTCAGGGGAGAGGAAGGAGGTGGAAGGTGGAGTCGGACTCCAGGTGAAGTTAGGAGGGACCTCAAGGAACTGCAGGTTCGTCATTGTCGATGCTCCAAGCAGCTACAACGCCATCTTCGGAAGGCCCCTCATCAGCGCCTTCCGGTGCGTGCCCTCATCCTTCCACCAGTGCCTCAAGTTCAACTCAGATGGGATCCAGGTCAGGATCAAGGGAGACTCCAGGATGGCGAGGCAGTGCTACGTCACGGCAGTCAACACCATCTCTTGGTTGGCTAAGGCGGAGGAGATGGAGAAGATCATGGAGAGCCTGAGAAGGATTGAGGTGTCCAGTGGGATAAAACCTGATGGCGAACACCATGCCCAGGCCCCCTGAAGAAGCCTCGTCTCGGCGGAGTCATGTATCTTGTTTTTCTTTATGTTGTAATGAGTCCAACCTCCGACTGGTAGGGTTGGGAGGGTCATGTAACCCAACTATTTTCCCCTTTTGAGGATGTTGAATTTTGGCAGAGTTCAGGTGACATGCCCTGTCCCTAAGTCCCTTAGCTCCGAGATGATTCCGCTGCCAGGCTCTCACTAGCTGGCAGGGCGGGTTGATCTCTCGTGGAAGCTAAGTCCTTTTGCTCCGAGATGATTCCGCTGTCAGGCTCTCACTAGCTGGCAGGGCAGGTTGATCTCTCGTGGAAGCTAAGTCCTTTTGCTCCGAGATGATTCCGCTGTCAGGCTCTCACTAGCTGGCAGGGCAGGTTGATCTCTCGTGGGAGCTAAGTCCTTTTGCTCCGAGATGATTCCGCTGGCAGGCTCTCACTAGCTGGCAGGGCAAGTTGATCTTTCGTGGAAGCTAAGTCCTTTTGCTCCGAGATGATTTCGCTGTCAGGCTCTCACTAGCTGGTAGGGCAGGTTAATCTCTCGTGAGAGCTAAGTCCTTTTGCTCCGAGATGATTCTGCTGGCAGGCTCTCACTAGCTGGCAGGGCAGGTTGATCTCTCGTGGAAGCTAAGTCCTTTTGCTCCGAGATGATTCCGCTGCCAGGCTCTCACTAGCTGGCAGGGCAGGTTGATCTCTCGTGGGAGTTAAGTCCTTTTTGCTCCGAGATGATTCCGCTGCCAGGCTCTCACTAACTGGCAGGGCAGGTTGATCTCTCGTGGAAGCTAAGTCCTTTTGCTCTGAGATGATTCCGCTGTCAGGCTCTCACTAGCTGGCAGGGCAGGTTGATCTCTCGTGGAAGCTAAGTCCTTTTGCTCCGAGATGATTCCGCTGTCAGGCTCTCACTAGCTGGCAGGGCGGGTTGATCTCTCGTGGAAGCTAAGTTTTTTTGCTCCGAGATGATTCCGCTGCCAGGCTCTCACTAGCTGGCAGGGCAGGTTAATCTCTCGTGGAAGCTAAGTCCTTTTGCTCCGAGATGATTCCGTTGGCAGGCTCTCACTAGCTGGCAGGGCAGGTTGATCTCTTGTGGAAGCTAAGTCCTTTTGCTCCGAGATGATTCCGCTGCCAGGCTCTCACTAGCTGGCAGGGCAGGTTGATCTCTCGTAGATGTTGACTTTTTACCCTGAAGGGGTCTCGTCACTCAGGCTCTCATCAGCTGGCATGGCAGGTTGACCCCCCCAGGAGGCTAAGTGTTTTTTACCCTGAGGGGGTCTCGCCACCCAGGCTCTCATCAGCTGGCATGGCAGGTTGACCCCCCCAGGAGGTTTAAGTCTTTTTTACCCTGAGGGGTCTCGCCACCCAGGCTCTCATCAGCTGGCATGACAGGTTGACCCCCCTAGGAGGTTTAAGTGTTTTTACCCTGAGGGGGTCTCGCCACCCAGGCTCTCATCAGCTGGCATGGCAGGTTGACCCCCCCAGGAGGTTTAAGTCTTTTTACCCTGAGGGGGTCTCGCCACTCAGGCTCTCATCAGCTGGCATGGCAGGTTGACCCCCCCAGGAGGTTTAAGTCTTTTTACCCTGAGGGGGTCTCGCCACCCAGGCTCTCATCAGCTGGCATGGCAGGTTGACCCCCCCAGGAGGTTTAAGTCTTTTTTACCCTGAGGGGGTCTCGCCACCCAGGCTCTCATCAGTTGGCATGGCAGGTTGACCCCCCCAGGAGGTTTAAGTGTTTTTTACCCTGAGGGGGTCTCGCCACCCAGGCTCTCATCAGCTGGCATGGCAGGTTGACCCCTCTAGGAGGTTTAAGTCTTTTTACCCTGAGGGGGTCTCGCCACCCAGGCTCTCATCAGCTGGTATGGCAGGTTGACCCCTCGAAAGAGGCCTCATAATCTTTCGACACCGCGAAAGCAAGCTACAATCAGCGAATACGTTGGGTTGGATGTTTCTTTCCGAGCTTGTGCCAACCTCGAAAAGAGCGGAGATTGTGTACAACCACGTATTCGCGGAGTAGGGTCCCTTCGGCAGGCGCAGGGCCAGTTTTAAGCTTTTAAGCTTTTTGGATATTTTGGGCTCTTGGTGACCAATTTTGGCCCTAGCTTGGAAATATACTAGTAGGGGGAGGAAAAAATTGCATTCCCCCTTGCCCCCCTCTTTGAGGGGCGGGAGCGGCAGGTTGGCTGACCCCCCCCCCCGACTTGTTAAAGTACGCGGTGGGGGCAGCGGGGTCGAGCGGAGACCAAGGTCTCATCCCCCCTGCTGCGCCTTAGTCCCGAGCCAGCTTGCGGGGCGAGACTGCCGGCCAGGCGGGTTCTCGCCCGCGCGGCCAGCTTGCGGGGCGAGACCGCCGGCCAGGCGGGTTCTCGCCCGCGCGGCCAGCTTGCGGGGCGAGACCGCCGGCCAGGCGGGTTCTCGCGTGCGCGGCCAGCTTGCGGGGCGAGACCGCCGGCCAGGCGGGTTCTCGCCCGCGCGGCCAGCTTGCGGGGCGAGACCGCAGGCCAGGCGGGTTCTCGCCCGCGCGGCCAGCTTGCGGGGCGAGACCGCAGGCCAGGCGGGTTCTCGTCCGCGCGGCCAGCTTGCGGGGCGAGACCGCCGACCAAGCGGGTTCTCGCCCGCGCGGCCAGCTTGCGGGGCGAGACCGCCGGCCAGGCGGGTTCTCGACCGCGCGGCCAGCTTGCGGGGCGAGACCGCAGGCCAGGCGGGTTCTCGCCCGCGCAGCCAGCTTGCGGGGCGAGACCGCCGGCCAGGCGGGTTCTCGCCCGCGCGGCCAGCTTGCGGGGCGAGACCGCCGGCCAGGCGGGTTCTCGCCCGCGCGGCCAGCTTGCGGGGCGAGACCGCCGGCCAGGCGGGTTCTCGCCCGCGCGGCCAGCTTGCGGGGCGAGACCGCCGGCCAGGCGGGTTCTCGCCCGCGCGGCCAGCTTGCGGGGCGAGACCGCCGGCCAGGCGGGTTCTCGCCCGCGCGGCCAGCTTGCCGGGAGAGACCGCCGGCCTGGCGGGTTCTCGCCCTTGGACCTCCTTGGGGCATGCTTTTACCTTTTTACCCCCGGGGTGGAATTTCCCTCTTTGCCCCCCGGTGTGGAGGTTTGCTATTGGCTTGAGGCATTTTTGTCCTAAGGGCATTTTGGGCATTTTACCCCCAAGACTTGGAAAAACTATAAATAGACCCTTGAGGGTGCCTTGGAGAGCATTCATTCATTCCTTAGCCACAAAAATCTCTTTGGCTTTCTTCCTCCAAGGCACCTAGCTCAAGCATTGGCTAGGGAGGGGGAGACCTCAAAGGTCTTCCGGATGTGAGGTGCGACCTCCACGCTAGAGCCGAGGGTCTGTCCCATAGCTTCCTAAGTCTTCGGTCCGTGACGTTCTTCCGAGCATAGTAGGTGTGAGGTCACCCTTTTCCCCAAGGGTCGAACTCCACAGAAGTCAATTTTGGCTTCGGTCATTTTGGCTTCAACACTATCCATTATGGACCAAAGACGAAGGGATATACACTTCACTGCAATGCGATAAATAACATTACACAGACTAATCATGCGAAACTGAGATAAGAATGTGGGGGTATCACATTTCGGAATGAGCATCACATTTGTCTCATGAAAAGCGGGAAAAGTGATACTCTTATTTAAAAATTTCAGCATCAACGTAGTTAGTTACCTTCTCTCCCACAATATGCCATTTTTTCTGGATAAACATCGGGGGCAAACCATCCAGTCTCGGAGCCTTCAAAGGGTGCATAAGAAAAAAAAACAGCATGTACATCCAACTGGGGCATATGGGCGGCAGAGCATTGAGTTCATTTCCACAGTCACCATTGACCTTTCATAGCACAATACAAAACCAATCTGATCCACATTGGAACAACCAGACCAAAAGTGATCATCAAAAAAATAATTCGCGGTTGATTCGAAATGAAGAGGGTTCCAATCCTATAAATGTCACGCATGATTATCACAACGGCCCCGTTTTCAGATCCGGAGATCCGTGTACAATAAATTCTCTTACCAAATTACTAAGAAATCTCAACAAAGTAATTTCACAGAAATTGTAGAATGATGTGGCCAGAAGACCTACTCTAATAAAAAGCCACAGCAGCTCTAAAACAGAACAACCCCATCCCTCTTGCTTCTGCACATGAATCCAAAACCTTTCATATTCATACCAACCACTCTACACATGCACAAACCAAAAAAATTCTTCACCTTGGCTAATGGAAAGAAACTCAACCATATCTCTCCTGTCCATCTACTCAGCTTCTGCTCCCCTGCTGCTGTCTGCCGCCGCTCTTCCTCGACTTCTTGCTCGCACGAATCTTCAGGTAGACGGACCTCGTCCTCATTGCCAGCAGCACGTCGAGCCCGAACCCGACCAAGCAGGCGAAGGCCATGATCACGAACACGAGGCGGTAGCAATGCGCTCCCGCGCAGGTGTTTCCGCCCCCGGGAGTATTGGTGGCCTCAGCGTCGTAGATGAGGCCGGCGAGAAGGCCGGAGAATAGGAAGGAGCCGAGCGGGAGGTTGAGGATGAGAACGTTGTAGATGAGGCCATAGTACTTGAGCCCAAACAGCTCCGATGCGGTCGGGACGGTGACGGCGATGCGGACGCCGTAGCATATGCCGACTACGATGGAGCCGATGTAGAGGGATCCTGGGAGGGCCGCGGCCATGACGGAGTACCCTACTGCCATGAGAATTTGGGAGGCAGCGTTCCACACAGGCCTTGGTGTAGCGCTGGTCCTGTAACAGGTACATATTATATTGTTACTACTCCATGAGCTGTAGGAATAATAATTTAGAACGAAAATGGCCATAGATTCTAGAAATGCTTTATATAAATGTTACAGGATATCCACTCTGGAGTCTGGAGCACATCAAAGCACAGGGCAGGCTGAAAATATCATCAATCTATTAAAACAGATATTATATTAACAATGCCTCTGTTTGAAACAGAGAGGCTCGGTTGGATTTGAGCAGAGGCGATGTGCAACTGTAGTGATAAACATAGTGATGATATTTTTTAAATATGCATTTTGGGCGTATTACTACTGGTGATTAGGGCTCCGTTTAGCTTGGCGTTTTTGCTCCGGTGTGTTTGGGCAAAAACATCACGCGTGACAATGGTATGCAGCCAAAACAACAGCACTCAAGCATTTATTCCACTGTAGTGGGGTGGATCCTTCATCGCCATTGTGCCCAATCTTTTAGTCATAATCTCACTAAGGCCTAAGTACATCATGCTTAAATGCGGCAATGAAATATGAATTTTGTAAAAATAATTTGAGCGGGTATTGCACAGTCTTTATGAAATTAAGCAACGTTTATTTTTTTGTAAAGCAAAAAAAGAACTATTTTGTTAAAAAAAAAATCAATTTTCTTAAATTAATGGTTCAATTCTAAAATCCAGTGAAGGAAGTTCGCAACTTTCGTTCCGTTCCTCTTACTGTAGAGGAACAGAAATCGTGAACTTCAAATACTTTCCGTTTGGTGATAAAATTCGGGCGAAAATTCAACAACGAATTTATTATACTACGAGAAAATATAGAGACGCGCACAAAGGAGGGGAAAAACAATTACTCACGGAAAGATGTGTCTTTCCGTATTCGAAGTCGATGACGATCATGCGAGGAATTGCTCGTCACGTTCAAACTTTCGCTCCGAGGTCGATCACTATCGCACACAGGCACCAGAGAGAAATTTCACTCACTCTCACTTGGTGATTCCACGGAATCACTCACTCAGTCGTGTAAGGAAGTCACAAACTAAACAACCTAAATTCACTCACTATCAAACTCAAGGAGGTTCCACGAAATCTCAATCACACAAGGTGGATCCACGAAATCTCACCAAGCACGTACAAAATTTCGTTCAACAGGACTAGCAACTAACACCCAATCCTCATTCAACTGAACTCAGTAGAGGCAAACCTAACAACAGTTTTTACCCTCCACTGTTCACGGGCAAGCAGCAAGCTAACAACTAGCGGTCAGGAATGGTGGAGGGTGTGGCTCTGGTGGTTGCTGAAACTACCTTTGGATTAATCGCCAAAGGGAGGAAATCGTGCCCGGAAGTTGTGGAAACCGTCGAGAGGAGTTGTGCCCTACAAATAGGTGTCGGGAATGGGGAAACCGTCGGGAGGAGTTGTGCCCTACAAATAGGTGTCGGGAATGGGCTGCAACGAGGGCCGAATTTCTTGCCAAAATTATCGGGGAAGCTTCAGCATGCGGGCATGCAGCGAAATCGTCGGGGAAGAAGCGGCTTGCCCTAAATGCGTGCCATCTGGATCGGGAGAAAGAGGAAGACCGAACGCTTGGATCTTCTCATCCACCGAAGCGTAGTTGCTCCTCCGCGATCGTCAACTGCAATCGCCTGCAAGTCATGAGTCATCTCTGAATCGCTAGCCCTAAAACTTACTCTCACACTTGTTTGGAAAGATCGAAAGGAATTCTTCAGTTGATCCTTGTGGGATAGGAAAAGAGAACCCTAGACCAGTTCAACTAATCCAGTCCAAGATCAGGCCCACATCTCTATGATTTCCAACTTGGTACTGATCCTCTCACAAACAACAGTTTTGCCCGATAAATTATGGTGACAATATTAGTTATCTAATAATAATTAATCCAATGAAGTTTGAACAATATTCCATTTTCTCACATGACCCAAACTTTGAAAACATATAAGATAGGTTGTCATCTGTATGTAGTTTCTCTAATCTGAAGGAACCATCTTCAATTAATGAACACGTATGATGATATCTGTTGAGATTATGACACCTCCGCGATCCACGTGCCCGGATCGTCGAGATCTCGACAAATCATCGATCCGTGGGAGGCCTCGATTCCTAATCCGGGCTAAACCTATTTAGGAATATTATTTAGGAAGATCATTAATAGGAGAATATATAATTACTGGATTATGACACCTCATCAATCTGTGTGCCTCCATAATTCCTAATTTTGGAGGAGTCTTATATTTGGAATATCTTTATGAGGAGAAATAAGGCAATCTCCTAAATAGGAGATTATCTTCCTAATTTGATATTGGATCTTGATCCTATAAATAGGAGCCCGCCCCAACCGTTTCATTCAAGCAACAGAGAGGGAAATCCGTGAGAGCCATTAGAGGGAGCAGTGTGAGCTTCAGGCGGCTTCTTGTTCTGTCCAGCGGTGGCAGACAACTCCAGGCGGAGGCGGCGGTTTCAGGCTCTGACGACAACAGAGAGGCGGCGACGTTCGGGCGATCCAGACGGATCGACATCTGGCCGGGCTCATCCCGGGGGCCGGCTGTGCAGTGGTGGATCCAGGCAGCGACAGCCAGTGTTGTAGATATCCTCCGACATGTCGGCCGATATAAAGGTTTTATGGACAAAACGACACGTTTCCGATATTATTTTGCAAAATATCCTTTTGAAATATATCCTCCGATATGTCTATTATTGACCGATATATTCGCCGATATATCGGCCGATATATCCCGATATTTTATCGATTGGTTTTTTTCAACTTATTTTAATTAGTGTTTATGGTCTAATAGATAATAGACCAAAATTGTTTCATTGTTTAGGTTCTTTTTTCCCTTCGATTTTCTTCCTTGCCCAAGTGTATCATCGATGTCAATTATGCAAGGTCTTTGAATTATGGACTTAAGATTTCTAATCTTTCATTGTTACGGACAACTTCCCGACATTCTACTTTCTCTTATTTTATTTCATGCATTATACCGTTATTACTTGTATAACACAAAAAACTTATATTAGTTTAATAAATTTAGAAGTTCAATAAATATCAAATTATTAATATATATAAATGAAAAAATGATTAAATTTATAAATAATTACACATATAAATAATTAAATATTAAAACCCGATATATGAAATATCCCAGATATATCCCCCGACATAGCAAAACCGACATGAAAAACCTAAACCGACGTGTCCCCGATATCCGTTATCTACAACATTGGCGACAGCAGTTGCAGGAGGCGGCGGATCCAGGAGGAAGAAGACAGGGCGATATCGCCAGGCGATATTGGCGGCGACAGCGGTCTTCTTTAGTTTTTGCTTTTCTCTTGTTGTTCGACCGTGTTAACGGTCTCTGGTTGTAACTTGTAACCTCATTGATTATAGTGGATTTCTCCGACGCGTTCTCCCCGTGGACGTAGGAACCCATCTCCGAACCATGTATATTATTTTGTCGTCTGTGTCTGTATTTGTGGAATCTCTTCTGGTTTATGATTTTGCGCCATTAAAATTGCTCAGCTATATTCCGTTGCGCTACCGCGGTACTCGGTCCGATTGCATAACAATTGGTATCAGAGCCAGGTTCCGTCGGGGTGATCGTCTGGACATTCCGGTTTTAGATCTGGGTCAACGGTAGGTGACGACATCGGTCCGCTCCATATTTTCTCAGATCTGCACTGTGAATATTATTCAGATTGCCCAGTAGCTCTGCGAGCAAAACAATTACAGCGAAATTTGAGATTCCAAAATACGACGGCAAAATTGATTTTGGTCTGTGGAAGAAATGGATCAAAGCGGTACTCGTCCAGCAAGGTCTTCATAAAGCTCTCCTCAGAAAGGAGAAGTCCGGGAAGAAGGATGACGAGTGGGAGGAGCTAGATCTGAAGGCCATCAGCACAATTCAGCCGTGCTTGGCCGATGAGGTTATGTATAAAGTAGTCGACGCTGAGACTACGGCTGATCTGTGGACAAAATTGGAAGAGCTGTATATGCCCAAGTCGCTCACGAACAAGTTGTACGTGAAGAAGCAACTTTACAGCCTTATGATGTCTGAAAGCACTCAGCTGCTTGAACACATGAATGCGTTTAATAAACTTATCTCTCAGTTGCACAGTATGGACATTAAGGTCGAGGAGGAATACCAGACTCTTCTTTTGTTGTCTTCCTTGCCGAAGTCCTTCGATCATCTGGTCACCACGATTCTGTATGGGAAGGACACCTTGAGGATGTAAGAAGTGATGACAACGCTGCTCTCGAACGAAACGAGAAGCAAGTCGAGCCCTAGAGCCGACGAGGGCTTATTCGTTAAGAGTAAAGACCCCACCCGGGATAGATTGAGAGGAAAAGGGAAGGAGGAAGACCGACCTAGGTTTAAGTCCGGGGGCAGGAATACGAAGTGCCACTACTGCAAGGAGGAGGGGCACTGGAAGAATGAGTGCCCGAAGAGGAAGTTTAGAGAACAGACGCATGAGCCACATCAGGCTGCGGTGACAAACGAGGATGAGAACGACGCCGATGTTCTTCATATTTCACCCAGTCTTGAGACCACAGGTTTCTGGATCATGGATACAGGATGTTCGTACCACATGTGCCCAAACATGGGATGGTTCTCTAGCTTTAGACAATGTGAAGGTGGTCGTGTTTTTATGGGGAACGAATCAGAGTGCGAGATTTGGGTAGTTGATAACATCAGGATTAGGATGTTCGACGGACTGGTCAGGACACTCACCAATGTTTGGTATGTGCCCAGTTTGAGAAAGAGCTTGATTTCTCTAGGCACTCTAGAGGCCGCCGGGTATTCTTATACCGGCAACGACGGATGTTTGAAGGTCAGAAGTGACGCGCAGGTAGTCATGGTAGGAGAGCATTACGGTACTCTCTACAGACTGATCGGTACCACGATTGCGAGTGGAAGGGCGAGGAGAAAGGTCAGACTGCCTCTCAGGCTACAGGACACGGTAGCATATGCCTTTCAGGCCAGTTCCTCAGATCCTGGCTCCTATGAAAATGCTTTAGAGAGCAGAGACCGCTCTCAGGGGAAAGCTAGAAAGGAACAGTGGAGGAATAAGGCAAGTTTCGTGGCGAAGGAGTTCGCGCAGAGAAAGGGCCTTGGCGAAGATAAAATCTTCGCAGCCGTAGGGAAGGAGGGCAGAGTATTGTCTCAGAAGTGCCCAAGCACCGCAAGGGGAGCCATCTAGCTCAAAAGTCCTACCAAGGAACTTAGGATCACTTTGGAGAAGGTGGAATTGCACAGTGGAAGTCCGAGTGTAAGTTGTATTGCAAAAGACACGGTCTATCGTGCAAGGATAAAGCACATCGGAGTGCGCCACTAGGAGTCGAGGGAGTTCGCTGGAGGTGGAGGCATGGAGTTGCGGAAGATCTCTACGGAGGATATCGGTGCGAACATGCGGACGAAATCCGTGACAGGAGTCAAGTTCAAGAACGGTCTTAACTTGACTCATTCTGAGGCATGTTGATCGAGGGGGACCCCAGGGAGAGGGGGCTTGTAGTCGCCGTTTAGGGAGATCAGGGCTGGAGGTAGAGTTACGTTCGTTAGGCGTCGAGGTGGAGTTCATCGCGTGAGGTGTCAAGGTGGAGATTGTTGAAATTATGACACCTCCGCGATCCACGTGCCCGGATCGTCGAGATCTCGACACATCATCGATCCGTGGGAGGCCTCGATTCCTAATCCGAGCTAAACCTATTTAGGAATATTATTTAGGAAGATCATTAATAGGAGAATATATAATTACTGGATTATGACACCTCATCAATCAGTGTGCCTCCATAATTCCTAATTTTGGAGGAGTCCTATATTTGGATTATCTTTATGAGGAGGAATAAGACAATCTCCTAAATAGAAGATCATCTTCCTAATTTGATATTGGATCTTGATCCTATAAATAGGCGCCCGCCCCAACCGTTTCATTCAAGCAACAGAGAGGGAAATCCGTGAGAGCCATTAGAGGGAACAGTGAGAGCTTCAAGCGGCTTCTTATTCTGTCTAGCGGCGACAGACAACTCCAGGCGGAGGCGGCGGTTTCAGGCTCCGGCGACAACAGAGAGGCGGCGGCGTTCGGGCGATCCAGACGGATCGACATCTGGCCGGGCTCATCCCGGCGGCCGGCTGTGCAGTGGTGGATCCAGGCAGCGACAATAATTGCAGGAGGCGGCGGATCCAGGAGGAAGAAGACAGGGCGATATCGCCAGGCAATATTGGCGGCGACAACGGTCTTCTTTAGTTTTTGTTTTTCTCTTGTTGTTCGACCGTGTTAACGGTCTCTGGTTGTAACTTGTAACCTCATTGATTATAGTGGATTTCTCCGGCGCGCTCTCCACGTGGACATAGGAGCTCATCTCCGAACCACGTATATTATTTTGTCGTCTGTGTGTGTATTTGTTGAATCTCTTCTGGTTTATGATTTTGCGTCATTAAAATTGCTCAGCTATATTCCGTTGCGCTACCGCGGTACTCGGTCCGATTGCATAACAGATATCAACGTATGATGTGCTTGGTTTTAGAATGATAAACATAATTTTTAGCCAAGTGAATGACACTCTAATTGTCACTGAATAAGATGCAACCAATTTGCTAAGAACTGAGCTCCTTCAGTAAACCCTGCAGCCAGATCAACTACCTCTTTGCTTTAGATGCAACAATATATTCAACTTCCGTTGTTGATAGGGCAACAATTTTTTGTAACATTAACATCTAAGTAATAGCAACAATCCCAAGAGTAAACACATAATTCGTGGTACTCTCAATGTCATCGACCTCCCGCTAAATCGGAGCAAACGAATCCCTACAAGTGGACTTTTGTGCCTGAGTAGCACCTGTTGGAACCCGAGTTCGGATGGTTAGCCGAACTAGTCGCAGCGGCTTATCCTGTCGGCTTTCTGACGGTTTGGCTCAGCGGTCTATTTGGTCAGCGACCTGGCAGTGTGATCTTGTGGGATGTTTGTTTAGCCTTCTGACGGTTTGGCGCAGCGGTCTGTGTAGTAGCTCTCCAGCGGGTTGGTTTGAGGCCGCAGTAGTGCAACGGATGTTAGCCGCAGCGGTCTAAAGATTAGCCGTTGCGGTCTGATGTATGACTACAGCGGTCTGGATAAAGCCGCAGCAGCGGACAGATGGTTTACCGCAACTGCGGTCTGGTGGCAAACCGGAGTTGCGGTCTGATGGTTTGCAGCAGTTGTGGTCTGATGGTTAGCCGCAACTGCGGTCTGGTGGCAACCCGCAGTTGCGGTCTGGCGGCCTGGTCTGGCGGTCTGGTCTGGCGGTCTTCCCTTGGCTATGTGGCGGGTTTCCTTAGTTGCGGCCAGGTGTACAGTTGTTCATTGTATAGTGTGCGGTTTGACCTTATCAAATCGCACAAGCCGCCCGACTTGTATTTAGTCCCGCATCGATTATTGTATTCTCTCATCTCCCCTATTTTCTATAATAAGGGGGCATATCAATATAATAATTATCTTTTTGGAGCAATAAATTTTTGATTTATTTAGCTCTTTTTACTTGGTATCAGAGCTCGCCGATCCTTTGTTCCAAATAGAGTGGTTTGTTTGTGTAACCGCGCGGTCTCTTCTTCCGGCTTCTTCCGGCTTCTTTCCCTCCCTTCTTCCCTCCCTTGCTGGTCGCTTTGTTTACGACTTGCTTCTTGCGCGCTTGTCTGTTCACGCGGTTTTATTTTCTCTGTTGCGGTCTCCGCATTTTGGTCGCGGCAACTTTCCTGTCGCTGATGTGTTGACACCGAGACCGTGCGGTCTCTCCTGTTTATTTGCGCGGTTTGTTTGGTTAAACGTGCAGCTTGCTTCTTTTCCCCATGGACACTCCGCCTTCATCTGCCACTTCCTCTGCTCCTCTCTCTCTCTTTCTTCTACTTTTATTTCTACTTCTGGTAATTTGGGTACTTCATCCAAGCATACTGGTCCAAATTATCCGGACTGGAGTGTGTCTTTTATTTTCCTTTTACGCTCTCAGCGTAACTCTCATTTGACTGATGATCCCCCTCTTATTGGCACAACTGCTTATGATGATTGGGATACTGCCGATGCCTTGGTTCGCACTTGGTTAGCCAATAGTTTATCTGATGAGTGTCTTCCTATTATTAGACATGACCAAACGATCAAAGCCGCGTGGAATCATCTTGTTGCTTTGTATTCCAAGGGAGCTCAAACTTCGTGCATCTATACTTTATATGCGGATCTTTTTGCTCGCCCTGTTATGACTCATGCTGCTGCCTATCAGGAGGTCAAAAGTCTTGGTGCTGAACTTCTTCAGCATCGTTCTTTTTCTGTTGATCTTGCTGAGCAACAAAAACACTTTCAAGAACTTCTTGTTGTTTGCTACTTGCTTTGTCTTCCTAACTTGTATGACATGATTCGTCAACAGATTCTAGGAGAGACAGATACTCCAACTCTGGATGCTACTGCTGATCGCATTTTTGCTGTTACAACTCTACTTCAGCGTTCTTTGCTTCCCTCTCCTTCTCCTGATATTGTTGCTCATCCTGCACGTCATGACAACTCTGGTGGTCGAGGTGGTTGTACTGGAGCTCGTGGTTATTCTAAGTTTCTCTGCTCTCATTGTGGCAGAGTTGGCCACTTGGTTGATCGTTGCTGGACCAAACATCCTCACCTCCGTCCTGCTTTTGCTGATTCTGCCAAGAAGTCTACTTCTTCTCTTGCTACTTCTGGTGCTGCTCAATTAGCTACTACGGGTAAGTGGCTCATTGATTCTGGTACTACTAATCATATGACTGAGAATTCTCTTTTTTCTCTTCTCTTGACAAAAGTAACTGGTTACCTCCGATTCTTATTGTTGATGGTTCTTCATCCCCAGTTCATGGGTCTGGCACAGTGCATGTTACTCATTCTCTTCAGCTACAGGACACTCTCTATGTCTCAAACTTTTCGTGCAATCTTCTTTTTTACAGTCCTTTGCACACAGTTGAAATGTGAAGCTATTTTTACTGCTTCTACTTGTGCTTTCAGGTTCCTCAATCCATGGAGACGATTGCCACTGGGACTGAAAGCGGTGACATATTCTATCTTGATGCTTCTTCTATTTTTTCTGCCTCATCTCCTTTACTTCAGTGACATCTTCGTCTTAAGCATCCTCCTCGGATTCTTTATCAACTTCTGTCTGATTTACCTCAGGGAGACTCTTCTCTTCATTATGAGGCATGTCGATTTGACAAATATCACCGATCTACTTTTCCTGCTAAGAATGACGTAGTTCTTCTCGTCCTTTTGAAATTGTACATTCAGATATATGAGGCTCTGCTCCTACTCAGACTGTTGGTAGGAGTAGTTTGTATTTTGTGACTTTTATTGATGATTTTTCTCGTTGTACGTGGTTGTATTTGCTTCACGAACGCTCTGAAATTTTTTCTATTTTCACTGCGTTTTATAATGAGATTCGTACACAGTTTGATACTTCTATTAAAATTCTTCGATCTGATAATGTTAAAGAGTATCTTAGTCATCAATTTACATCGTTTTGTATGGATCATAACATTGTTCATCAGACTACTTGTCCTTACACATCGCAATAGAATGGCGTTACTGAATGAAAGAATCGTCATCTTCTGGATGTGGCTCGTAGTTTTCTCACACATATGCATGTTCCCAAGTCTTATTGGGGTCATGCTGTTCTTCTCTCGTGTTTTCTCATTAATCGAGTTCCATCCTCCGTTCTTGATAGGAAGACTCCCTTTTATATCCTGCATCCTGATGTGAATCTTTTTCCTTTGCCTCTTCGTGTCTTTGGGTGCACAACATTTGTTCACACTCCCTTCTCCTGGTGATTAGGTTTTTTTCCTCGTGTATCAGCACCTTTTACAGAACCTGCACTTTCTTCTTCTCTTTCTGATTCTCCTGTTATATCTGATTCTCCTGTTGTATCTGATTCTTCTGTTGAGCCACTATCAATAGCTCCTGGTCCAGTAGTCTCTCCTTCGGATAGAACTGAGGTAGTAGACAAGAATGACCTTGATCTTCCGATTACTCTCCGGAAAGATGTTTGTTCATGCACTCAACATCCTCTTTCTGATGTGGTGTCTTATGCTCGACGGTCTCCTCTGTCTCAGAGTTTTGTTCTTTCTCTCTCGGCAACTGTTGTTTCTGCGTCTTATCGTGATGCTCTGGTTATTCCTCATTGTAAGCTGCTATGGATGAAGAGATGAAAACTCTAACTGAACGGGGTAATTGGTCTCTTGTTCCAACCCCTCCTAGAGCCGATGTGGTTAAGTGTCGTTGGGTCTTTGTCATCAAATATCTTCCTGATGGTATTGTTGATCGATACAAAGCTCGAATTGTGGCCAAAGGGTTTACGCAAATCAATGGTGTGGATTTATTTGACACGTTCTCTCCTGTTGCTCGGATTACTATGATCCGTGTGCTTTTTTTATGGTTATGAATAGAAATTTGGAAATGTCTCAGTTGGATGTCAAGAATGCATTTCTTTATGGTGATTTGAATGAGACAGTTTATATGGAGCAATCTCCTGGGCATGGCTCTCAGGGGGAGTCTCAAGTGTGTAAATTGAAGGTCATCTATGGTCTTAAGCAAAGCTCGAGAGCCTGGTTTGACAAGTTCAACGAACTTATTTTTGTTGTTGGGTTTGTTCGGAGCGTTGCAGATCACTCTTTGTTTATTTAGAAAACCTCGGTTGGTCTTGTTATTCTTGCAGTGTATGTAGATGACATTATTCTTACAAGAGATGATAGGAAATGTATTGATATGAAAAAGAAGCATCTGCTTCGGCGTTTTGTTACCAAGGATATGAGGTCTTCTAAGTACTTTATGGGGGTTGAGATATCTCGGAAACCTGGTTCTATTGTTTTTTCACAACGGAAGTATGTCTTAGATCTTCTGCAAAAAACAGGTCTTCTTGGGACTAAACCTGCTCGGTCTTCTATGGCTGTTGGAGATGACAAGTGCTGGAGTGAGACTTCTCCTCTTCTTGAAGATGTCACCAGATACAGACATCTTATCGATAAACTCATCTATCTGACAGCCACAAGACCAGATATTTTGTTATGCAGTAGAGAGCGTGAGCCAATTTATGCAAGCCCTCAGGGAATGTCATATGCAGTCAGCTCTAAAGATCCTCGAGTATGTAAAAGATGCACCAGGAAAAAGACTCTTATTTCAGCAAAAGGGACATTTAAATGTAGAGGCTTATTCTGATGTCAGCTACGCAGATGACAATGAAGACATGAAGTCGACTTCTGGTTTTTGTACATTTGTTGGAGGTAATCTGGTCAGTTGGAAGAGCAAAAAACAGACTGTACTTACCAGGTCAAGTGCAGAAGCAGAGTACGGAAGCATTGCTCTGACTGCTTGCGAGCTGAAGTGGCTCCGGACACTCTTGCTGGATCTGGGAGAGTTTTATGATCATCCCCTACCGATATTCTGTGACAACAAAATAGCTATATACATTTCAAAGAACCCGGTCTTTCATGAGAGAACGAAGTAGATTGTCATTTTATCAGAGAAGAGATTCTAAAGAATCAAATATGTACGTCGTTTGTTACCTCTGATAAAAGCTAGCTGATTTCTTCACGAAGCCGGTTACTTCGTTCACAGAAGTTTGTAGCAAGCTGGACATGGTTGATATATATGCTCCAGCTTAAGGGGGAGTGATGGAACCAGAGTTCGAGCGGTTAGTCGAACTAGTCACATCGGCTTATCCTGTCGGCTTTCTGGCAGTTTGGCTATCGGCCTATTTGGTCAGCGATCTGGCGATGTGGTCTTGCGGGCTGTCCGTTCAGCCTTCTGGCGGTTTTGCGCAGCGGTCTGTGTAGTAGCTCTCCAGCGGGTTAGTTTGAGGCCGCAACAGTGCAAAGGATGTTAACCGTTGCGTTCTGGATGTTAGCCATTGCGGTCTGGTGTGTAGCTGCAACGGTCTGGATAAAGCCGCAGCAGCGAACAGATGGTTTACCGCAACTGCGGTCTGGTGGCAACCCGAAGTTGCGGTCTGATGGCTTGCAACAGCTGCGGTCTAATGGTTAGCCGCAACTGCGGTCTGGTGGCAACCCGCAGTTGCGGTCTGGCGGCCTGGTCTGGCGGTCTTCCCTTGGCTATGTGGCGGGTTTCCTTAATTGCCGCCTGATGTAGAGTTGTTCATTGTATAGTGTGTGGTTTGACCTTATCAAACAGCACAAGCCGTCTGACTTGTATTTAGTCTCGCATCGATTGTTGTATTCTTTCATCTCTCCTGTTTTCTTTAAATAAGGGGGCATACCTGTGTAATAATTATTTTTTGAAGCAATAAAATTTTCAGTTTATTTAGCTCTTTTTACTACACCACATCATATCTTTGGCGCCCACAAGATATCTTATTATTCACTTCACGTCTCAATGTTCTTGTGTTGGATTGTACATATAACTCCTCACAACCCCCATTAAAGGCCAATGTCAAGTCTGGTGCAAATTATGACATATATTGTAAGTGTATATTCGGACGAATAACGGTCTCGGGGGCTTTGCGCGTGGGAAACCTATGTTTTGCTCTATATAAACCTAGCTGGGGGCAACGGGGAGAGGGTTCCACTTTGACCCTCCTCCGGATGTTTCGAGCACATCTAACAATCTCAAAATCTTCCCCGTCGCCCTCTCTCGCTCGTTTGGGATTTAGGGCTTGTTGTCGCTCGTTCGCGGATTTAGGGCTTGTCGCCGCGCTCGTTCGCAAAAGGGACACGACGATCGCTCTTCTCTTCCAAGTAGTCGTCGCCATTCGCATCTCCCCCGAAGCTGATCGCTTCTTCGTCGTCGCTAGGTCGAAGCTCGATCGTGTTTTTTAGGTCGTCGTAATAGCCGAAGCAACGTCGCGTCTTCTTCGAAGCCGCCTGCTAGGGCTCGTCGTCGCGTCTTCCCCGAAGCCCTTGTCGTTCGCTCCCGTCGTCCATCACCAAGGAGATCCGTGATTGCTCGGCTTCTTCGCCGCCTTTGACCTGCTGCTTCCAGAGCTATCCAGTGAAGCCGATCCAAGTTTGCTCTTCAGTGGTAGCCGTGTTCTTCAGTGGTAGCCGTGTTCTCTTCCGGCAGATTCTGTGTTAGGGTTTGCAAGCAAGTGAAGGGATGAGGAACTCTAGTCTCTCCTCTCCAGTGTCCATGAACAAATTGGAGAAGTTCACAGCCTCTGAGTTCAACGATTGGAAGTTGAACACCCAGTTCGGGATGAAATACCTGAACATCTTCTACACCATCAAGACTGCTCGTGTTGACGTTGTTGGGACTGAAGACGAGGCACGATGGATCGAAGACGAGGACTTCTGCAGGGATTACCTGCTGAACTGCCTCTCCTCCAGTCTGGCCAAGAACTACATCAAGATGCAATCTGCCAAGGAGATCTGGGAGGCACTGGAGGAGCATTTCAAGCAGGAGGAGGACCTCTCAAAGGCTCATCTGGTGGACAAATTCCACTCCTTCAGCTTCGACGAGGAAAAAGTCATTCTCCCTCAGGTATCAGAATTTGAAAATTTGGTTGATTCCTTGCATAGTGAGTCTATTAGTCTGCCTTATAGCTTTGTTGCGGGCACGATTGTGTATAAGTTGTCATCCTCGTGGTACAATTTCAAAACGGAAATGTACCGCAAGAAGATGCAGGTTGGTCTAAACGACCTCAAGCGTTTCATACGCATTGAGGACGAGAACAGGACAAAACACGCCTTGGAAGCTGTTGGTAAGCAGAAGGCTGCTGTCAACATAATTTCAAGCTCTAAGCGCACTCCTCCCTCTCACAAGATCAAAACGTCTCGTAGTAGCCCCCAGGTTGCAGGACCGAGTAGACCCTCTAAGAAATTTAAGGATAAATGTTTTAACTGCAATAAGTGGGGACACTGTGCATCTGACTGCAAGTTATCAAGGAAGGAGAAAACTAGAGCACCACAAGAAGGCAACCAGACCCATCTGGTTAGCCAAGCTGAGCCATCCGACTTTGTTGCCATGGTCGGACACGCGCAAGTCAGCACAAAATGGTACCTAGATTCTGGGGCAACGTGTCATGTTTGCAACAATGCTAGTCTTTTGACAGAGCTGAAGAATGTAAAGGAATCAGTGACTGTGGACAATGGAGGAACAGCTAACGTATTGAAGGTGGGGAACGCAACTTTGTTGCTCTCCTCAGGTAAGTCTTTACTTTTAAAGAACGTAAAATTTATTCCTTCATTATCTGTTAACTTATGCCAGGCACGCAGTGAAGACTCGAATTCCTGGAGGGGCATCGAATCATCCCCAACTTCGACCGGGGGATGTCTATAAGTTTATTGTGTGATGCTGGTATGTCAGTTAACTTCTGTAGCGGTAGAGTGACTCTGTCAGTTAACTCTCACTACTTTGATGTGTTTACACCCAAAATAGGATGTACCGTCTGAGTTTAGCAAATGAGGTAATGCAACAAGTTCAATTGAACTTAGTTAGCCCTAGGACTCTGCATGAGCGACTAAGACACATAAACTACAGGAAAATATTCCAAGTAGCTAGAACTCATAAAATTACATTAGACACTAAGTCTCCACTTGGAAAATGTGAAGTGTGTGTTCAGACTAAGATCACTAAGAAATCTTTTGGCACGGTTACTAGAAGCACAACACATCTTGAGCTTATACATTTCGATATTTGTGACTTTAAGAGTTTTATCACTAGATGTGGAAGGAAGTATATGATCACGTTCATAGATGACTGCACAAGGTTTTGTCATATTTCGTTGCTTAAAACTAAAGACGAAGCGTTTGAAAAATTTTGTCTTTTCAAAACAAGGGTAAAAAACTAATTAAGCATGAAAATAAAGTGATTTAAGAGTGATAGAGGAGGAGAATATATGTCCAGTGAGTTCAGATGCTTCCTTGCTTCACAAAGCATCATAGAAGAAATCACTGCTCCTTACTCCCCCCAATCTAACGACATAGCCGAGCGTAAGAATAGAACGTTAACAGAGATGTTGAACTTTATGCTGCTCACTGCAGGCATGTCTTCCGCTTATTGGGGAGAAGTAGTCTTAACTGCGAATCACATTCTGAATAAAGTTCCTCATGCTAAGTTAGAGGTTACACCTTACGAGCTTTGGTTTAAGAGATCCCCGTCTTTAACTAGACTTAAGACCTGGGGCTGTATAGCCTATGTCAGGGTTTCTGACCCTAGACGGTCTAAGGTTGGACCTAGGACCAATACATGTGTCTACTTAGGTTGTGCTGAAGATAGTATTGCAGATAGGTTCCTTGATATTTCTAATAATATCATAATAAAATCTAGGGATGCGGTGTTCTTCGAGAATAAATTCTTCAAAGATAAGAACTTAACGATCTCAGGTATGCAAGCAACTATTACTGAGGAAGATCCTGAATCAGTACCGAGCACCTCCTATTCCGTTCCGGTAGATAACTCTGGCCTAGAGTCTAGGAGAACTTCAGTGAGAGAGAAAACCCCTAAAACCTTCGGTAGTGACTTTATCACTTACCACGTTGAGGCTGATCCATCCACCTTTAAGGAAGCGATGAGATCAAAAGATTCCCTACTCTGGAAAGATGTCAATGAGGATGAGATGAACTCTCTCCTTCAGAACGGCACCTGAACGTTAGTTGATAAGCCAAAAGGGGCTAAAACTGTAGGGTGTAAGTGGGTTCTGAAAAAGAAGTTAAATCCCGATGGTAGCGTAGCAAAGTATAAAGCACGCCTGGTGGCTAAAGGTTTCACACAAGTAAGCAGAGTAGACTATTTTGATGTATACTCACCCGTGTGTCACTTAGCAACCATTAGAGTTCTTCTTGCTATTTCGGTCATTGAGAACTTTATTGTTTATCAAATGGATGTTAAGACTGCGTTCTTGAACGAAGATCTGACCGAAGAGATCTACATGAATCAAACTGAAGGTTTCATTGTAGACGGTCACGAAAACAATGTTTATAAGATATTAAAATCGTTATACGAATTAAAACAAGCACCAAAATTATAACACGAGAAGTTTGAATATACTGTAAAGAACATGAGATTTATGTCGAGTCTCTCGAATAAATGTCTTTACATACGTCATAGATCAGACAAAGTCGCATAATATGCTTGTACGTGGATGATATGCTTATTCTTGTATCTGATCAATCCGAACTTGATGACGTAAAGTCAAGTCTAATTAAAAAATTTAGCATGACAGACATCGTGTAGTTGACACTATACTAGACATACAAGTGAGCTTTGGGAAACATGACATTTCCCTAAGTCAAAGCCACTACATTCAATCCATGTTGGACACGTGGGGATACAATGAACGTAAAGCGGCTGAGACACCATACGACTATTCTAACTGTTTAAAGCCCTATGATAGAGCTGCGGTTCGACAGTTAGATTATTCTAAACTGCTTGGTAGACTCATGTACGCTATGGTCTGTACGAGACCTGATATAGCCTTTACGGTCGGCATGTTAAGTAGGTTCACTAGCAATCCTGGCCAAAACCATTGGGATGCTCTCGATAGGCTGATGAGATACTTAAAGTACACCCGACAGTATGTTTTATGTTATAGTGGTCATCCTCCAGTTCTGGAAGGATATTCTGATGCATCATGGTGCTCAGAAGTAAACGACAGCAAATCCACTAGTGGATTCCTCTTCACACTAGGAGGAACAGCTGTAGCCTGGAAGTCCAAAAGACAGTCGTGCATTGCATTCTCATCTATGGAATCCGAACTCTATGCTCTAGCTTCAGCTGGTGAAGAGGCAGAGTGGATAAGAGATTTGGTGATGGGCATTCCACTGTCGAGCCTGAAACTAAGTTCTGTTACAGTTTACTACGACAATCAAGCTACTAAAACGATTGTCACGAACACTTTGTTCAATGACAAAAGAAGACAACTTAGGATGAAACATACCTGATTGACTTCTCTCACAAGTCAAGGGATTATGATCCTGGTTGATGTGCGATCGAAAGATAATGTTGCAGACGCCTTTACTAAAGGATTAAATAGATCTCTGACAATCAAAACATCGGGAAAAATGAGATTAAAGTTCATAGAAATATGATACTTTCCTCCAACGTTTATGTTTTGATACGTACGAGCCTATAGCTGCCAACATTCAAACATCTAATAAGTAACAGACTGAAAACCCCAAATAATTTCTTGATGAAAACTCATGATGGTTGGATGCAGGTTATTCTACATTTGATAACCTAACGTCCTCTCATTGTAAGTTGATTCAAAAATTATTCAACTAGGAATTGAAAGTCGTTGTAAATGTTAATCTAAACATTATTGGTCACAGCACATTATTCCACATTTGATAATGTTGCACGTGATGTGTGCCCACATGTGTTGGTGAGACACATAGTAATCAGCAATGAGTAAGATAACGTGACTAGTTCTAGTTAGACTGGATGAGATGCTGACAGAGTTTACTTTAAACGTTACTGCATATGTTTATGAATTCATAGAGTCTGACTTATGAAATTCTTTGCAGGCTACGATGGAGATTATGGAAGAGCAGTAGACCTGGACATGGATGACGATGATCTACTAGATGAGTAGAATCATCAAACGTTTAATTCACGTTTTGTTTTGTTTTGTAATAATTATTCAGACTATGTTTTGGGATAGAATCTTGTGGTGGTTTGCCGTTTAGGCAAAACCTTTTTATTTTGATTAATTAGTATGATCTGTCCTGAATGTTTTTGTTTAGTTTGGATTATTATTTTGCCTGCTCTCTAACACCCCGAAACGTCACTGTTATTTGTCACGAATATAGGAGGAGATTGTAAGTATATATTCGGACGAATAACGGGCTCGGGGGCTTTGCGCATGAGAACCTTAGGTTTTGCTCTATATAAACCTAGCTGGGGGCAACGGAGAGAGGGTTCCACTTTGACTCTCCTCCGAATGTTTCGAGCACATCTAACATACATGAGGCTCCCCACAACAAATGCATGTGGAACCTTCACCATTTTCTTTCTCTCGCTCTGAGATCATGGATTGTTCCATTTAGAGAGACTCATGAAGTACCCAGCTAAAGGGATAGCTACATGCTTCACATTCTCTATGTTGAATCATTTTAACACCTTCAAAATGTAGTCCCTCTGACATAAATTCAAAACTCTATTTAGCTTGTCCCTTTCAATCTCCCTACCTCCCAAATCCTTTAAAAAAATTCTTTTGACATTTGTCTATTAAAATATTTGATCACCTTCGTGTTACAACTTGTCACTAACATATCCACCAATAAATTTGTAAGATATTTATAAAGAGGAGAGGGGATTTTACTAGAATGAAATAAATGGCAGGCAACTTCACCAATAAATATACCCTCTATCTCCAGTTCCTTATCATCTACTCCAAGTAAGGCATCCCTAGAATTCAACCAAACTGTACCACAAATCTGATACCACTGTAAAAAATGACTAGAAATAATTTACAGCTGCATGTTATTAAAATCATCATGGTAAATAGAGAGCCCTTGTGCACCACAATAACAGTACACGTAAACTGGGGACATTTGTGTACTGTGCTAACCATTTTGTAGAAGCAAAAGAAAAACTAAGCCATAAAAAAAAAATCACCCTCATAAAATGTAAGTTTGCCATGACAATAGTTATGACCGTCATTAAAAAAAAAACTAGTTTTGAACAGTTTATAACCTGTTTTGTCAAACCGAGCCTAATTAAAGATATAAATCTAGTCAACCTAAATCGCATAAGATAAAAATAAAACATACATATGAACAATATTAACAGCACGGTCGAAGGCATAGGGCTAGCAAACAATTTATTAAAAGAAGATCAGTTCGAACCAAAACTTAAGATAAAAGATAAATAACATTTTTTGTTTTTTTACTTCAATTCTATTTAAGCTTTTTTTTTAATGCGGCCTGGAAGTTCTAAGTCTTTTGGACTTATTTTATTTGGCCTGGAAGTTGTAAGCCTTTTGGGCCTGTTCTGGGCCTATTCTTAGGACCCTGGCCTACATTTTTTTTGGTGGTTTAAAGCATTGACCTGATCTGTTCTCACCGTACGATCAGACAGATGCAAGAATAGGGGTGTTCATAAATAATATAGTTAGTCTATAATTCATGATTTGATTTGTAAATACTGGATTAAAATTCGTATTTTTCAGATCTAAATCCGAATTCAAATCTGTATTTAGATCCGAATAATTTTCGAATCCACGTAATTTTTGAATCTAAATCCGGATAATTTTATTTTTATTTGAAAGATACACGAATGCTTCAATATATATTTAAATAAAATTAATATACATAAATAAATATAAATTATAATAATATTTAAATATTATATGAAATTAAATATTATAAAATTTGATTTCGAATTCGAATTCATTTATCTTCAAATCCTAATTTGAATCTGATTTTGAACCCAAAATAAATAAAAAAATATTTTATTACGAATCCAAATCCGAATACAGCACCTAATATTCAAAGAAATCCAAATCCTAATCTGAATCTTGCCAAATTTGAATTAAATTGAAGAACTATTTGATTCTGTGGCTACAAAAAGGCACGACTAGACTTAAGAGCCGCCTAAGAACCTGCTAAAGCATAGTCAAAACAAATTGGTTTTCGAACATTATTAGCTATAAAACAGAGTTTATTAGAAAAAATCTATTATATAATATATGATAATTTTATACGAAAACTGACAAAATCTTCATAATTTCCTATCGTGAACCGGTTTAATATAACAAACAAAAACCCACAGAAAAAGTTAGAGAGAGAGAGAAGTACTTGAGAAAGTGCTCCGAGATGGAGCCCGACGCGATTCGGCCAAAGAATCCCCAAATGCTGGTCATGGAGACGAAGATGGAGACGTCTGTGTAGCCCATGGCGAGCCCCATCTGCCCCATGTTGTTCATCACAGTCAAGCCCGTCCCAACCCCGCACAAAAACGACACGAACAGCACCCAGAACTCCATCCTCCGCATCGCCTCCACTATCGTGTGGTCCTCCCCAATCTCCGGCAATCTCTGTACCTGCAGATCAGCCTCCTCCCACTTGTCCCTGACCCTATTGTCCATTCCCGCAGCTGGAGGAGATTTGTTGATCTCCTCCGTGGCAGCACTTGCAAGAAGCGGCTGCCGGATCTGACTCCCGGAGGCTACCTCCGGGTCCGAATTTGCAGCCAGCAGCGCGGCTGACCGAGCCTTGAACCAGATGTATGCCGGCACGACGGCGGGGGCGGAGAGGAGAATGAGAAGCCCGGCAGAGAATATCCGAGATACGATGAGTCCTTGATCGCCGGCTAGGTCGTAGACGAGGAGATAAACCGCAATGATCACCGCCGCCGTGTTGATCCAACCGAAGTAGCGGTTCTCGCTCTCCTCGGCAGCCGGTGTTGAGGAGGGAGTTTCGCGGAGGAAGAACATGGCGATTGCACAGACTCCCGCTGGGACAATGGCGAGCATGAGGAGGAAGGAGGCCGGGTCATCGGTGAACAGGGCGGAGCAGAGATCGGTGAAGATGGCGGTGCTTAGGCCGACGTAGCCTTTGAGAATCCCGGAGACTGGGCCGCGATTTCGCCGGAAATTACGCATGCAGGTCACCAGCACCGCCGTGTTCATCCACGTACTGCTGTTGCCGCCCATACAGAGAAATACGCACATCTGAAAACAAATCTCGCGTGTTTGATAAAATCATATATAAAATCTCTATCAAAGAAGAATGAATCGTACGTGCCGGCAAATTTCTTAATTACCTGCCAATAAGGCAGAGGAGGGATGGATTGCCGGACAACAAGCCACTGGGCACCGTAGCCGATGAGACCCTCGAGGGAGCCGATGAGGAAGAGAACAGAGGTGGGGAGGCGGTCGGAGGCGAATCCGGCCAGGAGGCCGAAGGCCTTGCCGACATCCTTCGCTACGGAGAGGTTGTTTAGCTCCAGTTGAGTGAGGCCCATCAGAGATTTGAGTGCGTCCGAGTAGTTCGAGAAGGTGTAGTTATTGCCGGAGATGCACTGCACCCATACCGCCGCAACGAACCCTAGCCATTTCCCCATCTCCGTCACCGGCGACACCAAAACCCCCATCTCTCTCTCTCTCTCTTTTTCTCTCTCTCTCTCACACACACACACTTGCAGAGAGGCAGTGGAAGTGGATCAAGAAGTGGGCGGGTATTTATAAAAGTCGAGCAGGGATTTCCCTTCGGAGCGGCAAAGGAGAACGGAGATGCAGGAAATATAAATAATTTCAAATTTTATTTTTATTTTTATTGGCGTATTTCAAAAAGACGCGAAAAGTTATGAGATTTTGAGATACGACTAGTCAATAACAGGTTATGGTTAACAATCGCCTTAAATTTTAGGTATCACTCCAATTTTTATTAAATTTTACTATTAATACGACTGATTACATTTATTTATGTTCTAATTTTTAAAAAATCATTATTTAATATAATTTCAATATTCTATATTTAATCATTTCTAATTTATTTTACAAAAAAAAAGTGATTTCCTTGGAGGAAAAAGCATGATGATAAGACTAGAAGCAAGGAAGCAAGCATCCAAACAAAGCAACTAGTTCTCTTGTTTTTCACTCAAAGTTAAAACTTGATCTAAATTTCCATCTTCTAATATTCAGTGATAATCCATATATATTTTATATGAAGAATCTACATGAAACATTGAAACGCTTAACTCATCAAATCCGCTGGTGCAAGACTGATCTGCGCATAAGTTCGAAGGATTTGTGGAGTTATGACGGAGCGGCAATATGGCTCTAACTAGGACGAGTGATGTTTGGGAATCGATTTTATCTTTGAAATATGATCCGCTGCGACTATTAAATCATCTTGGAAGAGGTGGTCACCGTACTCTAGCTATCGTAATAAGATGATCGAGGACCAACATTGTCCATCTATAATGTGTGATCAGAGTAACCCAACCATGCCCAGCTCCTGCTAGCATGCCCCTTCGGATTCCGCTCGCTTCCACCGTTGACGCATTCACATTTTGGATCTATGTATTCCATTCTATATAGATCGCGGAGATATGGTGGAGCCTTGACCTGACATGGGAGAACTGCTTAGACATTCGGGATCAACAACTCAACCTCCTTTCACCCTTGCTTCTTCTTCTCCAGCTCAGGGATTCTTGTGTCTGTGCTATAAATAAATAGGATCCGGATCCTTTCCATTTCAAATGAAATGTAGGGGATCCATTTCATCATCTAATGGATAGGAGAAACTTGAAAGATATCTAATGATGGAGATTTTTTTGATTAAAAAAATCTAAAAAAGGATGGAAAATGATGAACCTGTCGGATCAAAGAGCTTTTAATCTGGACCGTGAAATGAATCCCCTCTATTTTATTTGAAATAAAAAGGATGTTGAACGAATTAAATAGGGGCAACATTGACTTCTGTTGTTAGTCCCAATTTTGTCATTTATGTTTTGCAGCTAGGAGTTAAGTTTTCTGTGATTTTCGCAGTTGAAGGTTCTAGTTCACTTAGGAATTAACCGTGTTAGATGGACAATGATGCTGTTGAAATCGAAAAATCGGTCTCCGTGGAGTTCGACCCATGGGGAAGGGGTGGCCGCACACCTACTATACTCAAGTGAACAATCTAGGCTCAAGGCTAGGAACATAAGGGACAGACCCAAGGCCTCAGCGTGGAGGTCCCACCGCATACCCGGAAGACTATCAAACGCTTCCCCTCCCACACCAGGGGCTGAGCTAAGACACCTTCGGCGGGCTCTCTTGGCCGACCGGAACATCTAAGGAGGATCTCAAGATCCACTCCTTAACTAGAGGTGTCTCCCTGGGTCTATAAAAACTATCCCCCGCCCGCCTTTTTAATGGCGTAAAACCGCCCAGCAGCCCTACTCCACGCAGCCCCAATTGGGCCGCTAACAACGTAACTACGTTGTCCTGAAAGGCTATCAACAGGCCATCAGGGGCTTCCCGACAACTATACCTCGGGGCTCCCACGGGGCGAGCGGTTCGCGAACATACCGCCCGCTTAAGATGAAAAAGATAAAAAGAATTCACAGGGCATCACAGGCATTTAAATAATTACAGGAATGTAAATTCCATACTTCGGCACGCAGGCCGGCAACATAAGCAGAAATAGGCCTTCTTGGGCCGGCACAAACTAAGGGCTTAAGCCCGCTACTTCCCGCTTGCTACTGCAGCACCTGTACGTCAACGTCTCGACGAGCGACGGCCTACTAGGCATCGGTCGGCTAACACAAGCAGGCCAAACATAATGCGTGCACCCCCTTTTGGGGGGCTATGGTGCGTATTCCCTGCAAGCGACTAATAAACAACTTCCTCGGAGTCTTCTCCGGGAACCCCAGAACATCACCAATCCGGCTCACACGTTCGGATGGGCTTCACCCAGCATGCCTAAACCCGTACTCACGCTTCCGGGCGCTAATGCAATTAACTGCGGGGACGTACACGTCAACCCGTCGGAGAGCATCCTTCCCCCACTCGTCGGTGGAGAGGTGCTCCCATGCAAATATGAAAATTAAGGGTTTCACCTGCCCGAGTAGAAACTTCATTACCCTTGACGCGTGTTTGGCGGAGGCGCAACCACACACATTGCCCGAGGCTCGACGTCTAGCGTCCGTAGTGATTGTCCATGCGCGGATCCGACCTCCATTGGAGAGCCAGAAGCTCCAAGTCATTTTTTTCTCCATCGTCGAGCCCCCCTCCCCCAAGGGTAACGAAGTTTCTACTCGGGCAGGTGAAGCTCTTAATTTTCATATTTGCATGGGAGCACCTCTCCACCGACGAGTGGGGGAAGGATGCTCTCCGACGGGTTGACGTGTACGGACGCACAGTTAATTGCATTAGCGCCCGGAAGCGTGAGTACGGGTTTAGGCATGCTGTGTGAAGCCCATCCGGACGTGTGAGCCGGATTGGTGATGTTCTGGGGTTCCCGGAGAAGACTCCGAGGAAGTTGTTTATTAGTCGCTTGCAGGGAATACGCACCATAGCCCCCAAAAAGGGGGTGCACGCATTATGTTTGGTCTGCTTGTGTTAGCCGACCGATGCCTAGTAGGCCGCCGCTCGTCGAGACGTTGACGTACAGGTGCTGCAGTAGCAAGCGGGAAGTAGCGGGCTTAAGCCCTCAGTTTGTGCCGGCCCAAGAAGGCCTATTTCTGCTTATGTTGCCGGCCTGCGTGCCGAAGTATGAAATTTACATTCCTGTAATTATTTAAATGTCTGTGATGCCCTGTGAATTCTTTTTATCTTTTTCATCTTAGGCGGGCGGTATGTTCGCGAACCGCTCGCCCCGTGGGAGCCCCGAGGTATAGTTGTCGGGAAGCCCCTGATGGTCTGTTGATAGCCTTTCAGGACAACGTAGTTACGTTGTTAGCGGCCCAATTGGGGCTGCGTGGAGTAGGGCTGTTGGGCGGTTTTACGCCATTAAAAAGGCGGGCGGGGGACAGTTTTTATAGACCCAGGGAGACACCTCTAGTTAAGGAGTGGATCTTGAGATCCTCCTTAGATGTTCCGGCAGGCCAAGAGAGCCCGCCGAAGGTGTCTTAGCTCAGCCCCTGGTGTGGGAGGGGAAGCATTTGATAGTCTTCCGGGTATGCGGTGGGACCTCCACGCTGAGGCCTTGAGTCTGTCCCTTGTGTTCCTAGCCTTGAGCCTAGATTGTTCACTTGAGTGTAGTAGGTGTGCGGCCACCCCTTCCCCAAGGGTCGAACTCCACGGAGACCGATTTTTCGGTTTCAATAGATGCAGTGTTCAAATTAACATGTGCATTATTTCTAAAAATTTCTGAAGCGGGAGCTAATGAGGTCGCAGGAACACTCAACCACAACCGAAGTTAAATAAAAGATAGCAAAAATAGAAGCACAAGAGTTTCCAATCAGAATCAACTTCTATTACAGACCGAGGTATATATTGCGGGACATGATTACAATGTAAACTGGGAACAACAGAAAATTGCAGCAAAGAAGAAATCGCGCTGACTGTTTCCAGTAACCGCACGGTCCGCCTACTTGCCAGCCGAGTCTGCCGAGACTGTCAAATCCGCATACCCGCAGCTAATCACGCAGACTGCTGTTATTGCAAATGTTGAGATCGAACAGAAACCCGCTGATAGGCCGGGCGAACTGCTCCACTTATCCGCAACTTCGAGAAAGAGACCAATCCGCAAGGACTGTGACCTGCTGCTAAATTGCTGACTGTATCCGCGAACTGTTCCACACTGTCCTCGCTAGTCGCCTAGCCACCTGGTGTTAGCCGCACAACCAGCAAACTGGTAATTAATGATGAGCCTGGGGGTCCTATTTGTAGATGTGGAAAAGAGCATCGTTATCACCTATACCGATAGGAAAACTGCTCATCATATCCTGTTGACTAACACCCGTATCCGCACAGTGCGGATACAAACTCAAATCGTCAGGTCGCGCAACAAAACTTGCTCGATGATCTAACATCCAGACTGCAAGCTTTGATCCAAGCCGAACACATACGAGCTTCATAGAGTCCGCACTACAACCAGCGAACTCTGACTCATCCCGCCCCGAGAAGGCACCAATGACCTAAGGGAAAACCACTCTAGTTCGCAAAACCTGCAACCCCTTAGCGAATCAGAGAACATGCCAACTTTGATGACCTCCAACGAAGTCCGCCACAACCCACGGATAACATCCTATCCGCCCGGTTACCACCAGAGTGCTTGCTGATCCAGACTGCCAGAGAACCACAATCAAGCCGACTGTCCGACTAGGTAACCCGCCAAGGCTATCTGCCTAATCCGCGCTGTAACACCTCTCCACTACACCAGAGTGGTCTATTAGTGAGCATGTTACCGGACTGCAGCCCAAGCACCCCAACCCCTCTCCCTCTATAGGCGGGTTGTTGGTGGCCACAGCCTCCCTTTGATGAGTGAATTCGACAGTCAATTGGTGATGAGAAGTGAAAGAACTTCATAGTTAAGCGTGCTCGGGCGAGAGCAGTACCGGGATGTGTGACCTCCTGGGAAGTCCCCGTACGGCCCAACTTAACTATCGAGTTCACTCATCAAAAGGAGGTTGTGGCCACCAACAACCCGCCTGTGGAGGGAGAGGGGTTGGGGTGCTTGGGCTGCAGCCCGGTAACATGCTCGCTAATAGACCACTTTGGTGTAGTGGAGAGGTGTTACAATAAAAAAGTGCACTTTTTATTGTAACGACCCTAGCCGATACAACGTGACGATGTCACGGCTCCGCTCTAGGCGACATTACCAGGCTGCAGCCCAAACACCCCAACCCCTCTCCATCCACCGGCGGGTTGTTGGTGGCCACAGCCTCCCTTTGATGAGGCAAACTCGATAGTCAAGTACGCACCACGGGGACTGTCACAACCCGCATTTTTCTCACTATTTATTCAATCAGAGTAAGAGAAAATCTACGCGCTGTGATGCCACGTCGAGCAGGGGATAACTGCCGACGTTCAGGCGACACTCCAAATCCCTTCAAATCATGACTTTATTGATTATAAAAAAACTTGATTTATTTATGGGCCGTATCCCTCGGCCCAGTGGACCAAAGAGTCCACGGTTTCAAAACAGATTTTTATACGTAGCGGAAATTACTTCATTTATGCCAACATCCTAAATGAGCGCATAAGTGATCCCGCAGGACCCTTACGCTGAACCAAAACTTCTAGTTTTAATTTATACATATATAGGAAAATCATTTGTTATACGTAATTAAGAAAGTACGTTGAGTGAGTTCTTTTTTGAAATCATGCTGATCAGATGCTTATACATAATATAGTTTTACTTTTAGCTTTTAAAGTAACTAGCAACCTAGCATAAAACTTCCCAGAGCAAGTAACTAAGTCCCCAAAAAAAACAGGGTAGCAGTAAAAGTAAACATATCTAGTGCAAAGGTAAAAACTACCAGGGGCGTCACATACGACAATAACCCACTGGCAAGTACACATGTCCGTAAGAAAACAGTAAAACTACCTCACTATGACTCAAGAGAGTCTCAACAGCCAACAGAAAGGAAACCTCCAACAGCACCACAGCAAGCCACCTACTGGCTACTGTCCTGAACCTGAGGCATTCAGAAAAGTAGAACACCTCAGAGCAAGGAAAAAGGAATGCAAGTGCTAAAAAGGAGCAAGGTAAAACAGGTAATGTAAAGTAAAGAGAGTACAACTAGAGTAAAAACAACAATGCCCAAGGAAGGGCGAAAAGCAAACCTGCACCAAGTGCGGGTAAACAGCAACTACTCTGCCTAAAAACCTGCAGAGTCAACATGGCCATGATGCCAAAAAAAAAATGCTGCAACACCTACGGAAGAAACGCCTAACATCCTAAATTGTGAGAGGCGGCAGTAGCAAAAACAAGAAACTTGGAATCAGGTTGGAAGCGTTCCAAATCGCCCAACCACTAATTCCGAGTCAACAAATTGCTCAAGGGTTGACACGTGAAGGCACAAAAGACCCATCACTCACTTGCCCAGAAAACTACTCGGGTCAAGGTAAAGAGTGCGGTCATGGCTACATCACACCACACAACCCATAAAAGAGCCATCCACCACCACTACTGACCACAACCCACGATTCGGCCTTCGAAAGGTAACAGCCGACAAGGGACTTTCGATTCGCGAGCAAAACACTCGGGGAGAAATCAACGCTAAGGAATCCATCGTTGCGGTTACGCAACGCCGCTGCGAGTGAGTACACTCACTCGATTCTAAGCCTAGCGTACGAGCACCGACATCGGGTCGCACGATTAAAAGACGCACGACCATAGGCCGTGCGTGCACAATTACACCTAAACGCCTCAATTAGGCAAACTAGGAAAAAATCCCAAACCCTAGACCTACACCTAGGCCTAACATAAACTCAACCCGACGCTAACCCACATCTACGCTACACACCTACCGCGACGCCGTCCTAAATCGGAAGCTACTAGCGGGAGGGTAGAAATCCTAATTTTTCTAGCGCGTTCCAATGGGGATAAGGGTTAGGAGGAAGTTAAATCAATAAATTTTAATTGCAATAATGCATGAAATTACAAGGAATTGAACAAACGAGAGGCCAAACGGCGAAAAGAGGGGAAGCACTTGCCTCGCTAAATCACCAAAAATTTCGCCAGCACAACGGCGCTATGGCGGACGCCCAAAAACACGCAAAGCTTCCAAAATTCACCAAAACCACCAAGGCAACCTAAGATAGCAACTAATCATGAAAGGAGAACAAGAATATCCAAAAAAATCAAAAAAACCAAATGGAGATTCAACGAAATCATGGAGGAAAGGGCAAATAGGTTACCTCGGCTCGAAGCTCTCGGCGAGGGGAACGCGGATCCGGGCTCGGATCGGAAAGGGGAGGTCGGGGCTGCCGGCGGCGGGCGGCGGAAGGGGGGTCGGCTAGGGTGTTCGCCGCTCGGCTCGGGGTGCGCACGGGAGGAAGAAGCTGCGGCTTTATTTTTTTTTTGTAATAAGGGGGGGGGGGGCCGGCTGCTTAGGTTTAAAGGGAGGAGAGTTTAGGTTAACAAATAACTTAATAAAATTTAATACCTAATTAATTAAATAAAATCATATCCTAAATAACTATAAAACTAAACTACTAATTTAACTCTAACTCAAATCTCACATTATAACCCAATTATAACCTATATAACTTAATCAAATACAAATTACTAACATTCCTATAAAAACCAAAACACGCACAAATACGCACGAAATCGCACCCCTCCGCGCACACGTTTTCATCCACGCATGCAAGCACAAGCGCGCACGCACACGCACGCACAAAACATACCGGCACGCATAAAACACACCGGCACGCATAAAACACGCGCCACGCGACACATGCGTAAATAACTACATACGTTCACAAAAAAATGACAACTCGCTAACTGGCGACCGCCAAAACGACGCGAAAACGCGACGTCCTCGGATTTCGACCAAAATCGCACCGTAGCTAAAAACCCGGGCTACGAGAACAACGGCGAAGTCAAAAACGACTTCCGACGAACAAAACTCGAGCTAACCTCGCCCGAAGCCCAACACGAGAATTCCCTGAAAGGCTCAACCGGGTCTCCAAAACAGACACCGGCTAGCTGGGGAAACCCGCAAACAGGCTAAACCTCTAAGAACACCTAACGAGGTATTCTAACAACGGCTCGAGACGGAAAACGTCAACGTAACGCCGAACAAGGATTTAAAATAAATCATCGAAAATTCGGGGGCGTTACAGTCACTCCCCCTAACAAAAAGTTTCGACCCGAAACTTTGCGAAAACTACTCCTACAACAGAAGGAAAGAAACAAACTACCAGAAAGGGAACGTACCCGAAAACTCAGGGGAACAAATGAGGGTGAGCCTCCCTCATAGCCGACTCTAGCTCCCAAGTCGCGCTCTCCAAATCCTGATTCTTCTAAAGAACCTTCACCATAGGAATAGACTTCGTCCGCAACACTCGAGCTTGAGCTTCCAAAATGCGGACCGGCACCTCGACATACGAGAGATTTGGCTCCAACTGGGGCACAGCGTCCAAGACTTGCCCACTGCTCCGCACACACTTCCGCAATTGGCTCACATGAAAGACATTATGAACCCCCGGGAAGCTAGCTGGCAGATCCAGCCTATAAGCAGCCACACCAATACGCTCCAAAATCCTGAACGGGCCCACAAATCTCGGATCCAACTTCCGATTCCTGCCAAACCTCTTCACTCCTACCATCGGAGACACCTTCAAGAAGACCAAATCATCCACTGAAAACTCCAAATCGGACCTACGCCGATTGGCGTTCTTCTCATACCTCTCCTGAGCAACTCGAAGCTTCTCCCGAATGAGCTTCACGGAAACCTCCATCTCTTCGAGTGCATCAGGACCCAAAACAGGCCTCTCACCGGCCTCGGCCCAAAACAAAGGGGTTCTGCAGCGCCTCCCATACAACGCCTCGAAGGGAGCCATCTGTAGACTCTCTTGGTAGCTGTTGTTGTAGGCAAATTCCATGAGCCGTAAACGCTCGTCCCACGCACCTCCATGATCAAGAATATAGCACCGGATCATGTCCTCCACAATCTGATTCACACGCTCGGTCTGCCCGTTGGTCTGCGGATGGTAAGCTGTGGAATACCTCAAATCAGTGCCCAAACCCTCCTGCAAACTCCTCCAGAAACGAGATGTAAACCGAGAGTCTCGATCTGAAACGATGCTAACTGGAACGCCGTGCAATCTGACGACCTCATCCAAATACAACTCAGCAATCTTCTTCATCGAGTAATCGATCTTATAAGGTACGAAGTGCGCACACTTCGTCAATCGGTCCACGATCACCCAAACAGAATCAAACCCTCTCGGAGATCTCGGTAAGCCTGTAATGAAATCCATCGAGATGCTTTCCCACTTCCAAGTCGGGATCTCCAAAGGTGCCAACTTGCCACCAGGCCTCCCATGGTCGGCCTTCACCCGCCTGCAAGTGTAACACTCCGAGACAAAACGAGCTATATCACCCTTCATCCCATACCACCAGGCGATCTGCTTCAGATCATGGTACATCTTCGTAGATCCCGGGTGGTAGGAAACACTGGATCCGTGAGCCTCTTTGCAAATCAATACTCTGATGCCTTCCACTGCGGGGATGCAAAACCTGCCGCGGTACTTCAGAGTACCCGCCTCGTCGATGGAGAAATCTGGCAACTCTCCCCTCTCAGCCCTGAGGTACAAGTGCAACAAATCCGGATCCTCTTTCTGATGCAATCTGGTGAGAGAAATCCATGACGGCTCTGCCACTACCAAACTGCTCTGCAACTCACAGCGTCCTGCGGTGATATCCATCAATAGAAACTCCTCCACTAAACGATCCGCGGTGAGATTGAAGACTTTCCCCGTCTTCCGGCTCAAGGCGTCGGCCACCACATTGGCCTTGCCCGGATGGTACTGAATCTCAACATCATAGTCAGCAACATACTCAAGCCACCGCCGCTGGCGCAAATTCAGCTCCTTCTGTGTGAACACGTACTTCAGGCTCTTATGATCGGTAAAGATCCTGCACTGGGCCCCATAAAGTAAGTGTCTCCACAGCTTCAAGGCGAAAATCACCGCTGCGAACTCGAGGTCGTGCGTAGGATAGTTCCGCTCATGAATCTTCAACTGACGAGACCCATAAGCGATCACCTTCCCTTCCTGCATCAACACGCCACCGAGTCCAACGTGCGAGGCATCCACATAAACGTCATAGTCCTGTCCCTCCGCCGGTAAGGTCAACACAGGGGCAGAACATAACCGGCTCTTCAGCTCCAGAAAGGCCTCCTCGCACTTATCACTCCAAACGAACGCCGCATGCTTCTGCGTCAGCTTTGTCAAGGGCGCTGCCAAGGTAGAAAAGCCCTCGACGAATCTTCTATAATAGCCGGCCAACCCCAAGAAACTCCTGATCTCCTTGGGTGTGCTCGGCCTATGCCAATCCATCACTGCCGAGATCTTCTCTGGGTCCACTGAAATACCATCTTTGTTCACCACATGACCCAGGAAGGAAACCTGAGGCAACCAGAACTCGCACTTGCTCAGCTTGGCGTACAACTGATGATCCCTCAAGGCGGATAACACCAACCGCAAATGCTGATCATGCTCCGCCGCATTCCGAGAATAAATCAGAACGTCGTCAATGAACACGACGACAAACTTGTCCAGAAAGTCCTTGAACACCCGGTTCATCATGTCCATAAATGCTGAAGGCGCATTGGTCAGCCCAAAAGACATGACCAGGAACTCGAAATGACCATGCCTCGATCGGAAAGCCGTCCGTGGAACATCCGACTCTCGGATCCTAAGCTGATGGTAACCCGAACGGAGGTCTATCTTCGAAAATACTGAACTGCCACGCAACTGATCGAATAAATCGTCAATTCTAGGCAGTGGATACCTGTTCTTGATGGTGACTTTGTTCAACTCTCTATAGTCGATACAAAGGCGCATCGAACCATCCTTCTTCTTCACAAAGAGAACCGGAGCACCCCAGGGCGACGAGCTTTGCCTTATGAAGCCCTTCTCCAACAACTCATCAAGCTGAGTACGAAGCTCCTCCAGCTCTCGCGGGGCCATCCGATACGGCGCCTTGGCAATCGGACGCGTACCAGGCTCCAAATCAATCACGAACTCCACATCCCTGTCTGGAGGAAGACCGGGAAGATCGCTAGGAAACACGTCAGGAAACTCTCGCGCAACCGGAATCTCATCCAAAAGCGGCACACTGCTAACAGTCCCCAACACTGAGACTAGACAAGCAAAACAACCAGCAGGAAAAACCCTCTGAGCACATACCGCAGAAATCGCCGGAGAGTCCCGACGCGAATCACCGAAAACACTCCCGGGCTGACCGCTGTCCTTTCTGAAATCCAAGCGCTTTCCCCTGCACTGAATCACTGCATCATATCGGGACAACCAGTCCATACCCAGGATGACATCGAAATCCTCTAAGTCCAACACTTTCAGATCAGCCTTGGCCAGATAATCCCCCAACAAAATAGGGCAGTCCAGAATGCCCTGATCTGATATCACGGATTCACCCGAGGGGAACTTGACGCTAAAGGCACCACCAACACGATCAAGAACCCACTGGCACCGCTCGACAAAGGCCCTAGCCACAAAGGAGTGGGTAGCACCTGAGTCAAACAGAACGCGGGCCCAGCGGTTCCTTACCTTAAATTTCCCTATACACAAACAAAACAATAAACGCACAAGCAACAAATAAAACAATAGCAACACTAAAACTGCTACAAAAGAGAAAGCCAAGCGAGGGGGGGGGGGAGGGTTTACCTGAAATGACCTGCGTCGAAGTCTCCGCCTCCGCTGAAGATACCACATTCAGCTTCCCTTTACCCTTGTCCACCGGCTGAGGCGGAGGTAAAGCCTGAAGCGGAACAGCATGAAGAGCGGACTGAACCTGAGGGCACCTCGACTTAATATGGCCCTTCTGGCCACACTGATAGCAAACACGATCCCTGGACCAGCACTGAGCAGCCTCGTGACCGGGTCGCCTGCAGACAGGACAAGGAACATCCCTCCTAGGAGCACCCTGGATAGCATGCACATGCTCCTTCTTCTGGACCCTTGCCCTCTTGAAGCACCTCTCAGCTGGGTGGCCCGGATGGCCACAGAAACTGCACACTACCTTGCTCTTCTTCTCAGAAGCAGCACCAAGAACCTGGGGACCCTTTTCCTCAACTGACCTCCTCTTCTCGTTTCTCGCCTGCTGACCACGCTGCTTTCCGTTCTCGATAGCCTCTACCTTCAAAGCGGCCTCAACTGCCCCTGCATAAGTCACCGCTCCGTGGGCGACCGCTAGCTGCTGAACGTCGCTCCTCAGGCCACCAAGAAACCGCTTCACCCTGTCCTCCTCGGAGCTCACCAAGCTAGGACCAAAGCGACTGAGTTTGCTAAACTCAATCTCGTAATCGCTGACGGAGAGCTGCCTCTGCTTCAAATGAATAAAGTCATTCATCAGCCTGTCTCGCTCTACTGATGGTAGAAACTTCCTCATCAGGATCTCTTTGAAGGATGCCCAAGTACATCCTCCCACCATGCCTTCCTTCTCTCGCATCCACCAGCTCTTCGCTAGCCCCTTCAGCTGATAGGCGGCTAACATCACCTTCTGGTCCTCAGTCACCCCAGAGTAATGAAACATCTCCTCCATGGTGATCATCCAGTCATCCAGTACCATAAAGTCCGCCTTACCATCGTAGGTAGGAGGTCGCAGCCGCTGAAACTGGGAGATGAAAGCCATCCCGGGGGGCACCACCACTGGAGGCACGAGAGGAGCAGGGGGGCAGGAGGGGCTAGAACAGCTGCACCCACGGCGGGGTCCTGAACTCCCGTAGTCTGACCCGCCGCTCCGGATAAAAAGGACTGCATCTGGGCCTGCAACTCCACCACCTGCCTTGATAAGGCCTCGTTACTCTGCCTCAGGCTTTCCACCAACGCATCACTTTGAGCACCGGAGGACTCACCCTCAGACTGGGGAGTCGACCTCGTCACTCTACGCTTCGGCGGCATACTATAAGGAAAATTAAAACATAACAAACGATTAGAACTTAGCTAAACTCCTAGGAGTAGACAAAAGGTACAGACAATATGTACATAAATATGATCTTCTACTGCTATATTTGCTCTGGAAATTTATTTCATTTATTAATAAAGGAAATGATATGCTTAGCCTAAGATGGTTCACCACCATCACTGACTCTTGTGCCTAGATCGGGAATGCATGAATTTGTATTCTTTTTGACTCAAAAAAATTATGTGTGTACACATGTCATCCTGCACGTCTTTAGCTTGGCGCGTTGTGCTTATGCGATGTTATGCTATGCATGGTTATGCTATGCATTCTAAAAATGCCCTAGTGCATGCCATGGCGGAGTACACATGAAAATGTTATGCATCCCATAATACATAACATTCTCATGCAACTAAAAAGAAAACGTGCTAGTCGCATCCATGCGGTGAGGTTATGCACCCCATAATACATAACCCTCGCATGTTGCCCCTATGGTGGATCCATATACAACCACATATTATGTATCGTAAAATACATAATATGCCCCGTATACTTCATGTTATGCTTATGCGTGTAGTGCAGTGTTCGTGCTTCAGCCAAAACGTGCCGATGACATGTCGGTGTGTGTATGATATGACTCTAAACATCTAACACAAACAAAGGAAGGTTGCCCGACCAATTGTCAAGCAACCTCCCTCTGATACCAACTGTCACAACCCGCATTTTTCTCACTATTTATTCAATCAGAGTAAGAGAAAATCTACGCGCTGTGATGCCACGTCGAGCAGGGGATAACTGCCGACGTTCAGGCGACACTCCAAATCCCTTCAAATCATGACTTTATTGATTATAAAAAAAACTTGATTTATTTATGGGCCGTATCCCTCGGCCCAGTGGACCAAAGAGTCCACGGTTTCAAAACAGATTTTTATACGTAGCGGAAATTACTTCATTTATGCCAACATCCTAAATGAGCGCATAAGTGATCCCGCAGGACCCTTACGCTGAACCAAAACTTCTAGTTTTAATTTATACATATATAGGAAAATCATTTGTTATACGTAATTAAGAAAGTACGTTGAGTGAGTTCTTTTTTTGAAATCATGCTGATCAGATGCTTATACATAATATAGTTTTACTTTTAGCTTTTAAAGTAACTAGCAACCTAGCATAAAACTTCCCAGAGCAAGTAACTAAGTCCCCAAAAAAAACAGGGTAGCAGTAAAAGTAAACATATCTAGTGCAAAGGTAAAAACTACCAGGGGCGTCACATACGACAATAACCCACTGGCAAGTACACATGTCCGTAAGAAAACAGTAAAACTACCTCACTATGACTCAAGAGAGTCTCAGCAGCCAACAGAAAGGAAACCTCCAACAGCACCACAGCAAGCCACCTACTGGCTACTGTCCTGAACCTGAGGCATTCAGAAAAGTAGAACACCTCAGAGCAAGGAAAAAGGAATGCAAGTGCTAAAAAGGAGCAAGGTAAAACAGGTAATGTAAAGTAAAGAGAGTACAACTAGAGTAAAAACAACAATGCCCAAGGAAGGGCGAAAAGCAAACCTGCACCAAGTGCGGATAAACAGCAACTACTCTGCCTAAAAACCTGCAGAGTCAACATGGCCATGATGCCAAAAAAAAAATGTTGCAACACCTACGGAAGAAACGCCTAACATCCTAAATTGTGAGAGGCGGCAGTAGCAAAAACAAGAAACTTGGAATCAGATTGGAAGCGTTCCAAATCGCCCAACCACTAATTCCGAGTCAACAAATTGCTCAAGGGTTGACACGTGAAGGCACAAAAGACCCATCACTCACTTGCCCAGAAAACTACTCGGGTCAAGGTAAAGAGTGCGGTCATGGCTACATCACACCACACAACCCATAAAAGAGCCATCCACCACCACTACTGACCACAACCCACGATTCGGCCTTCGAAAGGTAACAGCCGACAAGGGACTTTCGATTCGCGAGCAAAACACTCGGGGAGAAATCAACGCTAAGGAATCCATCGTTGCGGTTACGCAACGCCGCTGCGAGTGAGTACACTCACTCGATTCTAAGCCTAGCGTACGAGCACCGACATCGGGTCGCACGATTAAAAGACGCACGACCATAGGCCGTGCGTGCACAATTACACCTAAACGCCTCAATTAGGCAAACTAGGAAAAAATCCCAAACCCTAGACCTACACCTAGGCCTAACATAAACTCAACCCGACGCTAACCCACATCTACGCTACACACCTACCGCGACGCCGTCCTAAATCGGAAGCTACTAGCGGGAGGGTAGAAATCCTAATTTTTCTAGCGCGTTCCAATGGGGATAAGGGTTAGGAGGAAGTTAAATCAATAAATTTTAATTGCAATAATGCATGAAATTACAAGGAATTGAACAAACGAGAGGCCAAACGGCGAAAAGAGGGGAAGCACTTGCCTCGCTAAATCACCAAAAATTTCGCCAGCACAACGGCGCTATGGCGGACGCCCAAAAACACGCAAAGCTTCCAAAATTCACCAAAACCACCAAGGCAACCTAAGATAGCAACTAATCATGAAAGGAGAACAAGAATATCCAAAAAAATCAAAAAAACCAAATGGAGATTCAACGAAATCATGGAGGAAAGGGCAAATAGGTTACCTCGGCTCGAAGCTCTCGGCGAGGGGAACGCGGATCCGGGCTCGGATCGGAAAGGGGAGGTCGGGGCTGCCGGCGGCGGGCGGCGGAAGGGGGGTCGGCTAGGGTGTTCGCCGCTCGGCTCGGGGTGCGCACGGGAGGAAGAAGCTGCGGCTTTATTTTTTTTTTGTAATAAGGGGGGGGCCGGCTGCTTAGGTTTAAAGGGAGGGGAGTTTAGGTTAACAAATAACTTAATAAAATTTAATACCTAATTAATTAAATAAAATCATATCCTAAATAACTATAAAACTAAACTACTAATTTAACTCTAACTCAAATCTCACATTATAACCCAATTATAACCTATATAACTTAATCAAATACAAATTACTAACATTCCTATAAAAACCAAAACACGCACAAATACGCACGAAATCGCACCCCTCCGCGCACACGTTTTCATCCACGCATGCAAGCACAAGCGCGCACGCACACGCACGCACAAAACATACCGGCACGCATAAAACACACCGGCACGCATAAAACACGCGCCACGCGACACATGCGTAAATAACTACATACGTTCACAAAAAAATGACAACTCGCTAACTGGCGACCGCCAAAACGACGCGAAAACGCGACGTCCTCGGATTTCGACCAAAATCGCACCGTAGCTAAAAACCCGGGCTACGAGAACAACGGCGAAGTCAAAAACGACTTCCGACGAACAAAACTCGAGCTAACCTCGCCCGAAGCCCAACACGAGAATTCCCTGAAAGGCTCAACCGGGTCTCCAAAACAGACACCGGCTAGCTGGGGAAACCCGCAAACAGGCTAAACCTCTAAGAACACCTAACGAGGTATTCTAACAACGGCTCGAGACGGAAAACGTCAACGTAACGCCGAACAAGGATTTAAAATAAATCATCGAAAATTCGGGGGCGTTACAGGGACTTCCCAGGAGGTCACCCATGCAACTCAATTGGTGATGAGAGTTGAAATAACTCCATAGTTAAGCATGCTCGGGCTGGAGTAGTACTAGGATGGGTGACCTGCAGCTTAACCGGAGAGTTTCTCTCATCAAAGGGAGGTTGTGGCCACCAACAACCCACCTGTGAAGGGAGAGGGGTTGGGGTGCTTGGGCTACAACCCGATAACATGTCCGCTAAGAGACCACTCTAGTGTAGTGGAGAGGTGTTACACACGTGGTCTCTGTGATCTATGCGGTTAGACCTCCCTAACCACCCGACTTCATTCATCTCCCCACTTCAACATTTTCAACATTCTTCACCCATATAATCAAAAAATGCATTCTTCACCCCCGGCCGGCGCCTTGTAGGCGGCCCACCCTCTTCGCCGGGGTCGGTCACCCTTGAGGTGGTGGTCGGCTGCCTCTCTTGCCCTCTCCTAGGGCGCTTTCCCCGTAGTCTGATTGTTCTACCACGATCGCAACCATCCAATGCACGGGTAACCACCAACGTAACCACCATCAGTAGTGGCGGGACATGTTTCTAGTGGGGGATTATGCTTAGTAAAATTAAATATACGAGTAATATTCGCTATAAATTATACTTAAAATTATGATATTGGTGACTGCGGTGTGCGGATAGCCGCATAACCACCGTAACCACCTCTTGGAGGCCATAAAAAGACCATCAGGCCTCCTCATTGATTTTTTTTTCTCTTATCTGCTTTCTTCCTCCTCAGGCTATAGTTCTGTCGGATTTCTCCTACAAGTCACCTTCCAGCTGTACAACCCTGTATTCGCGGATTGGGGTTCCCAGGAAGGCGCAAGGCTTGCTACACAGTTTTAAGCTTTTTAAGGGTTTTTGCACTCTTGGAGGCAAATTTGTGGTTGATCTTTATAATATATTAGTAGGAGGATGCGGTATTTGCCTCCCCCACCTGTTTTAAGGGGAGTGAGTGCGGCGAGAGGCTGACTCAAGGGTCCCAGCCAGCACGACCAGCTCGCCCGGTCAGCTCGCCCGGCCAGCTCGCCCGGCTTAGCTCGCTCAGCCCGCCTGGCTTAGTGTTCGCCCGACAAAGTTCTCGCCCAGCCCCGGGGTATTTCAGTAATTTTAGAGTATCAGTAGTGCGCTATTTGCAGGTCATGCCCAAAAAACTATAAATAGGCACTTAGGGGTGCCTTGTAGAGCATGAGTTCTTCACCACTTCATCTTCTTCCTTCATCCTCTAAGGCACCTAACTCAGCATTGGCTAGGGAGAGGGAGATCTCAAATGTCTTCCGGGTGTGAGGTAAGACTTCCATGCTAGAGCCAAGGGTTAGTTCCCAAATTCAAGTCCCTCGCCAAAGGACGGCTTGGGAGAAGTAGGTGTGTGTCGCACCCTAGGTTCGAACTCTAGGTGGAACTGAATTTCGGTTTCAACATTCTGGTGCGGTGAGCGTGCACCGCGGCTCATACAGAAGTTCCTGAGCAAGTTCCATGGCGGGAGATCATGGAGGAGGTGATGACCTCGGCGAGCTCCCCCCAACCCGTCACCCTTCGTAGGGAGGGAATAGTTCATGGCGTCTATCCAATGCATCATGGAGATGCTGCGAAGTATTGCTCCTCGAGGTAACTATTCAACTCCCACCCCTCAGGACTTAGCTCTCAAGAGTCTCGGGGAGACTGCTCTCAGGGGTCTCGGCGAGACAGCCCCCAGGGGTCTAGGCGAGATGATCCCAGGAGGGGCAGAAGAAAGTGCACCGGGAAGGACGACCCTGTCCAACACCTGTAGTGGTTCGAAGACACGGTCTCTATTAGGCCGATGTCGGATGCATTTAAGTGTCGGTTCTTTGTGATCACGTTGAAAGACAAGGCAAGGGATTAGTTTCATCCACTCCCAGCGAGATCGATTTATGGGTTCGAGGACTTGAGCCAGAGCTTTCAGCTTCGCTTCTCCACCTCTAAGAAGAGGAAGAAGAACCTGAATCCATCTTCTTGTTAAGACAGAGGGCGGAGGAGTCGGTTGCCCAATATATGGACAGGTTTTAAGAAGAGATCCTAGATGTCCAGGAGGTGACGGGGTATGCCCTCCAAATGGCGTTCATAGTGGGGTTGTGTGAGTGGTTCTTCAAGATGAGTCTGACCCGAAAGGCCCCCTTATCCTTCGAGGAGTTTATGGAAAGGGCGGCAGAGGAGATAGCAACTGAGGCGGCCAACCCGGCGTTTGTCAAAAAGTTGGCAAGGTTTACCGAGGCAGAGTCGAAAGAGCAAGGTGGCTCCAGACATTAGGAGGGGAGAAGGAGAGAGGAGCAGAGAGCTCAGGGGTTCCAGGGACTTCAGTAGGGTCTAGAGCCAGGTTGGAGGCAACAGGGAGGACCCGTTCAGGGTCCAGGAAGAGGTCCTGTCTAGAGCGGGGGGAACTTTCTTGGAGGCCAAGGGAGGTTCAACTTCCAGAGGCAAGCCCCTAGGCATCTCCTTTCTTCACCGTAACAAGCCATGGTGATAGGAAGAGGGGGAAGAGGTAACAGTAGAAATCACCAAACCCGTCGAAGAAAGGAAGGAAGAGCGTTGTTATATTATGACTTCCACCAAGTGGAAGATTACGCCACAACTACCTGCCCTGAATTCCTAGAAGTGAGAGAGGCGAGAGACCCAACCCAGCAGCAGCCACCGATGAGGATTGAAGAAGTTCTCCCCAGAGAAGGGGGAGATGACATGTGAGGATCGAGTCAATGTAGGGGCTCGATGAGGTATATGAGTGATCCACGGTGGAGTGGGAATCGAGGCCACTCGAAAGACAAGCCTCCATACCGTATACCGTCGGAGCATTGCTTCGACATCCCAGACCCTACCCCCAGAGGAGAAGATCACATTCTCAGTAAAGGACATGCCGAGTCATGAGGATCCGTTCTGCGATGCAATGGTCATCTAGGCAGTCATCGAGGCTATACTGTCTCCCAGATCTTGGTTGACAATGGGAGCTCCGTCAACGTCATTTTTAAGAAGGCGTTTGACGAGATAAAGGTTGAACCCAGGAGGGTGATGGCCTCAGACGGACCCATGTTCAATTTTCAGGGGAAAGGAAAGAGGTAGAAGGTGGAGTAGGACTCCAAACGAAGATGGGGGGGACACAAGGAACTGTCAGTTTGTCATTTTTGACGCTCCGAGCAGTTACAATGAAATTTTTGGAAGACCCCTCATCAGCGCCTTCTGTTGCGTGCCCTCATCATTCACCAGTACCTCAAGTTCAGCTCGGGAGGAATCCAAGTCAGGGTCAGGGGAAACCCCAGGATAGCAAGACAGTGCTACGTCACGGCCGTCAACACCATCTCCTGATTAGCCAAGGCCTCTGAGATGGAGAAGATCATGAAGAGCCTGAGCAGTATAGAGGTATCAGAGAAAAAGGAGGCGGGTGACGGCCCTCATACCCGAGCAGCTTGAAAGAACCTTGTTTGGGTAAAGTTTTTTTTTTCGTAGATGTTTTTGCTGTTGAAATCGAGAAATCGGTCTCTTGTGGAGTTCGACCCTTGGGGAAGTGGTGGTCGCGCACCTACTTCGCTCCTGCAAGAAAGACAACAAAGAAAAGGAAAGGAGAGCAAAGGACTAGACCAAGGGCCCGGCTCGGAGGTCCCACCACAAACCCGGAAGATCACTGAGCGCTTCCCCTCCTTAGCCAAATGTCGGGCTAAGGTACCTCAGAAAGCGCTAGAAGACTAGGGAACCAGTACGCCCCTTCTGAGGTACCCCTTGGGTCCTATTTATAGGATTTTGAGGATTGTCTGTCAATAACGGACCTCTGCTGCCTTAAAATTACCAAAAGCTCATCGGGCTGACCTGCCAACACCTGAACTCCGTTGTTCTAAATAGCTATATGCAACCCACCTAGGTCTGCCAACAGCGATACCCCGCTGTTTTGACTGGCTAGGGACAGGCCAAAGGGGCAAAACAGTAAAAACTCCTCCCCACTGGGGGTCGAGCGAGTGGCCCTTCAATGCCTCCACTCAGCGTGAGGCGCGGGCCTGGGTTGGCTCGCCGGGAGGGCGCGGGCCGATCCGCCTAGGAGAGGCAGGCGGAGCTGGCCCGCCAAAGTAGGCGCGAGCAGGGCTGGCTCGCCGGGAGGGCGCTGGCCGACCCGCCTAAGAGGGTGCGGGCCAGGCTGGCCCGCCAAAGTAGGCGCGAGCAGGGCTGGCTCGCCGGGAGGGCGCGGGCCGACCCGCCTAGGAGGGTGCGGGCCAGGCTGGCTCGCTTGGGCAACCCTTCGGTGCGCGAGTCAGGGGAGCCCGCCTAGCTGCCTGAGTCCCTTCGGCGAACACGGGGTTGTACATTTGCAATGAGTCTACCCCTGACCGGAAGAGTCAGGAGTTCATGTATCTTAAAATTTTCCCCGTTTGAGGATGTTGAATTTAGTGTGATTCGAATGGCGTGCCTAAACCAATCCCCCGAGAGGATCTCCTAATCCAGGCTCATACTAGCTGGTTGGGTCGAATATGCCTCGGGGAGAGCAAGTCCCACCCCCGAGAGGATCTCCTCATCCAGACTCTCACTAGTTGGATGGGTCGAATATGCCTCGGTGGAGAGCAAGTCTCGCCCCCAAGAGGATCTCCTCATCCAGACTCTCACTAGCTAGTTGGGTCGAATGTGCCTCGAGGAGAGAAAGTCCTACCCCTGAGAGGATTTCCTCATCGAGGCTCTCACTAGCTGGATGGGTCGAATGTGCCTCGGTGGAGAGCAAGTCCCACCCCTAAGGATCTCCTCACCCAAGCTTTCACTAGCTGGTTTGGTCGAAAGTGCCTCGGGGAGAGCAAGTCCAACCCCCGAGAGGACTTCCTCACCCAGGCTCTCACTAGCTGGTTGAGTCGAATGTGCCTCGGGGAGAGCAAGTGCCACCCCCGAGAGGATCTCCTCACCCAGTCTCTCACTAGCTGGTAGGGTCAATTTGCCTCGGTGGAGAGAAGGTCCCACCCCCAAGAGGATCTCCTCACCCAGGCTCTCACTAGCTAGTTGGGTTGAATATGCCTCGGGAAGAGCAAGTCCCACCCCCGAGAGAATCTCCTCACCCAGGCTCTCACTAGCTGGTTAGGTCGAATGTTCCTCGGTGGAGAGTAAGTCCCACCCCCGAGAGGATATCCTCACCTATACTCTCACTAGCTGGTTGGGTCGAATGTGCTTCGGTGGAGAGCAAGTCTCAGCCCTCGAGAGGATCTCCTCACCCATTCTCTCACTAGTTGGTTGGTTCGAATGTGCCTCGGTGGAGAGCAAGTCTCAGCCTCCGAGAGGATCTCCTCACCCAGGCTCTCACTAGCTGGTTAAGTCGAATGTGCCTCGGGGAGAGCAAGTCCCACCCCCGAGAGGATCTCCTCACCCAGACTCTCACTAGCTGGTTGGGTTGAATGTGCCTCGGGAAGAGCAAGTCCCACCCCCGAGAGGATCTCCTCACCCAGACTCTCACTAGCTGGTTGGGTCGAATGCTCCTCAATGGAGAGCAAATCCCACCCCCGAGAGGATCTCCTCACATATGCTCTCACTAGCTGGTTGGGTCGAATGTGCCTCGGTGGAGACCAAGTCTCATCCCCTGAGAGGATCTCCTCATCTAGGCTCGCATTAGTTGGATGGGTCGAATGTGTCTCGGCGGAGAGAAAGTTCCAACCCCCATGGGGATCTCATCACCCAGACTCCCATTAGCTGGCATGACAGGTTGACCCCTCGGGGAGTTTAAGTGAATTCTTCTCTGAGGGAATCTCGTCACTCGAGCTCTCATTTACTGACATGGTAGATTGACCCCTCGGGGAGGCCAAGTATTTTCGGTACTAAAAATGCTACACTCAGTGAATACATTGTGTTGAATGTTTCTTTCCGAGCGTGGAACTCGCTCGAAAAGAGCGGGGATTGTGTACAACCTCATATTCACGGATTGGGGTTCCCAGGAAGGCGCAAGACTTGCTACACAGTTTTAAGCTTTTTAAGGGTTTTTGCACTCTTGGAGGCAAATTTGTGGTCGATCTTCATAATATACTAGTAGGGGAGATGCAATATTTGTCGCCCCCCACTTGTTTTAAGGGGAGCGAGTGCGGCGAGAGGCCAACTCAAGGGTCTCGGCCAGCCCGGCCAGCTCGCCCGGCTCGCCGAACCCGCCCAGCTCGCCCGGCTTAGCTCGCTCAGCCCGCCTGGCTTAGTGTTCGCCTAGCAAAGTTCTCGCCCATCCCCGAGGTATTTCAGTAATTTTAGAGCAGCAGTATTGCGCTATTTGCAAGACGTTCCCAAAAAACTATAAATAGACCCTTATGGGTGTTTTGGAGAGCATGAGTTCTTCACCACTTCATCTTCTTCCTTCATCCTCCAAGGCACCTAGCTCAACATTGGCTATGGAGGGGGAGATCTCAAAGGTCTTCCGGGTGTGAGGCGGGACCTCCACACTAGAGTCAATGGTCAATTCCCAAATTCAAGTCTTTTGTCAATGGACAGCTTGGGAGAAGTAGGTGTGAGCCGCCCCTAGGTCCGAACTCTAGGTGGAACCGAATTTCGATTTCAACACTAGCCACCTTCGAACCACCTTCGAGCCACCGCCTCTCCACCAAAAATTTGTCAGAGTCCAGAAACAAGTGGCGAGAAGGAAATTCCTGCTTCGACAAATGCCTGTTTGCCCTCAACGCCCCAACAATCTCACGAGAAGCAGTATGTTGCTCGCCGTGAGCCTACATAACTCTCTCTCTCATCCCAAAAGGGCAATGAGGAGCGGTCTGTCGTCCTCGATTTTTCAAGCAAATTATAATCGAAAGCAGATAGTGGAGTTCGACCGACACAGATCTGGTCGCGTGAGTTGAGTTTTTTTCACGTCAAAACATCGGGTGCATAATCTCTCTCTCTCTCTCGTATTGACTGTATGCGCAACAATACCCGTGCAGATAGTGGAGCTAAGACGGTTTAAGTTAATCCGGTCCGACCGAGACGTCGAATTTGACCGCAACAATACCCGTCCATCTTACTTGTGTCAATACCCGCCCACTATTTTTGTATTGGGGGCGTCAACATGCCTCTTGCTTCAACCTTGATTTCTTCGTAACTGAGCAGGAGTTAGTAGGTGGGCCCGCAAGCTACAGGTTCAAAATAAAAATTGGGAGTGCGACTATAAAAGAGCTTGATTTACGATGAAGTGTCAAAATTTTTTAAAAAATAACCAAATCTGATCACAAAAAATTTGGAGATATTAGTGACCCCAAAATCTAAATGCAATTATTCGATTGTAACACAATATTCCAAAGCGCTCAAAACCGGGTGACTACTGACTAGGTGCAATGTCTCTCCTAATAATATATTAATATATTAATATGGGGTTGACGGGAGTTACCGACGCCTATTAACAGCATGAAAAATCCCGCCTGCAAGTTGCAATGCCGCGTGTCAGAGAATATGTCAGCAGCCTTCAGGCTCGTCCAAAGAAAGTAAAACGAATCCGCCTAAACAAATCTATGAGTAGATCCGCATAAAAGCAGTATGCACATTTATTATATCCACAAAACAGTTTTTGTTAAAAATGTAGGGCGATGTTGTGTGCGCATCATTTTTGGCTAAGTGCACACTATTGATATGTGCATACCATAAATTTTATTTGCAACACAAAATATTAAGTTAACATCATGAATTTTATTTGCACATCAAAATGTTAAATAACCATCAAAATAAAGTTTGAGCTTTTATATTCATGTAGACAAAAAAAAACAAACAAAATTTATAATAATCAAATCATTTCCATCAATATAATTCAAAATTTGCCCCGTTCATTTTTAAGTTCATGTAGTTCTGTACGTACATAAAGATATGAATATTAGTTGTCTTAAATAAATAAAATATTTGCAAGTTATTTAAAATTGAAAATTAATATCTCTTGTACGATACTGCTCATGTGCATCTAATCACTCTAGAGTCCCTAAATTCATTTGATTCCTACAAGCGAAATAACATTTAGATAGAGAAGTTGAATATTAAGTAACACAATGAACCCAATAATAGTTCGCACACATGTTCAAGGGTCGGCCAAATTTACTACATCAACGTCCATATGTTTGTGCAAATGCCAATTTTCTGCAGCTGTTTCATGATACCTTAATCACAAAAAGTTTATAGGTGAAAGTGGACACCCTTCTTTCATCGACAAATGAATGAAATGATTACCGTTGACAAAGCCAATAAAATTTATCTTCCGGATTTCTGGATGTGCATAATGTAATGGTAGGAAGGTGAATGACTGATATTTTGAGTAATGAACAAACACTACATTATAGCAAGATGCAACTATTAGCCCAATATCTAGCATGAACATCCATTTTTCAAGAGGCGCTGGAGTTTCAGTACAATTTAGAGACTCGATTAACTCTAACCGTCTGTCATCTCCATATATCTGAGTATACAAACTCTCATGATTAGTATTCTCTAATGTCAATTACTTGCGGACTTGTAGCCAGTGTTGTCCAATTTTTAAAGCATGTCCTATAACCCTGTAGTCGCAATGTCTCATCAAGCATACTTTTAAATGCATCAAGTGTCCATTTATAGCTTGATTCTGTTTCATTGGACAGGAAAATAAATGAGGAGAAAAATGATATATTAGTCGATGTCAAACCAAAAATAGAGAGCAACGACATCCGATATCATTTTGTCTTGTATGTACAGTCGAACATAAAAACATTTGGAAACATGTTGGTTAATTGAACCGACGTTGGATGAGCAAAGTGTAAGAAATCTAAAGTTTTAGTAAAGGCATTAACATGATTATAGCTGATATACTCTGCTTCAGACACTACACTGCAGTAACACTATCTAATTGTTTTTGAACAACCTGACTTTTTCATTATAAATTGTCCTCATAACTGTAGAGTTATTAGGATTCCTTTTTTTCAAAGTTGATAAGATTTTCCTAGGTTTCACACTGGATGTGTACATGTCGTGAACTAATTTTTGTTCATTTTCATCTAATCTCCCAGCAAACGCATGTGCCTCAAGATGAACAAATTTATGATTATGAGTTCCACATTTCACTTGTACTTTCCACTCTTCCAAAATTGCATCTTTTTGACCAAGTAATAAGAACGGACATCCACAGCGCTTCAAACTTGTTTTTCTTAAATTTCTTTTAACCACGCCATTATTTCGCTGATTTTCCCGAGGTAACCCTCCTCTATCAAATCCAAGAATTACTCTAGGTCTCACACGAGCGGCAATCTTATCAGCCCTTTGAATTGTGATAATAAATCTTATTCTTCTGGCTACATTACGAGCTCATTCAACAAGATTTCTTTACTTGAAAACACAATATCAGTAGTGAATTCAGGTCTGACATCTGTAGATGAAATTGTATTGGAATCTTCAAAGATTATTAACCTTAAATCTAACCTCATTTTAACACAAGCCCTAAAATTTGTAAAACTAAAAAATTTAGCAATAGGATGTTGGGATCACGGTATGCAGCGCCTTACACAATATCAGGATTCACATTTTAATCAGGATTCACAATTATACAGTGACTAACACAAAATTTGTAATGTATTGTTAATTTATGCAACGCTTTACCTCCACGAACTCCGGCGGCAGAAGTAAGGCCAGGGACCGGCGGCGGACGACGGGATTCCACGAATCGGGCGGTAGAACTCCATGAAACAGGCGGCGAAACTTCAGGAATCGGTCGCCCAAACTCCACGAAAATTACTCGATTCGTGGAATGAAACCCAGAGGACGAACGGCCGGCGGACGACGCACCTTTGAGAACCGACGACCGGTGAAATCTGTGCACGGAAACGACGAACGAGGCGGAAGCTTGGGCGAAGGATAGGGTTTCGGGTATCGGGAGAAAAGAGGAGCGGGGTGTGCGCTTAGATTTAGTATGTAACAAGTGGTATCGTGGCCATGAAAGCCGACTCTCGGCCATGGCCGTGGCTGTTCACCTTCATAACCTTCGGCCACGTGGCATTTCCTCCACTTGACCGGTCAAAATTTATTTAAATAAGACTTAATTAGGTCTTAATAGAGAAACGACTAATTTAAGACATCCTGACCCACTTCCCGAAACGGCCCGGTTCAACTGAACCAGCACACAGACCAAAAACGCCAGGAAATAATCTAAGTACAATGGCGTTGAGTGAGCTCAGCTCACTCAACTCCATCCAGCTCACTCAACGCCATTCAGCCCATGGCAAGATGGCGTTGAGTGCAGTAAGCGCACTCAACGCCATTCAGCTTATGGCGTTGAGTGCACTCGACGCACTCAGCGCCATTCAGCCCATGGCAAGATGGCATTGAGTGCAGTCAGCGCACTCAACGTCATTCAGCTTATGGCGTTGAGTGCACTCGACGGACTCAACGTCATTCAACCTACGTAAGATGACGTTGAGTGCAGTCAGCGCACTCAACGCCATTCAGCTTATGGCGTTGAGTGCACTCGACGCACTCAATGCCTTTCAGCCCATGGCGTTGAGTGCACTCGACGCACTCAACGCCATTCCGCTTACGGCGTTGAGTGCACTCAACGCACTCAACGACATCCAGCATATGCCTTTGAGTGCACTCGACGCACTCAATGCCCGCCCCAAAATCTATTTTAAGTGAATATTTGATCTATTACTTGCAGACCAATGTGATTTTCACCCTGAGCCTGAGTCACTTGGCCTCTTTGGGCTTTCTAGGGTTTTGTCATGACCTAGTCATGATAAAACCACTCCTAGGGGTCTGGTCGGAAATGGGATGTTATAAATACCAATATACAAAAATAAAAATTTCGTCCCCGAAATTAAGGTTAAGCCTACGAGGGTTTCTTCTGGAATAGAAGAAATTGTAACATCTCTATGGTTTAAGGTATACCTGACTCGAAAAGTTCCGGATACTTTTGCTGCATCAAGTCTTGTGGCTCCCATGTATGCTCCTCCTACCCATGATTTCTCCACAGAACCTTAACTAACGGAACCTTCTTACGTCGCAAGACCCGCACGGCCGTGTCATCGATCCTGATCGGCTCCAAGTTGACTGATCGATCTGAGGCCACCGGGCCGTCTGCTGTGGAAATCAACTGCTCAGGGCATAGTAGAGCTCTCCGTAGTGAGGAGACGTGAAAGACGTCATGCAATCCCGCTAACTCTGGCGGTAGCTCCAGTCTATAAGCCAAGGGGCTGATCCGCTCCAGGATCCTGTAAGGCCCCATATACCTCAGACTGAGCTTTTTCCGCCCACGAACCCGCGAGACTTCGTGCATCGGACATATCTTCAAGAAAACCAAGTCTCTCACCTGGAACTCCACCCGACGATGCCTCACATCGTAATATTTGGCCTGCCTGCTCTGGGATTCCAACATCCTGTCTCGCCCCACAAACTCCGAGCCGAGTGTTTGCGGATCCTCATCCTGAACCCATGATAGTGGGGTCCTGCACCTCCGTCCATACAACGATTCGTATGGAGCCATGCCTATGCTGAACTGATAGGTATTGTTGTACGAAAACTCGATCAGCGGCAGCAATCTCTCCCAAGGCTCGTCGCGGTCCAAAATACACAGGCGCAAAAAGATCTTCCAATGTACGGTTGGTGCGCTCCGTCTGCCCGTCGGTCTGAGTGTGAAAAGCCGTGCTGAATGTCAACCGAGAACCCAGACGGGCCTGAACTGACCTCCACTCCCTGGATGTAAACCACTCATCCCGACCCGAAACGATAGTCTTGGGTACTCCATGATAACGCACAAACTGCTCAATGAACCTCTGTACTAATGCACTAACCGGAGCGTCCTTCGCCACTGGAATTAATCTGGCCACCTTCGTTAGCCAGTCCACTATCACTCAGATCGAGTCATTCCCCGCACGGGATCGAGGTAGCCCATGTATGAAATCTATGGCTATATCCTCAAACTTCCACTCCAGCACCGAGAGTGGCTGTAGCAATCCTGTCGGATTCTTACACTCCGCATTTACGAGTTGGCAAGCCTCGTAATGCGTCACAAAATACGTAATGTCCTTCTTCATGCCCGACCAGTACATCGTACTCTTCAAATCTTTTACGATCTTGGTGATCCCCGGGGCACCGAGTATCGGCTGCAGTGAGCTTCCGTCATGATGTCCTCCCGGATCTGGCCTCCTGCCGGTATATAAACTCTGCCTCTGAAACATAGGAGCCCATCCCTCAAGGAGTAATCCCCTGTCGTGCCTTCCTCCAAGGCCCTAAATATCGGCTCAGCTCTCACATCCAGCCTCTGCCCATCTCTGATGCGGTCCCGAATATCATCGGTTGTAACCATTGATCCCAGGTACTCCATGTATAACTTCGGATCATCCTCGGACACTAGTGATATCTGCATCTTCTCAAATGACTTAACCAACTCCAATGCCATCAACTGCGGGCCTACTCCTGACGTACTCGCTCTCCGGCTCAGAGCGTTTACGACCACGTTTGCCTTTCCGGGATGGTAGTGCATGGTATACTTGTAGTCCGACAGGAACTTCACCCAGGGTCTCTGCCTGATGTTCAGCTCCTTTTGTGTGTCTACGTATCTCAAGTTCATGTGGTCTGAGAAAATGTCGCAGTGAACCCCGTAGAGGTAATGTCGTCAGATTTTAAGAGATCATCTGAATTAAGAATTTAGCTTATGCAACACACAATGTATTGTGACATATATTGAAAATATATCAACTTGGAAATGATGTTTCACTGTAATGATATTGCATGAATTTCAAAATTAACGATCCCTATAATGTTAATTTATGTCAGAAACTTTAACTTCATTTTTCTCACAGAATATGTTAACAAATATTGAAATTTCTCAAACCACAAATATTGAAATCTTCTGAGGATTTTACTCTTGAAATCCGTGTTGATAAGACCCGACTCTAATATAAGCACGTCGCATTTTATCTTGTTGATTTACAGAATAGTCTCAATTTTATGATCGCAATCTAGTATCACGCTTGAAAATGAGTGAATCGCTCTCAACTAGGGAAGAGTCAACACTACATATATAAGATGAAACATTAGATTATTCAGTTGACGAACATGTGTCGGTTGCATTTGATGACTTTTTTTGTTAAAAAATGAGTAAAGAATTTTCAGTTTTTTCATGATTTTCCAAATATTACGAGCAAAATCAATAGAAAATTAAAACTAACAGTCTAACACTAATGTGATGACCAATTGATTGAATCAAGTAGACGAGAATGTAAAACTTATATGGTTTAATATGATGATGCTCAAAATAATTATTTTATAAAAAAATAAACTTGATATTATTTTGTTATATCGTTGTGTTCATACAACTATATAGTTGTGTCGAACTCATCGAGGAAGGTGGTGGTCGGAGGGGAACTGGGGACTGAGGATGAAAGGGCTATCAACATATGTGAGAGGGCTCGCCGATGGTTTAATAACTTGGATGATTTCTACCCAATAACCCGTCGAGAAATGAGAATGAAGGGGATATCAACGAGAAGAACAATGTCAAGAAGGAAATCAAAGAGGGCTCTGCGGCTATCAAGTATCAACAGACAATAGAGTACCTTGGATCCCACTTCCCGACTTCCTGGAGCGAAAAGCGGCAAGCATCGACAATTCAATTGATGGAGACGAACTGTTAGATTATGACACCTCGGTTCATTCAGACTGTTATGATCGCGCCATGTCACCAATCTGTGGGAGGGGTTATTCCTAATCTAGGCTAATCGCTAATTAGGAAACTCATTATCTCTGAGAATCCTGTATTCTCAAGTTTTGGCAAGAGCCATTTATGGCCGGCTGGATCTTTCCCATATTCGGCCTGGCATGATGAATGACTCCCCTTTAATGGCTCCTCCTTCTTCATTAAGAGGGGAATCTTCAGCCTATATAAGAGGCTCAATCCCATGATTTATGGGTAACTATCTGAATTCCCTCCTTCACCACCGTCTGAGAGCAAAGCGAGAGAAATACAGAGGCGGAGCGGCAACGGCGTCAGCAAGCACGTAGAGGAGGAGCAGCGGCGGTCTGGAGGTAGTTCCGGCCAAGGCTCTGTGCGTGCATTAGGTTGCTCAGGTCGAGCGACACTCCGGCGGCGGCAGGTTCGATCCTATTATTGTGGCGGAGGCGGCTCCAAGGTTCACAGGCGGGTGAACAGTAAAGAGGATTAAAGTTAATTATTTTGTTACTTTTGTTTACTGCTATCATTGTAACAACTCTTGTAACTCCTCATATTATAGTGGAATATTTGTCGGCGCGCTCTCCCCGTGGATGTAGGAGCTCCTCTCCGAACCACGTAAATTCCTGTTGTCGTCTGTGTACTTTTTAAATCTCGTTCTGTGTTAATTTTGCGCGATTGTTTTTTGCTCATTATAATTCCGTTGCGCTACCGCGGTACTCGGTCTAATTGCATAACAATTGGTATCAGAGCGAGGTTCCGCGGGGGTGATCGTCTGGGCGTTCTGGAACTAGATCTAGGTCAACGGTAGGTGACGACAAGGTCCACTCCCTACCTTCTCAAGATCTGATCCGAGAACATTTTTCTGATCACTCAGTAGCACTGCGAGCAAATCAATGGCGGCAAAATTCGAGATTTCCAAGTACGACGGCAAGATTGATTTTGGCTTATGGCAGAAGCGGATCAAGGCGGTTCTCGTTCAACAAGGACTCTACAAGGCGCTACTCGGCAAGGAGAAATCCGGTGTGAAGAAAGACGAGGAATGGGAGGAACTGGATCTGAAGGCCATCAGCACAATCCAGTTGAGTCTCGCTGACGAGGTCATGTACAACGTGGTCGACGCTGACACCACCGTAGACCTATGAAAGAAATTGGAGAAGCTGTATATGTCGAAATCTCTCACAAATAAGCTCTATGTGAAGAGACAGTTATACAACTTAAGAATGTCCGAGAGCAACAAGCTGCTAGAACACATGAATGCGTTCAACAAAATGATCTCCCAGCTGCGGAGCATGGACGTAAAAGTCGAAGAGGAAGACTAGGCGCTTCTACTACTGTCTTCTCTACCGAAGTCCTATGACCATCTGGTCACCACGATCCTCTACGGAAAGGATACGCTCAAAATGGAGGAGGTGATGACGACGCTGCTATTGAACGAAACGCGGAGCAAACCTGGCCCCAGCACCAGCGAAGGTTTGTTCGTGAAGAACAAAGAACCGGTCAGAGGGAGATCGAGAGACAGAGGGAAGAAATTCAATCGGGCGAGGTCTAAGTCTCGGCACAAGAAGAATCAGTGTCACTACTGCAAGGAAGAAGGGCACTGGAAAAACAACTGTTCGAAGAAAAAGGCGAAAGAAAAGAATCAGGAACAACAGCAGGCGACTGTGGCGTCTGACCCCGAGAGCGATGCTGACGTACTCCATGTACACTCCACCCTGGATACCACCGACACGTGGATCATGGATACGGGATGCTCGTATCACATGTGCCAGAACATAGAATGGTTCACTAGCTTCAGGCAATGTGACGGCGGTCGCATTCTGATGGGAAACGACTCGAAGTGCAAGACGCTCGGGATCGGCAATATCAGAATTAAGAAGTTCGACGGAAAAATCAGGACCCTTAATAATGTAAGATACGTGCCCGATCTGAGGAAGAGTCTAATTTCCCTAGGCACTCTAGAGGCGGTTGGGTGCTCATACACCGGCGAGGGAGGATATCTGAAGGTCAAGAAAGGCGCTATGGTGGTCATGAAAGGAGAGTGCTCTGGTACTTTCTACAAGCTGATCGGCACTACCATCGCAGGCGACGCGGCGGTTTCTGAGACGACAGATGAGGATTCCTCTCTGCTGTGGCATGTCAGGCTTGGCCACATGAGCGAGAGAGGACTGCTGGAGCTTCACAAGGAGGGCCTACTGAAAGGAGTCAAGACATGCAAGTTAGACTTCTACGAGACCTACGTTCTCGGGAAGTAGCACAGAGTGAAGTTCGTGACATCTATGCAGTGGAGCAAGCATGCACTGGAATATATACACTCAGATGTTTGGGGGCCCGTGTAACGACCCAAAACATGAAAAGACCCAAACGGATAATAAAATATAATGTGTGCTATATGTCTCTTTTGAGAAGTGGTTGGACGCTGAACATCGATTATCAGGTTATTTGAATAAATAAGCATTGTTGAGTTTGTAACGACCCAAACTGTACACGAGATCCCCTATGATGAAAATGAAATAATCAGTGTTGATGTTGACCGTCGCAGTTTATTTTAAAAAGATATTTTACTAGTTTATTTGATAGAGTTAATATATGTTAGTTTTGGGATGAAATTGATTTATGAGGAACCTTGCTGGACTGATTAAATATGGCCTGGACGAATGAGGCATTTTGGGCTATTACAAGTAAAGGCGGTGGAATTGGTAACAGTGGTGGCGGTGTGATATTTATGCCCGCGCTTGCCATTATCTCAATACTTCTCCTTCTTTCCGCCTCATGGAGCAATCTCGGCTAGGCTCGACACTGAACTCACGGGGAGTTCCACCTTCTTCCTCCTTCACCTCTTATCACTCTACGAAAGCATGGGCTCTTGTGATTGATCGGCAAGGTTCTGTCACTGAGAGTTTGGCGGTGCCGACAGGAGTTAGGGCTCGTCTTTGACTGCGATTCTCCTGCCGCTCGTGTAAAGGTCGCTGCCTTCTCCTCTCTTGGTATTCACAGTGATTTCCGTACTTTGGGGCTCATATCCAGTGGTGACTTGCTTCTATTTCCACTGTGAGCTCTCCTCTTTCTTGACTATTGTTTTCAGTTCTACTGGCTACAACGAAATTATGAAATCAGGAGCTTTATAGTTAGGGTTTTAAATTAATTTGGGGATTTGAGTTCTTTCTCCTCTTATTGGTTTTACAAGCATTACCACAATAATCGGTTAGTTGTATTGGGGTTTTTATGGCCTTGGAATGAGTTTTCTCTTTCTGGATCCATAAATTATTTGGAAGGTTGGCCGGCTATTGAGCTTTGTTTTATCTAGTGGAGCAATATGTTATATTGGCCTAGAGATTTTTTATTGTTTTTGCCAACTACTGCTGCACTTTGATTTACTGTGAGTAGGGTTCAACAGATGATTTTGAAGAGTTTGCTTTACATGTGGATTTCCTTTTTGACCAGCAAGTTTATGGCATGGACCTACTTATTAATAATTTTGTTTACAGATTTTTGGGGCTTTACTGTATTTATTGGCCGGTTATTGTCATTGAACATATTGAGTATTCACTTAGGTGTTGGCTGTTAAGTATGATGAATTACAATGGTGTTTAGTTATATTTTTCCTTATGAGCACTCTTATTATTCGAATGTCAAACTCATGATTACTCGTATATGTGAGCATGGATTAATTTTTATCACTGATAATGATTACTCGCATATGTATGGCCTTGTACAAAGGCAAACAAGCGATTAGATTCTGAGGGGATTAAGAAACAAATGAACCCTAAGTATAGAAATGAATTGTACGGCAAACATAAATAAGAACGCATCGATGCAAGGTACTGATAAGGGTATAACTGAACCTGAATGCGCATACAAATACTGATGATTTGCCAAACCAGTCGAGCCTGCGGGCATAAACGCGTGTTGTACGTACTGGTTTTGGTATACTGATGACCCGGAAGGGTCGGGCCCAAAGAATGAAATACTGAAATACGGATACTGATATTGATACTGTGACAGTTACCCTTATCATGACCTAAAATAAAAGATACCATAACAATGTATAGTTATACCGTTACATCGATATATTGCTACTGAACACGGCGATAGTTTCACAGGTACAGTTATTGAGCATGCATACTGAGCTAGTTTTACAGTTCATAGCTTTCATGATTTCATTGCTTACCTTGTTTACACTGCTTACATGATACACTGATACTTGTTTAGAGCTACTGATTCATATTGACCTATAACTGCTTATATGGTTTTGTGCATACTAATATGACAGAGATAACATTGATACACCGTTTCAGGACAGGTATGGGAACTGGTTAGTTTATGATATTGTTATAGCTTTTACCTTGTTTATCTGTACAGCAGCTAATGAGGTATTTACCTCACTTAGTCATATTTTTATGACTAAGCTCGTCGCCTTTTTGGTATAGGTACGTGAAGAACAGTAAAGATGAACGTGGAAAGATAGGAAAGACTCGTGGAAAGCTTCAAGTTCTGAGGTACGTCTTATCTTGTGTATTATTTTATACTCACTAGCCCTACTTCGTCCTGGGATAACTGTCTTGAACGTAGCTTAGATACAGGCATGTGTGGGGTCCAAAATGGGGTCCTCACAGCCTGCCCCAGAGCCGTCTCTTGGCGGGGCCAGATACTTCGTGACTTTCATCGACGATTTTTCGAGAAAAGTCTGGATCTACTTTCTGAAGCACAAGTCCGAAGTATTCAAGAAATTCAAAGTCTGGAAGACGACAATGGAAAAGCAGACCGGGAAAAGAGTCAAATATCTGAGATCTGATAACGGTGGAGAGTACACCTCAGCGGAGTTTCAGGAATACTGCAATTAGGAGGGTATCACTCGACACCTTACTATTCCTGGTACACCGCAGCTGAACGGCGTGGCAGAAAGGATGAACTGAACGTTGCTAGAGAGAGCTCGGTGCATGCGGTTATTTGCAGACCTACCAAGGTCCTTCTGGGCCGAGGCCATTAATACGGCATGCTATCTAGTGAATCGATCCCTATCGATGTCACTGAATCTGAAATCGCCACAAGAAGTGTGGTTAGGCAGGTCGGTTGACTATTCTGACATCCACATCTTTGGTTGTTCTGTGTACACCCTTGTACAGGACTCTGAGAAGACGAAGCTGGATGCTAAGTCCAAACGGTGCATCTATCTGATACGAAAGACCGACACGAAGGGGTTCAAACTATAGAACCCGAACACAAAGAAGGTGGAGGTCAGGCGCGATGTTATCTTCGATGAAGCCTCTATGCTCAAGAAATCTGAGGCTAAGTCTAAAGAGGTGGAGGAGACTCCAGTCACACCTCTAGAGGTGGAGCTGGAAGGGAGCGACCAAGCTGATGACCACGGTGATTCCTCTGACCCAGAAAATGCTGATGTTGTGCAACCTACGGAAGCAGAGATGCACTCTATTGCCAGATAAAGGGCAAGGAGAGAGGTCAGACTGCCTCTCAGGCTACAGGACACGGTAGCGTATGCTTTCCAGGTGATCTCCACAGATCCTGGATCTTATAAAGAAGCTGTAGAGAGTAGAGAGAGTTCTCAGTGGAAATCAGCTATGGAAGAAGAGATGGAGTCCCTTCGAAAAAATCAGACTTGGGACTTGGTCCGTCTGCCCAAAGGGGCGAAGACAATCAGTTCCAAATGGACATTCAGGAAGAAGGAATCTACATCCGACGAAGACCAGTGGAGATACAAGGCCAGATTCGTTGCCACGGGGTTCGCGCAGAAGAAGGGTGTCGATTTTGATGAAATATTCTCACCCGTGGTAAAACACTGCTCCATACGGGTGCTTCTTGCGATGGTGGAAATGAACGACATGGAGCTAGAGCAGATGGACGTGAAAACAACATTTCTTCACGGCAACTTGGAATAGGAGATCTACATCTTGCAGCCTGAAGGGTTTGTACAACCCGGTGACGAGAAGAAGGTGTGTAAACTAAGAAGGTCCCTCTACGGTCTGAAGCAGGCTCTAAGAATGTGGAACAAGAGATTTAATACGTTCATGGTTTCACAAGGATTCAGCAGGAGCCAGTACGACAGCTGCACCTACTATAAGTTTCTAGCAAACGACGACGTTCTGATTTTGTTGTTATACGTCGACGACATGCTGATTGCGTGCAAGTCAGCTCAGGAGATCCATTCTTTGAAGCAAAAACTACAAGTTGAGTTTGAAATGAAGGATCTAGGTCAAGCACAGAAGATCCTTGATATGGAAATCAAGGGAGATAGGAAACGGGGCATGCTTTGGCTTTCTCAGACAGGGTACATTCAGAAGGTTCTGGATAAGTTCAATATGACTGAATCTAAGCCCGTTTCAACCTCTCTCAGGCAACAGTTTAGATTATCATCAAAGCAGTGTCCAGACACAGAGGGAGAACGACAAAAGATGCTCGGGGTGCCGTACGCTAGTGCGGTAGGATGATTGATGTACGTCATGATCTGTACGAGACCAGATATCGCTCAGGCTGTGAGCGTAGTCAGCAGATATATGGGGAATCCGGGGCGACAATACTGGGAAGCAGTCAAGTGGATTCTAAGATATCTGAACGGAACAAAAAATGTCAGTTTGCTGTTTAAGAAGAGCGGAGTTTCTAGAGTCCTAGAGGGCTACGTTGATTCCGACTATGCGGGCGACCTCGACCGAAGAAGATCTACCTACGGATACATCTTCCTTTGTGGTGAGGGCCCTATCAGTTGGAAAGCCACTCTGCAGGACATTGTGGCTTTATCTACGACAGAGGCTGAGTACATTGCTGTAGTGGAAGCTGCGAAGGAAGCTATCTGGCTCAAAGGTCTCGCCAAAGAACTCAGGATTTCTCAGGAGGCGGTGAAGCTGCACTGTGACAGTCAGAGTGCGATTTGTCTGGCCAAAGACCCGGTCTATCACGCAAGGACAAAACATATTAATGTGCGCTACCACAAGTTGAGGGAGTTCATTGCTAGCGGAGACATTCAGTTACTGAAGGTGCGCACGGAGGATAATATTGCGGACATGCTGACCAAACCAGTTACGGGAGCAGTCCCGGACCGGTCTTTTTAAAGACCGGTCTTTTGCCTTGCCAGTCCCGGACCGATTTCAGTCAAACCAGTCCCGGTCCGGGACCGGTTTTCCTGCTCAAGAGGAGGACCGGCCGGGACCGGAGGACCGATCCTAACCGGTCCCGGACCGGTTTTTTTTTTAATTTTTTTTTTATTAAAATTTTAAATTATATATTTATATTAAAAATGGAATAAAATTCAAAATTTCAAAGTAAAAAAAAAACAAAATTGGTGGCTGGCATGGCCGGCCGGCCATGCCAGCCACCAATGTGGGCCAACGGCTCTTTAAAGAGCCGTTAAAAACGGCTCTAAAAAGAGCCGTTTAAAACGGCTCTTTTTAGAGCCGTTATGGCTCTTTAATTAAAGGGACCGGTCTTTTTACCGGTCCCGGGGCCAGTCCCAGTCCGGGACCGGTAAAAGACCGGTCTTTTACCGGTCCCGGTCCGGGACCGGTCTTTTACCGGTCCCGGACCGGGACCGGTCTTTGAAGTGAAATACGAGACTTCCGGGACTTCCGGGACCGGTCCGGGACCGGACCGGTCCCGATCAGGACCGGTCTTTAGCCGGTCCTAACCGATCCGGTCCCAACCGGACCGATTAGGACCGATTTTTTTGTACACTAATATATATATATATATATATATATAAATTGAGTGTAGTTGTGAGACCAGTTCGGCCAATCAGAGCCCTCTGATCTCGTTGAAATCAATTCAAGCTCTATGTTTATTTTAGGTGAGTGTTATCCGCACTACAGTTTTGGTTATCCGCACTTTTTTTTCCCAATTTTTCGCGTCTTTTAGAAATACGTCTTGTACATGCATTTTTACGAAAAGTGTTCAACACCAAAGTTGTAGATCGCATCGAGATCTACAACTTTCGTGTTAAACACTTTTCCTGAAAATGCATGTACAAGACGTATTTCTAAAAGGCGCGAAATCTGGGTGTATTTCCAAAGTACGTCTTGTACATGCATTTTCAGGAAAAGTGTTCAACACGAAAGTTGTAGATCTCGATGAGATCTACAACTTTCGTGTTGAACACTTTTCCTGAAAATACATGTAAAAGACGTATTTTCAAAAGGCACGAAAAATTAGGAAAAAAATATTTACGAATAATCAAAACTGCAGTGCGGATAACAATCACATTATTTTATCAAGCTTTTATAACTACTAAGGTAAGAAACCTGTGTCTATAATTTTAGGTCATAGATACCCTACAACATGAATTATGATTGAATTATAATGAGTCCCAACTTTCATCCTATCAACTAATTATTAAAAAAAATCTATTTGTACTTAATAAAATCGGATCAAGAATGATATTGCACATATTTCTAATTTTTAATTAAAAGTAATTAAATTAAGTTCAAATAAAATTTTAAAATGATTATAAAATTCTCATTAATATTATATTTTTATTTATTCAAAATATTTTTATTTAAATATTATTTTTTATTAAAAAAAGTAATTGTTATTAGCACTACAGTTTTGACTAGTCGCACAATATTTTCTCCTAATTTCTCACGTTTTTTAGAAATATGTTGTGTGCATGTATTTTTAGGAAAAATGTTCAACACGAAAGTTGTAGATCTCGTAGAGTTCTACAACTTTCGTGTTGAACATTTTTCCTAAAAATGCATGTGCAAGACGTATTTTCAAAAGACGAGAAAAATTAGAAGAAAAGGTTGTGCGACTAGCCAAAACTGTAGTGCTAATAACAATGAGCTTAAAAAATTGTCACGTCATTGGTCTTAAACAAATGTGATGTCATTTGTCTTACCCAAATGAAGTCATTTTCAATCGTACGAAGGATATACGTTTTGACAGCTATCGGGAGGAAGGACGGACGGACGGAATTGGCGGGCCAAGCAGATCCCGCCACGCGGCGTTCATTAATGGAACCGGTCCCCGATAGGTACGGCTTCTTACCGGTTCCGTCCAAAACTCGATCTAGAGTCCAGATAAGTAGTATCTGTATTCTGTGATCGAGATTCATTCTTATCAAGTTTCCCCGACCCAAAACCATTCAAGACCTGCCAATCTCTGACAATTTTACATTTAAGCACGTGGCTGGTGAACCATTAAACATTAACCCATTGGTGACTTATTTTCACTCGAAAATAAGTTCCTCCAAAAGGAGCCTAAACCTAAAAAAAACAAAGTTTACCAGCATGAAATAGTATTTCCATCCATCTAAAAATCAAAATAATTATTATGATATTAGAGGCATTAATACATTGTCACTAGAAACACTTAGTAGATCGGTCTAAGCGTATCGCTATAGTTTGGGAGCGGATTAAGCGTGCAAATAGTCATAGAATAATCTAAAGATTGACAAAGAAACTTTTTACATGAAAAAATCTTATAAATGAAAAAAAAAATCACGGGAACGAGTCTGTGCCGGCAAAATTCCACCATTTCTTACGAAGTTACAGAAGTTTTCTTTCGGTGGTGACATGTTACCGCTCATTACAATGAATTCTTTCGGACCGCGGAGGTCATTTGGCGAGGGATGGCGATGAGCCAAAACCTGGGGCGTCAGTAGGGAGCCATGGTGCGGAGGGGGACGACAAAAGATGTCAGTCGTCTGATTTGTCTGTATTTTTTTGCTATCACATCACGTATCTCCTTGCAAATGAGCCTTCCAACAAACGTCCAAGGCCTACTCCTTGGTGGTGATAATGAAGGTTGAATCCCATGCCCCTGGTTGATCGAACGGGATGCGCGGAGCTGGCCGCATCGGAGAATTCTTCGGAGCTGTCTTGCTCTCGGGAGACCTCCTCTGGTGGAGGATGATTCAGAGCTGGTGGAGGCGGATTGACTAGCGCGGGAGGTGGAATGGGAGTTCGGGTGCCCTTCTAAGTTTCTTAGAAGAGCCCGTTGATACCAAAAAATTGGTCTCAAGGAGTTCATCATTGGGGAAGGGCTGATCGCGCATCTACTTCTCTCCTGCGAACTAGATAGCCAAAAACTTAGGACAAAGAACAGATTCAAGGCTCCAACACGGAGGTCCCACCACACACCCGGAAGATCTTAGAGCGTTTCCTCTCTTTAGCCAAGTGTTGAAGCTAAGGTACCTCAGAAAGCGCTAGAAGACTGGACACAAGTAAGCATGCCTTTCTGAGGTACCCCTTGGGTCCTATTTATAAGATTCTGAAAACGGTCTGCAAATAGCCAACCTCCGCTGTTTGGAACAGCTATGTGCAGGCAACCTGGGTCTGCAACCAGCGAGACTCCGCTGTTCTAACTGACTATGGGCAGGCCCGCAGGGGCAAAATGGTAAAAAAACACCTCGCACAACACGGGGCGAATAGCCTGTAACGACCCCATCCGTTAAATGACGTATAGTAGAAGGTCCGGCCGGGGCCCCACACTATATGCCACAAACAGACGGTGAGGTCACAGGGTAATATCAAACCACACGAGTCCTAACTCAGAGCATTCTAGCGGAAGCTTATTAAGTGCAAGAACTCATACCATTGAATGTCCACTTATATATAAATATCACATTTATATAGATAACCAGGAATGTTTATAAAACCACCCCGCACACGGCCTTATAGCCTTACAAGTTACTCTTAACACCACATATAATTTCATACATCGGCACGCAGGCCGGCCACACATGAAATCCAACACTTCGCACGGCCTTCGAGGGCCTACCAGCAGCATGGGCTTTTGCCCGCTCAATCCATCAGCCCGCAACACCTGCATAAGGACGTCCACCCCATGGGTGATAAACAAAGCAACGGTCAGCATTCAGCTGACCAATTATAACGACCCCACCCCTTACCCGGAGCAGTGGTTCCTTCCCTGCATGTATAGCAATTTCAATATATAAAGCACATACACCCAACATCACAAACGCCGGCCTCAATGCCAGGCGCTCCGTGCACTCAGGGCACCTTTTATGGTTTGTACTTGGTAGGCGGGCATAAGCCTCCAAACCCTTGTTGAAGACCTCACGCACCCGTCTCACTCAGAGGTACGCACCACACCAAAACCCGTGAGCACTATCAGTCGACCTACCCCCGTAGTGTAACAAGCCTAGGGAATTCGCCCTGCTGCTTTGCTACCAATCGACCGCTCACCCGATCTTAACATTGCCACTTGGTGAAATGGGCATAAGCCTCCAAACCCCTGTTGAAGACCTCTCGCACCCACCCACTCAGAGGTGTTCATCGCCACTTGGTAGAATGGGCATAAGCCTCCAAACCCCTGTTGAAGACCTCACGCACCCACCCACTCAGAGGTGTCCGCACTCCATCAACCAGCTCTTAACAAGCATGCAACCAAAGGAGCTATACAAAGCATCCTATACACCAAACACATCGTCCTCACCATCTCCGCAGGCTAAACGATGCATACACGGAGTCTTCTCCGGATCGCAATATAAACATCACCAATCCCGACATACGTCTGGATGGGCTTCACACAGCATGCCTATGCCGTACTACAGACTTCCGGCTCTAGATGCAGACTCAACTGCTGGAATCACTTACGCGTTTCCATCTCTTGATGGAGGATCCCATGCACATGCAAAACAAAGGGCTTCACCTGCCCAAGGAAGAAAGATCGTTACCCTTGACGATCGCTTCGGCGCCATAGAAAACTAGCCGGATGGAAATCACCGCAGCGGCCTTGCCTCCGCAACGCTGCACTCGGCTCTCTATTCGGCTCGACGAAGCTCCACCGGCCTCCTCCTCCTCCTCCTCCAAGCTCTCCTCTCTTTCTTAAGAAGAAAGGCTAAGTGGAATGAGCTTTCAACTCAATCCACGGCCTTAAAGAGGCTGGAAATGCTATGGACCACAAGATCCAAATAGAAGGAAACGAACGGCCGAGATCTGCCCAAGAAACCCAATTTTGCCTGACACGGCCTGTGACACGCCCGTGTCACAGGCCGTGTACCCTTAAGCGGCACACGCGGTTTGGAACCGACTGAACAACACGGGGCTTGACACGCCCGTGTCGAACCTGACACGCCCGTGGCATTCTTGAGACACGCCCGTGTCCCCTGCTACACGGCACTCAACGGCTTCCAAAACCAGTACACGGGTCGGAACACGGCAGCCGACACGCCCGTGTCCAGCCTGACACGCCCGTGTTCATGGCCGTGTTCACGGCCGTGTACGGCTCTGACCCGAATAGGCCAACTTTGAGATTTAAATCGAGCACGCCCTGGGACACGCCCGTGTCCCAGGCCGTGTACCCCCGACACGCCCTGGGACACGCCCGTGTCCCAGGCCGTGTCTACCAGCCTGCTACTCAAAATTGTGTACAAACATATTTTGAGTTCTGGGGTGTTACAACCCTCCCCTCCTTATAGAAATTTCGTCCCGAAATTTAGCGCAACGCACAAGTATCAACACAACCACGCTGTTGCGATACAACCCAAAACGATCCAGGTTTAGAGCTCAGAGGCCACAGCTTGGCTCGCCCTATGGAATCGTACCACCACACTGTTTGTCCCAAACAGAAATACATACATACATATATACAACAGATAACAAAATAAAGTGCACACTCCACTTTATTTCGGCTTCTCCGCATCTCGCAGAATCCGTTTAGCGGCCTCCATTAAGTCCAAAGCACGGATTTGCTGTTCTGCTTGATTTGAGCTTTGCGGCTCCTGCATCTCAAGAGTGTATATTCGCGGTTGCGCCCGCGATGCAGACGACTCTGCCACAGCTTTACCCTTCTCGTCATAAGACGCACCTGTCTTTCTTTCACCCTTGGACGCACCATTCCAGCAAAATCGCGCGATATGCCCTGGCCTCCCACAATGAAACATGTCCGCGGCTCAACCCGTTCTTGCCCAAACGTTGCTCCTGACGCAACATCTGAAGAAGTTTGTTCAGCAGGCCTGAACCGCTTCTTATCACGTTTCCTGAAATCGGACTGCTCTGATGGCGGAACTTTGAAGTCGGACTTTTCCACCGCTACGATCTTCTTCTCCCGTACCCGCTTCAAATCCTTCTCTAGCGCACTAGCGGTATGCACCAATGCTTGGAATCCTTGGTTCACTGAACTCGGGAGAGCCAACCTCAGCTCATCACGTAGCCCTTCATAGAACCTATTTGTTTTCCGCGCTTGGTCCGCAAACGTCGATCCCGCATATTGACCGAGCTTGGTAAACTCATGCAGGTAATCGTCCACGGTCTTATCACCCTGTACCAGACGTTGAAATTCATTTTCCATTGCAATTCTCTGCGCCATTGGCAAATATTTCGCCCAAAACAATCTAGAGAATTCGTCCATCGATATGTCGCCCAGATCTCTACCGCCCAACTGGTGCAACTCGATCTCATCCCACCAAAGCCTCGCCTCTCCTTCCAGGAGGAAAGTGGCTAACGGGACTTTCTGCTCCTCACTAATCCTGAGCGCAGCCAGGATTCTTTTCACTCGAGAGAGCCAATCCTCGGCCTCTGTTGGAGACGTTGCCCCGACAAACGTAGGCGGATTAAATTCCATAAAGTGCTTAAGTTGTTCGTCCGCTGCTTGCACAGCAACCGGAACCTCAACATGCTCTTGCCTCGCACCAACCTGCACTGGCGCCACAGCGGGCCTCGCTTGTCCAAAAGGTTGTGCCTGAAGCATAGCAAAGATCATCTCCGCAACTAAGCGCACCGTTTCCGCAGAAGGGGGAGGTGTAGGCACCTCAGGTGGTGCCGCACTCTCAACCGAACGCTGGGGCTCCGACTGCCCAGCTCCACTCCTCGTCACCTATAGGTGAACAAGATAGCATTACTTTCCATGGTAATACGGCAAACTTACCGAATAGACACACACACACACATTCCTAGTGGACATTCTTGAGTTCATTAGCATTACAGCAGGTCGCACGAACACGTGCTCGCCACCCCACAAAAGAATTCGACCACGAATTCGGAAGGGAAGACCGACAAAAGCGCTGATACCAAAATGTAACGACCCCATCCGTTAAATGACGTATAGTAGAAGGTCCGGCCGGGGCCCCACACTATATGCCACAAACAGACGGTGAGGTCACAGGGTAATATCAAACCACACGAGTCCTAACTCAGAGCATTCTAGCGGAAGCTTATTAAGTGCAAGAACTCATACCATTGAATGTCCACTTATATATAAATATCACATTTATATAGATAACCAGGAATGTTTACAAAACCACCCCGCACACGGCCTTATAGCCTTACAAGTTACTCTTAACACCACATATAATTTCATACATCGGCACGCAGGCCGGCCACACATGAAATCCAACACTTCGCACGGCCTTCGAGGGCCTACCAGCAGCATGGGCTTTTGCCCGCTCAATCCATCAGCCCGCAACACCTGCATAAGGACGTCCACCCCATGGGTGATAAACAAAGCAACGGTCAGCATTCAGCTGACCAATTATAACGACCCCACCCCTTACCCGGGGCAGTGGTTCCTTCCCTGCATGTATAGCAATTTCAATATATAAAGCACATACACCCAACATCACAAACGCCGGCCTCAATGTCAGGCGCTCCGTGCACTCAGGGCACCTTTTATGGTTTGTACTTGGTAGGCGGGCATAAGCCTCCAAACCCTTGTTGAAGACCTCACGCACCCGTCTCACTCAGAGGTACGCACCACACCAAAACCCGTGAGCACTATCAGTCGACCTACCCCCGTAGTGTAACAAGCCTAGGGAATTCGCCCTGCTGCTTTGCTACCAATCGACCGCTCACCCGATCTTAATATTGCCACTTGGTGAAATGGGCATAAGCCTCCAAACCCCTGTTGAAGACCTCTCGCACCCACCCACTCAGAGGTGTTCATCGCCACTTGGTAGAATGGGCATAAGCCTCCAAACCCCTGTTGAAGACCTCACGCACCCACCCACTCAGAGGTGTCCGCACTCCATCAACCAGCTCTTAACAAGCATGCAACCAAAGGAGCTATACAAAGCATCCTATACACCAAACACATCGTCCTCACCATCTCCGCAGGCTAAACGATGCATACACGGAGTCTTCTCCGGATCGCAATATAAACATCACCAATCCCGACATACGTCTGGATGGGCTTCACACAGCATGCCTATGCCGTACTACAGACTTCCGGCTCTAGATGCAGACTCAACTGCTGGAATCACTTACGCGTTTCCATCTCTTGATGGAGGATCCCATGCACATGCAAAACAAAGGGCTTCACCTGCCCAAGGAAGAAAGATCGTTACCCTTGACGATCGCTTCGGCGCCATAGAAAACTAGCCGGATGGAAATCACCGCAGCGGCCTTGCCTCCGCAACGCTGCACTCGGCTCTCTATTCGGCTCGACGAAGCTCCACCGGCCTCCTCCTCCTCCTCCTCCAAGCTCTCCTCTCTTTCTTAAGAAGAAAGGCTAAGTGGAATGAGCTTTCAACTCAATCCACGGCCTTAAAGAGGCTGGAAATGCTATGGACCACACGATCCAAATAGAAGGAAACGAACGGCCGAGATCTGCCCAAGAAACCCAATTTTGCCTGACACGGCCTGTGACACGCCCGTGTCACAGGCCGTGTACCCTTAAGCGGCACACGCGGTTTGGAACCGACTGAACAACACGGGGCTTGACACGCCCGTGTCGAACCTGACACGCCCGTGGCATTCTTGAGACACGCCCGTGTCCCCTGCTACACGACACTCAACGGCTTCCAAAACCAGTACACGGGTCGGAACACGGCAGCCGACACGCCCGTGTCCAGCCTGACACGCCCGTGTTCATGGCCGTGTTCACGGCCGTGTACGGCTCTGACCCGAATAGGCCAACTTTGAGATTTAAATCGAGCACGCCCTGGGACACGCCCGTGTCCCAGGCCGTGTACCCCCGACACGCCCTGGGACACGCCCGTGTCCCAGGCCGTGTCTACCAGCCTGCTACTCAAAATTGTGTACAAACATATTTTGAGTTCTGGGGTGTTACATAGCCCCCCACTGCCTCTGCTCGGCAAGGGCGACGAGTGCCTGATGGAGCTGGTGTTGGGTATATTGGAAAACGTGTACCTGATTTGGAGAAGCCTCACTTAGCTCAATGATATACATCAATGCGTATTTGATGTTATTTTGAGTTTATATGTGCAGGTTAAGAATGTGCTAGAATGCAGGAAAAAGATTCTAAGTCCATATGTCGACACCTGAGGAAGCTGTGTCGACACTTCAGTAAGATTGTGTCGACACTTGGAAATGGCTGTGTCGACACTTCAGTAAGTTTGTGTCGATACCGGGAGGCAGTGTCGACACACAGAAGATTATAGTCGACATCAAATGTGTCGACACCGGGAGGCAGTGTCGACACACAGAAGATTATAGTCGACATCAAATGTGTCGACACCGGGAGGCTGTGTCGACACACAGAGGCAGAGTCGACAACAACTGTGTCGACACCGGGAGGCAGTGTTGACACACGCTATGTTCTGAGTCTACATCAACTGTGTCGACACACAGGACTTGTGTTGACACACAGCTGAGTCTAGACCAAGTTGATTGCTGATGAATGGTGAAGTGTTTGTGTCGACAAAAATAATCAGTGTCGACACATTCTCAAGATGCAATGTCAAGAAGCTGTGTCGACATCAAGGCAGCTTTGTCGACATCACCAAAGGCTGTGTCGACACTTAAGTCATTTGTGTCGACACATATTGACAGATGGTCTCGACACTTTATGACAGTCAGTCTCGACGCTTTGCTGACAGAGACAAAGGCTCAAGAACTGTTTGAAGACTTGACAGCTGTGAGTTACAACAAGTTTACTGAAGCTGTCAGACTTGTCAGAAGTTAGTTAGAAACCAGATCAACCGGTTACCATGGATGAAGTCTATAAATAGATGGATTCAGAAGAAGTAAAAGAAGATAATACATACAACTAACACACCTATTGTGAGGTTGATGTATGATCAAGAAAGTATAAGTAACAAAGAAGAAGATCTTCGTGAGAAGATCTAAGAAGACGTTCTGAAGTAGTTTTCTATTCAGATTCTGTCTAAGTTGAATTCAATCAAGAATTCAGAAGTATCTTCAAGAGGTTTGGATAGAGAGAGATCCAGATATTTGAAGTCAAGAAGGAGACATTCACAGGTCTCTCAAGTAGCAGATACTGAACTAATCTGTCAAGAAGATTCAGATCTATTTCTGAAGTCTAAGAAAGAAGCTGTCAGTCAGTTATATTCAAAGGAAATCAACCCAACTAAGTTCTGATTCAAGAAGCTTTGAAGAAAGCTAAGATCAAGTTGATTTCAGCCATCAGCCTCTTCAAGAAGCTGATCAAGAAAGTTCTTATTCCTTCTCTCTCAACAGGGGTAAGAGATTATAAAATTCCTTATCTAATTCTGTAGGATCTATTCATAGATCTGAGTTGTAAGCCTATTTTTTAAAGGCTGAGTGTAGGAGATTTATTCTCTGAGTGGTAGGGCTGTTTATGCCTGAGTTGTAGGAGAAGGTATTCTCTGAGTTGTAGGCCTTGTGGCAAGGCTGAGGTAGGGCTGTTTATGCCTGAGTTATAGGAGAAGGTATTCTCTGAGTTGTAGGCCTTGTGGCAAGGCTGAGGTAGGGCTTGTTAGCCTAAGTTGTAGGAATGTGAAGACATTCTGAGTTGTAGGAATCCTTCTGGATTTTGAGCTAAAGGAAGAAGTTAGGCTGAATCTAGCATACTGCTAGATAGGTAAAAGGGGGAAAGTGGATGTACCCAGACCTTGGGGAACCACTATAAATCTGTGTGCAATCTGTGATGTGTGTATGATTTTTATTGTTGTGCTGTGTTAGCTGTAGAAATATCTGATTAACTCAAAGATCTGTAGTTATTTTCTGCCTTAAGTTAAATCAAGGAAAAGTACCTATTCACCCCCCTCTAGGTGTTTAGGTAGTCTTGAATGTAAAACTATCAAGTGGTATCAGAGGGAGGTTACTCAAAGAAGGACTTAACAGTCCGAGTTAGATCCCTAAGGCAGAATCAAGAATCAAGAAAATAGGTTCTTGAAAGAATCACAAGGAACTAGGGTCAATGAAATTACCCATCTGCAGGAAAGATATTTTTGGAATCTGTAAAGAAAGGGTTAGATTGTTTATGGAGGTCTCTGACTCAAGGATATATATCACAGTAAAAGAAGGTCCATATATCCCAATGAATATGTCTGTTCTAGATGTAAATCAAAGAACTCCTAAAGATTTTTCTGAAATGACCAAGGATGAGATTGTACTGGCAACTATGGATAAAAGAGCTCAGAATATCATAGTGAGTGTCATAGATGATTCTACTTTCCAAAATTTGATTCACTGCAAAACCTCCAAGAAAATGTGGGACACTTTGATTATCTACATGGAGGGTTCTGAAGAAGTTAGACAAGACAGAAAGTCTATGCTCAATCAAGAATATGAGAGTTTCAGACAAGGGAAATCTGATAGCATATCTGAATGCTACAACAAATTCTACAGGATAGTGAATGAACTGATGTCCTATGGAAGGGTCTTCAGTACTTATAAGCTGAATGACAAATTCCTAAGATCCTTGACAAAGGATTGGGATACCAAGATTTGTGTCATTTGAGAAGTGACCAAACTAGCAGACATTTCTCCTCCAACCTTATTTGGAAAGTTGTTATCATATAAAATGCAACTAATGGCTAGGAAGGAGGAAGAAAGAAATACAAAAGGAGAGCATAGAGAAAAGTCAGTGGCCTTTAAGGCTGAAGCCACTAGAAAGAGCAGGAGGATGTCTCCATCACCTCCTAAGGAAGTTGCTGAAGTTATCTCAGAGAATTCAGACAATCAGAACTCAGATAGCAGTGATTCAGATGCAGATTTTGCTGCCTTTACAAGGCAGTTTCAGAGGTTCTTGAAGAAGAAGCAGTGGCAGTCAAGGCCCTCCACATCACAGCCAGTTGATGACTACTATCAAAAGAGAAAATCATCAAGAAAGGAAAGGAGCAAGTCTAAGCCCAGCAAAGCTACAACATCAAAAATTGTTTGATATTGCTGCAATAGGCCTGGACATGTGGTGGCTGAGTGTCCAGAAAAGAGGAAGGAGTCAGCAGACAAAAAGAAGACTCAACAAAAGGGCAAGAAGGAGAAATCCTTTGTTGCTAAGAAGGAGAAGAGTCTTACAGATCAATCCTCCTCAGAGTCAGAATCTGAAGCTGAAGCATACATTAGACTGTATGCAGCTATTGAAGAAGAGGAGTTTATACAAATACTGGACTCCATCAATGAACAAGAAGACCATCAGTGTATGGGACTGATGGCTGTATTAGAAGACAACAAGTGCCAGGATCAGCCTTGTCCCAGTAAGGTACAAAGTAATTCTAGAATTTTTGATTACAGTACTGGTTTAGAGTCAGATTCATCTTCATCAAGTGATAAGGATGGATCAGAATCTGAAGGAGATATTCATCAGTTGATAGATGAATATGGGGACTTATTGCAGGCACTTAAGAAAAGCAAAAACCTGGCCAAAACTCAGGCTAAGGAAATTGCAGGTCTTAAGATGACTGCATCTGGTTTAGAGAAAGAATTGGATCAAAAATTGAATGAGGTTGTCAAGCTGAAAACTATATCTGTTATTCAGATGGGTACAATCACATATAAGAATGATTTTATTAAAAGTCTGGAAGTCAGACTTCAAAAGGAGAAAGATCTAGTGGCTTGTTACTCTAAGCCAAAATCAGTCTTACCCTTAATAGATGAGTTTGTGGCTCAAAAGGGTAAGGTAGGATTAGGCTTTAAAGGTAACACCAGGACTGTCCAATTCAAGAGAAAAGGCAAAGCACCAGTCCAGCCAGTAAATTTTAAAGTGCATGTAATTTTTAGAAAGGTACAAGTGCCTTCTAACAGATATGATCTTGAAAACATTTATGGTCATAATAAGACTGATGTTCTGAAAAACAAGGGTGTTAATGCCAATAAGTCAGCCCATGTTCATAAACCCCATGGTTATAAGAAATCAGTGGGTGTAGCTGCAGCAGCACCAACACAGAACAGAAATTTTTCTGCCAAAAATGTATCTAGACCTAGATACAACAAGTATGAATGCTGGTGCTGTGGCAAGACATGTCATTTTGCCTTAGACTGCTTGCATAATATAAGTGCCAGGAAGAACAACAGTCTACCAGTTAGAAGAGATGCTGGTAGTTTTGATATGAATGGTGCTAACTTGAACCAAGGACCCAAGACTTACTTGGGTTCTAAGGGAAAGTAATTCTGTATTGCAGGAAAGTCCAAGTTGTCATGCCCCTATATGGTACTTGGACAGTGGATGTTCTAGACATATGAATTTAACAAAGGGCCTGCTGAAGGAGTACACACCTATCAAGGATGGATCTAAAGTAATCTTTGGTGGATCTGAAAGAGGAATCATCAAAGGATTTGGTAATATTTCTTCAAACCAAATTACTATCACTCAAGTGGCTTATGTAAAAGGTTTGAAATATAACCTGATAAGCATAAGTCAGTTGAGTGATCAAGGATATGACATTTCATTTGTTAAAAATAAATGTCATATCAAAAGGTCAAGTGATCAAAAGGTCATATTGACTGGGTATAGAAAAAAAAATGTTTATTGTCTTGACTTTGTATAACACCTCCCCTGTAAAGACCATATAATATGGATCCGGCCGGGGCCCCACAACATACGGACGCCACAGCTTTAGTATTAAAAGATGATATGAAAACTACCCAATCTCATAACTCCAGACAAACACAGCGGAAACAGAACACTAACAGACAGAAGTTATCCACTAGCAGTAGAGTATCAGATGGCCTTAAGGCCTTACACAATAATAGTCCAAATAAAAATGTGTCAAGCACTCCTAGGCTACCTCAGCATGCAAGCCGGACATAAACATAACAAGAGTAGCAAACACAAAAGGAAAATCCAAGCACAGCAACACTTCATGAGGCTTACGGCTTTTCGCCCGGCGCGCTAGCTCCTGCATGCGATCCTTGCCCTGTAAGGATTTGAAGTAACGTGGGTCAGCAAAGGCTGACCTCTACTGTATAACCAACACATCTCCTCCCGGCCGTCCCTAACGGACCCCGGGGTACCACTCCACCTGCAAGTTAACACTTCGTATACCAAAAGAGCATGTATATTAAAGCGGTAAAACAGGCTTGGATGTCTCATACAACATACATGTTTTCTATGTTTTGTATAAGGTGAAAGAGGCCTACTATGCAACATGAATGCAACCCGGGTTTCACCCAAGGCACCCTAGCTCGTATGCATCTAGCACAACATCAAACACTGGGTACTTCCGTTTCCCCATTGGCTTAAAACCGCAAACAAAAGGGAACCACCATGTCCCTAATGGTACACACGCCGTCACACGGAACCTTGCAAAGGCCCCACCCGCACAAGGGTCATAAACCCCGGGCTTGCCCGCACATTCTGACTTCACACGTCAGGGTTCCGTCTCACACTGACCGATTCTAAGAAGCCTTGTTGGACCCCACCCGCTCATGGCTACATTGCCCGGGCTTGCCCTCCGCTCGGCATTCTCGTCAGTCTCACACAAGGGGCTAGTCTCGCCGGGACACTTTCCCCACATGACTTGCGCGTCACGGGATAGCCAGCCGACCACGGAGACATAGCCGCGCCTTTGCACAGCACACACAAAGGTTTCCCCACCCCAATCACCATTCGCACCGTATCTTTCCCGTGCTCCAAGGAAACCATCTACCACACAAAGCGGAGTTAACCTTGTCTGGTTCCGACTACGAGTACTCACTCAAATAAAAAGGGGGAAAACACATACACACAATGGCGTCTTGCCGCAACGGATTTCTACCGAATCCTCAAAGATCGCTATGCAACATCACCGGGTCGGACTAACGGTCGCGACCACGGCTTCACCCAAAATGCCTAATCCGCTAATGGAGCGGATCTCTAATGCAAGCATGCTGGGATGAACATACTCAACCCGGAGGTTCCTCTTAAACCTAGGCTACACGAATCCCTCTCATTTGAGAGATCCGGTGCTCAAAACACGAAAGGAAGGGGATGCTATTCATGCATCCTAAATCCTAAAAACTGAGAGTAGAAGTATCGTTACCTTCCGTCCCCTATTCCTAGCCATGGAGAAGATTTGCTCGGTTGAACACCACCGCAACACTCCCACCTTCGCGGATCTGAACTCCGCTCGCGAAACGGACCTCTGAAGCTTCGCCGGCAGCCGGAACTTGGCCTCCTTGCTCTCCCTTCTCTCTAGAACTTAGAGAGATAAAAGAAAGTGGGGAATGAGGGTTTGGAACCCTATTCCCGGCCTTAAACCGCCCAGGGAGGCTCCCCACCGTTGGATCTTCCAAAGAAAAGAATGAACAGCCACGATCGGAACCCAAAATAAAAAATCTGGGCCGAACACGGGTTGCAACACGGCCGTGTACAGGGCCGTGTCAACCATTCGCCGTCATCCCAAAATTCCCAACCAGAACACGGCCTGGAACACGGCCTCTGACACGCCCGTGTCAGACCCGACACGGCCGTGTCACTAGCCGTGTCAAGCCCGTGTACCAAACTCCTCCAAACTACCCGAGAAGGACACGTCCCTTGACACGTCTTCGAACACGCCCGTGTCACGGCTGACACGCCCGTGTCAAGTCCCGTGTCACGTCCCGTGCCCCCCCTCGACGCCACGAAATCGTTGAGTGCTCGACACGCCCTGAGACACGCCCGTATCTCAGGTGACACGCCCGTGTCGCACCTGACATGCCCGTGTCAAAGCCCGTGTTCTCACACAACGATCATTGACAGAAAAACGTCGAATCCGAGCACTACACGCCCTGTGACACGCCCGTGTCACAGGCCGTGTCAGCCTACCCAGAACTCACTTTGGCCAAAAAATAACGTCATCGGTTCTTCTTCTAAATTTTGGGGTGTTACAACTCTCCCCCCCCCCCCCCCTTAAAAATAATTTCGTCCCGAAATTTAGAACATGGAAAGTAAACAAAACTAAACGGTACCTGAGGAGAAAAGCTCGGGGTACTCCTCCAGCATGGCCTGTTCTCGCTCCCATGAGAGCTCCTCGCGGCCACAGTTGTCCCAACGGACCTGTACGAGTCTAACCTCCTTGTTCCGCAATTGCCGAACCTCTGAATCTTCTATCCCGATTGGACGAACTCGCGTCCTCAAGTCTTCCTCTACCGGCACCGCCGTCGGCTCAATCACCACGCTGGCTTCTAACAAAGCTTTCCTCAAGACGGAGACGTGAAATACGTCGTGTAATTCACTTAGCTCCGTGGACAATGCTAACCAGTATGCTGCCTCTCTCACTCGCTCGATGACCTTGAATGGTCCCAAAAATCTCGGACTCAGCTTCTTGAGTCGGCGAATCCGTGAAACGCCTTTGAATGGCTTGATCTTAAGATAAACCCAGTCGCCCACCGCGAACTCGACATGCCTGTGGCGAGTGTTGAAATACTTAGCTTGCCGATCTTGAGCTACCTTCATGCGCTCTTGAATGGTTCGCACGAGCTCACTAGCGTCGTCTACCACCTCTTTTCCCAAAAGTTTGGTGTCTCCCGCCTCTGTCCAAGACATCGGTGTTCGACACCGCCTCCCATACAAAGCTTCGTATGGCGCCATCTTGATACTAGCTTGGTAACTATTGTTATAAGCAAACTCCACCATGAATAAGTGATCCTCCTACTTCTTGCCGAAGTCGAGAGTACACATCCTTAGCATATCCTCCATAGTACGGTTCGTTCTCTCGGTGATTTCCATCCGGCTAGTTCTTTCATGGCGCCGAAGCGATCGTCAAGGGTAACGATCTTTCTTCCTTGGGCAGGTGAAGCCCTTTGTTTATGCATGTATATCTATGGAATCCTCCATCAAAAGATGGAAGAGCGTAAGTGATTCCAGTGGTTGAGTCTGCATTTAGATTCGAAAGTGTGTAGTGCGGAATAGACATGTTGTGTGAAGCCCATCTGTACGTATAGTCTGGATTGGTGATGCTGCGATCCGAAGAAAACTCAGTGTATACAATGAATAGCTTGCGGAGCGTGTGAGGACGCTTGTGAAGTGTGGTAAGGAAGCTTTGCATAGCTCCTTTGGTTGTATGCTCGGTACGAGCCGTATGATGGATTGGAAAGCGGCACTATGTGCCAGTGTTGAGAGAGGGATGCGAGCACCTCTGAGTGGGTAGGCCACCTACCAAGTTCAATGATCGGATTGTTGTAAGCGAGCACCTCTGAGTGGCTGGGTGTGAGAGGTCTCCAATAGGGATTTGGCGGCTGATGTCCATGGCCAACAAGTTAAGAACCTCTGAGTGGGTAGACCACCAAACAAGTTCAGTGGTAAGATCGTTGTGAGCGGTCATTCTGGAGTATTGTAAATGGGGGGTTGCGGGCCTTCCCGATATACCGATCGATGATGCTCAAGTATTACCGTGAGGTTACTACCTCTGAATGGGATGAGAGAGAGGGTCTCCAGTCTGCGCGCTGTAGTAGACTAAGCTCCATCGCCAACAAGTTAAGAACCTCTAGTCGGTGGTGTACGAAGGATGTTGCGATACACCGTAAGCGTGCCCTGAGTGCACAGAGCGTATGGCACGAAGGCCGGCGTTTGTGATGATATTGTGTATTGATATATATGTGTTGAGACTGGAATGCATGCAGGTAAGGAACCACTGCCCTGGGTAAGGGATAGGGTTGTTATAATTGGTCAGCTAGAAGTTGACCGTTGCTTTGTTTATCACCCGTGGGGTGGACGTCCTTATGCAAGTGTTGCGGGCTGATTGGATTGGGCGGGCTGAAGCCCTTGCTGCTACTACTGTTTGTAGGCCCTCGAAGGTCGTGCGAAGATTTGGATTTCATGTGTGGTCGGCCTGCGTGCCGATGTATGAAATCATATTTTGTAAAGAGAAACCTGTAAGACCTTAAGGTTATGGAGGTGTGTGTTTGTATACATTTCTGGTGTTGTATATATAAATGGGTATTTATATATTTAGTGGAAATTCGTTGGATGAGTTCTTTTAAGTAATAACTTCCGCTAGAATGCTCTGAGATAGGATGCGCATAGAAAGTTTTTTATATTCATAAGTAATTTCGCCATTTTTCTGTGAAATATGACGTGGGGCCCCGGCCGGACCCTCTGTTATATTCCATGCGACGGATGAGGGCGTTACAAAGTGGTATCAGAGGATAGGGTTAAGTTGGGATAACATCATTAAACTCATGAATGTCCACTAGGAATGTGCGCGTGTCTATTCGGTCTGTTTGCCGCTTGGGATTGGAGGTTACTGATCTCTTGTTCACGTATAGGTGATAAGGAGTGGAGCTGGGCAGTCTGAACTCCAGCGTTCGGATGAGAGTGTGGCACCAGCAGAGGTGCCCACACCTCCCCCTTCAACAAAAACTATACGCTTAATTGCGGAGGTGGTATTTGCCATATTTCAAGCACAAGCTTTTGGGCAGGCAAGGCCTGTAGTGCATCCAGTACATGTTGGTGCGAGGAAGGAGCATGTTGAAGCCCGCGTTGATGAGAAAGCAGCGGACGAGAAACTAAAGCGGATTATGGATTTTAATCCACCTACGTTTGTCGGGGCAAATTCCCCAACGCAGGCGGAGGATTGGCTTTCAAGGGTGAAGAGGATCCTGACAGCGCTCAGGATTGATGAGGGTCAGAAAGTCACGCTAGCCACTTTCCTACTGGAAGGAGAGGCACAACTTTGGTGGGATGAAGTCGAGCTGCACCAGTTGGCAGGCAGAGGGCTGGGAGAGATTTCGATGGAAGAATTCTCCAGACTATTTTGGACAAAGTATTTGCCGGTGTCACATCGAATCACACTAGAGAACGAGTTCCAACTTTTGGTACAGGGCGAGCGAACTGTGGATGACTACCTGCATGAGTATACCAGGCTAGGACGTTATGCGGGGTCGACTTTTGCGGAGGAAGCGCGAAAAACGAATCGGTTCTATGAGGGGCTTCGTGATGAGCTGCGGTTGGCTCTTCCGAGTTCAGTGAACCAAGGCTTCCAAGCCTTAGTAGATACAGCCTGTGAGCTGGAAAAAGATTTGAAACGAGTACACGACAAGAAGAACTTGGCGGCGGACAAGTCGGAGTTCAAAGTTCTGCAGTCGGAACAAGCAGAGTTTAGGAAGCGGGATAAGAAGAGGTTCAGGCCTACTGAACAAACTCAATCGAATGTTGTTTCGGGAACAACATATGGTCAAGGATGTATGGAGACACGTGCGTGTTTTAATTGTGGGAAGCAGGGGCATCTAGCCCGTGATTGTTGGAGTGGTCCTCCAAGGGGTGAGAAAAAGACCGGTGCGACCTATGAAGAAAAGGGCAAAGCTGTGGCGAAACCATCTGCATCTAGGACGCAACCTCGAGTGTACACTCTCGAGTTGCAGGAGCCGCAAAGTTCAAACCGTGAAGAGAAGCCTAATCACGTGCATAATTTGGAATTGCACGAGGCTGTAAAGCGGTTTAGGCAAGACGTGGAGGAACGAAAGTAAAGTAAAGGGTGTACTTTATTTCATTGTGTTATAATAGGTACATATTATGTTGTATGTATGTGTGTTTGTTGAAAACACATGTGGTTGTGCGATGTCGTGGGGCGAGACAAGCTGCGGCCTCTGAGCTCCAAACCCGGATCGTTTTGGTTAATTGTGCATCGATTGCATTGTTGTGTTGATAATACAGTTGCACTAAATTTCGGGATGAAATTTCTATAAGGAGAGGAGGGTTGTAACACCCTAAATTGTAATTTGGAGTTCAGGCTAGGTGACACGGCCTGGGACACGGGCATGTACAGCTCAGGGAGCTCGGGTGCGTCGCGAGAGCTCAACGAAAATGAAGTCGACGTCTGTTGAGAGGCGACACGGCCTGGGACATGGGCGTGTCCCAGGGCGTGTCCTGCTCGGGTGGTAGCCGGGTAGCGTTGAGTAGCAAACACGGTCACAGGGGCGTGTTGGGCACACGGCCAAGGGCACGGGCGTGTGCCTTAGCCGTGTTCTTCTCGGGTGATTTGATCCTGTGTTGATGGAGTGACACGGCTAGTCACACGGTCGTGTACTGGTCGACACAGGCGTATCAGTAAGTGACACAGACGTGTCGTAGCCCGTGTTCTAATCTAGATTGAGTCAGTTCTGTAGCCGCTCAAGGAACACGGCCTGTGACACGGGCGTATCACAAGCCGTTTCAGCTTTGTAAAGATGCTTTTCAAAGCAGATCGAGGCCATTCGTTCCCTTCTATTTGGATCATGTGGTCAAAGTTCCTCTCTGTTATTATAAGGCCGAGAATGGAGATGAATATCTCATTCTTATGTTGACCATTCTCTTTCTAAAGAGAAGAGAGAGAGGAGAGCAAGGAAGGAAGAACGAGAAGCTTTCCTGCCGCCGGTAGAGCGTCAGCGGTCCGAATCGAGAGCCAAGTTCAGCGTTGCAGAGGCAAGGCCGCTGCGGCGATTTCCATCCGGCTAGTTCTTTCATGGCGCCGAAGCGATCGTCAAGGGTAACGATCTTTCTTCCTTGGGCAGGTGAAGCCCTTTGTTTATGCATGTATATCTATGGAATCCTCCATCAAAAGATGGAAGAGCGTAAGTGATTCCAGTGGTTGAGTCTGCATTTAGATCCAGAAGTGTGTAGTACGGAATAGACATGCTGTGTGAAGCTCATCTAGACGTATAGTCTAGATTGGTGATGCTGCGATCCGGAGTCTTATCTTGCGGAGCGTGTGAGGGCGCTTGTGAAGTGTGGTAAGGAAGCTTTGCATAGCTCCTTTGGTTGTATGCTCGGTACGAGCCGTATGATGGATTGGAAAGTGGCACTATGTGTCGGTGTTGAGAGAGGGATGCGAGAACTTCTGAGTGGCTAGGCCACCCACCAAGTTCAATGATCGGATTGTAAGCGAGCACCACTGAGTGGCTGGGTGCGAGAGGTCTCCAATAGGGATTTGACGGCTGATGCCCATGGCCAACAAGTTAAGAACCTCTGAGTGGGTAGGCCACCCAACAAGTTCAGTGATAAGATTGTTGTGAGCGGTCGTTTGGGAGTATTGCAAATGGGGGGTTGCGGGCCTTCCCGGCATACCGATCGATGATGCTCAAGTATTGCCGTGAGGTTACTACCTCTGAATGAGATGGGAGAGAGGGTCTCCAGTCTGCGCGCTGTAGTAGACTATGCTCCATCGCCAACAAGTTAAGAACCTCTAGTCGGTAGTGTACGAAGGATGTTCCGATACACCGTAAGCGTGCCATGAGTGCACGGAGTGTCTAACACGAAGGCCGGCGTTTGTGATGATATTGTGTATTGATATATATATGTTGAGACTGGAATGCATGCAGGGAAGGAACCACTGCCCCGGGTAAGGGGTAGGGTCGTTATAATTGGTCAGCTGGAAGCTGATCGACCGTTGCTTTGTTTATCACCCGTGGGGTGGACGTTCTTATGCAGGTGTTGCGGGCTGATTGGATTGGGAGAGCTGAAGCCCTTGCTGTTACTGCTATTTGTAGGCCCTCAAAGGCCGTGCGAAGATTTGGATTTCATGTGTGGCCGGCCTGCGTGCCAATGTATGAAATCATATTTTGTGAAGAGAAACCTGTAAGATCTTAAGGTCATGGCGGTGTGTGTTTGTATACATTCCCGGTGTTGTATATATAAATGGGTATTTATATATTTAGTGGACATTCGTTGGTTGAGTTCTTTTAAGTAATAACTTCCGCTAGAATGCTCTGAGATAGGATGCGCATAGAAGGTTTTTGATATTCATAAGTTATTTCGCCATTTGTCTGTGAAATATGATGTGGGGCCCCAGCCGGACCCTCTGTTATATTCCATGCGACGGATGAGGGCGTTAAAATATGGGCAAGCCCGCATGGGCAATATGGTAAAAAACACCCCGCACAACACAGGGCAAAAAGCTCCCCTCTGCCTCTGTTCGGCAAGGACGGCGAGTGCCTGATGGAGCTGGCACTCGCTACCTCAGCTCGGCAAGGGCGGCGAGTGCCTGATGGAGCTGGCACTCGCTGCCTCAGTTCGGCACCTTGGCGAGCTCGGACCCGACCTGCTCTACTCGCATGTTGTAGCTTCGACAAATGGCCCGGAGTTCGTCGAACTGGGCTCGATGAACCCTACTACGAGTTGGGGCTCCCTGGTCGCCTAGGCAAGCTGGACAGGGTGCCGAGGCGGGCTGGGCTCACGACGCCGGGGCAGGGGCGTCGAGTGAACTCGACTCAAGGTTGAAGGCGCCGAATGAACTCGCCGCTCGGGCTGGGAGCGTCAAGTGAACTCGACGCCCAGGACCCGGTTCGCCCAGGGCTTGGGCTGGGCTCGACTGACCTTACTCGCCAGATACGGGGTTGTACAGAGCCGACATCTCTTCATGTTGTTCTTCCATTTTCCGCGCATACCATTCCAATGCAACTATGGGCGCGAGTATTGCCTATTCCGTGAGAAAGTATTGATCAATAAGTATGAGGGAGCGGGATCGATGCGACCTCAAAGGATTGCCCCCTCAGTAGTGCGAGCACTTCTTCTCGGTATATAGTAGATAGTTACGAGCACACAACAATTACAATCTTAAGAAAGGTTTCACATAGTTTGAGAACACAATTCTCACAGATGGCGTTATACTGTTGCATGTCACTCAAGACACTTATAGACCGGTCGAAGCTACCGTCCTAGCTCGGGAGCGGGTCGAACGTGCAAACAGGCAAAATATCCAAAGATGACAAAGAAATTTTTACGTGAAAAACCCTGGAAAGGGAAAAAAATCATGGGATCGGATCTGTGCCAGCCAAATTCCTCTAATTCTTGGGGAGTTACAGATGTTTTCTTTCAAGGGTGAAAAAGCACCGCTCGTTACAATAATTCTTCTAGACCGCGAAGGTCATTTGGAGCAAAGAATTGAGGTGTGTGCTCAGAAACAATCTGGAATGATGAATACGGCAACAGGGCCTTTGGACTCAGGTGGCTGAGATAGATGAAGGCTTTGAGATGTCTTTTGGAGGACCTTTAAGGAGCGAAAGAGATCTTTGAGGCTCTGAAGGGATCTTTGGAGACTGAAGGAGATCTTCTAACGGTCTTCCAGGAATCTTCAAACTCTAGATGCGTTCTTCATGTACTGATGGAAATCCTCCAAGAAATCTTTAAGCTCTGAAGGAGATCTTTTAAATATCTTCAAGTGCATGTGCGTCGCGGGGGACCGCGCTATCCACATGCAAGGGGCTTATGTCCGGTGCGCTTGCGTGCGATGCTGGCTCAGGCATGACGTGAATCCCCCGCGTGCGTGTGCAGTAAGCAGGGGCGGATCTAGAGGGGGAGCCAAGAGACACTGCCCCCCCCCCTTATTAATTTCCAAAATGGTTAGTGTATTTGGATTCCTCTCACCGAGGCAATGAATTTTGATTACTTATACGTCAAAAACGGTGGCCAGATGAGGGTGAAAAAACGCACTTGGAGCGGAGTGTGAACCGACGCACTTGGAGCGAAGCGCGCGACGACGCACTTGGAACGGTGAACGTACGAGGAATTCCTACAAGGCAGAATGTGCACACGTTGTAGGAGATACACACACAAGGGGAGCGCACACAATGAGAATCGTGTGCACGAGCGGGCGTGCTCACGAGGAAAGGAGAACGCGGGCAAAGGGAGCACGCGCAAGGGGAAAAGTGCACACGAGCGGACGCGCGCACAAGGAAGGAAGGGTGCGTGCACAACGAGGAGGAGAGGAGACAAAAAATTCGTAGAAGGAGGAGAGATAAATTTCGTAGAAGGAGGAAAGAGGAAAGAGAAAATCCGTAGGAGAATTTTCCGGTCCAGGACGAGATGAAAATGAGAGGGAGATGGGTCTATTTACAGATCTCAAGAGAGGCAAGCCGGTAATTTACTCCCGTAACCACTAACCGGACGAATAGAATCGTTCTGTTTAGAGCACATGGATTGTCATATTTATGCAAAAGACGGATCTGCCCCCAACGGTTGCAGGTTCACCGGAAAAGCAACAACCCCTCCCGTAATGGGAGGGGCGGCTGGCAAGGTCGGCGGCCAAAAACGCCGCCTTCTGCGGGCGGTGAGAGAGCCACCCTATGTGGGGGCGACAGTAGGACGGGCAATAGAAAATGTCGCCCATCCTAGGCGGCAAAGGAGCAGGACGGCCGACAAAAATCATCGCCCGTCCTGGGCGATACAAAGGGGGGGAACGGGAGATAGTTTTTGCCATCCGTTCCCGCTGGCAGGGACGCTGCCGGCCGGCGGCAGGACGAACGATAGAAATTGTCGCCCGTCTAGGGCGAGCGAAAGGGGGGCCACCCTTGTTAAGGGAGCGGCCGACAGCAGGAGGCCGCCCCTTATAGGGGATGACGGGGAGGCCGCCCCTATTAGGGGCGGCGGAAGAGGACGGGCAACCAAATTGGCCGCCCGTCCGGGCAAGTGGGAGGCCCCTGATAGTTTTACTTTCAAGACTACCTAAACACCTAGAGGGGGGGTGAATAGGTACTTTTTCTTGATTTAACTTAAGTCAGAAAATAACTACAGTTCTTTGAGTAAATCAGATATTTCTACAGCTAACACAGCACAACAATCACAATCATACACACATCACAGACTGCACACAGATTTATAGTGGTTCCCCAAGGTCTGGGTACATCCACTTTCCCCCTTCACCTATCTAGCAGTATGCTAGATTCGGCCTAACTTCTTCCTTTATCTCAGATCCTCAGATCCTACAGCTCAGAATCCTGAAGGATTCTTACAACTCAGAATGTCTCCACATTCCTACAACTCAGGCTAAAAGGCCCTACCTCAGCCTTGCCACAAGACCTACAACTCAGAGAATACCTTCTCCTACAACTCAGGCATAAACAACCCTACCTCAGCCTTGCCACAAGACCTACAACTCAGAGAATACCTTCTCCTACAACTCAGGCCTAAACAACCCTACCACTCAGAGAATAAATCTCCTACACTCAACCTTTATAAAATAGGCTTACAACTCAGATCTATGAATAGATCTTACAGAATTTGATAAGGAATTTTATAATCTCTTACCCCTGTTGAGAGAGAAGGAATAAGAACTTTCTTGATCAGCTTCTTGAAGAGGCTGATGGCTGAAATCAATTTGATCTTAGCTTTTTTCAAAGCTTCTTGAATCTGAACTTAGTTGGGTTAATTTTCTTTGAGTATAACTGACTGGCAGCTTCCTTCTTAGACTCCAGAAATAGATCTGAATCTTCTTGACAGATTAGTTCAGTATCTGCTACTTGAGAGACCTGTGAATGTCTCCTTCTTGACTTCAAATAGCTGGACTCTCTCTATCCAAACCTCTTGAAGATACTTCTGAATTCTTGATTGAATTCAACTTAGACAGAATCTAAATAGAAAACTACTTCAGAACGTCTTCTTAGATCTTCTCACGAAGATCTTCTTCTTTGTGACTTGTACTTTCTTGATCAGAGATCAACCTCACAATAGGTGTGTTAGTTGTGTGTATTATCTACTTCTTTCTTCTTCTAAATCCATCTATTTATAGACTTCATCCATGGTAACCGGCTGATCCGGTTTCTAACTAACTTCTGACAAGTCTGACAGCTTCAGTAAACCTGTTGTAACTCACAGCTGTCAAGTCTTCAAACAGTTTTTGAGCCTTTGTCTCTGTCAGCAAAGCGTCGAGACTGACTGTCATAAAGTGTCGAGACCATCTGTCAATATGTGTCGACACAAGTGACTTAAGTGTCGACACAGCCTTTGGTGATGTCGACATAGCTGCCTTGATGTCGACACAGCTTCTTGACATTGCATCTTGAGAATGTGTCGACACTGATTATTTGTGTCGACACAAACACTTCACCATTCATCAGCAATCAACACTGTCTAGACTCAGCTGTGTGTCGACACAAGTCTTGTGTGTCAACACAGTTGATGTAGACTCAGAACATAGCGTGTGTCAACACTGCCTCCAGGTGTCGACATAGTTGTTGTCGACTCTGCCTCTGTGTGTCGACACAGCCTCCCGGTGTCGACACATTTGATGTCGACTATAATCTTCTGTGTGTCGACACTGCCTCCCGGTGTCGACACAAACTCACTGAAGTGTCGACACAGCCATTTCCAAGTGTCGACACAATCTTACTGAAGTGTCGACACAGCTTCCTCAAGTGTTGACATATGGACTTAGAATCTTTTTCCTGCATTCTAGCACATTCTTAATCTGCACATATAAACTCAAAATAACATCAAATACACCTTGATGTATATCATTGAACTAAGAAAGGCTTCTCCAAATCATGTACACATTTTCCAATGTACCCAACAGTCGCCCCTTACAGGGGTGGCAGCAGAAATCGGGCGGCCAGTTTGACCGCCCGATTAGGGCTAATAGGCCGAGGTCGCCCCTTACAGGGGCGGCGGGGGAGGCCACACAGCTGTGGTGCCGCGAGGTGGTTTCGGGCACGCCGACGAGCGAGGGATCGCGCAAGGAAGACGGCGGCGGTTGCGGTTACCGCGACGATGGCGGCGGTTACGTCTTTGGTAGTTATGTCGTTAGCGGGGGCTCATTGGATAGCCGCACCCCATACATGAGGTGCGACTAACATTTCTTAGGAGATCCTATCGGTTATAAAGTCTATGATCTCGAAGTTTTAGGAGCACGTTTTTCCTTTTCATCAATCTGACGATAATATCTCAAAATGCATACCCCTATCAATTGATGATATCAGGGAGTTTGATCAAAACCAAGGAAATGGTGAAAACATTCCAATATGCAAAGATACTTCTGCTGATAAGAATCAACTTACTGATGCTTTTACCTCACACAGATTTGCATAATCCTGATTGCAATATTCCTGCTGATCAACTGAGATGATCAACCCATATAACTCCTCCATCTCTATCACAAAACCATTATTTTTACCAACCACAAACATGCATCCAAGCCTATCATAATTCGAACTGGAAAACAATTATGTCTAAAGAGATTAAGGCTCCGTTTGAGGGGACTTATTTTCACCGGTCAAACGGTTACGATCGCATGAATCAGACCTTAATTACGGTCCGATTCATGCGATCGTAATCGCTTGACCGGTGAAAATAAGTCCCCCCAAACATAGCCTAAAGCTCTAGAAAATAACCATACCTGGATAATCATTGAATTGCTGCAAGGAAAGAAAGTCATCAGTCATAAATGGTCATACAGTTAAAAATATTTATAAATCTAATGGTTCAATTGAAATGTATAAGGCTCGCTTAGTTGCAAGGGGATTCACTCGAATTGAAAGATTGGATTATCAAGATACATTTGCATCATGATTCTGAGTGTTGGACAGTGAATTGTGTACACGAGCAAAAAATGGGAGTTGCAGAGATGATAATGCTTAGGTGGATGTGTGGACACATGAGACTTGATAAAATTAGGAATGAATATATCAGGGATAAGACAGGAGTAGCACCAATTGTAGAGAAGATGAGAGAAGCTTGTCTAAGATGGTTTGGACACGTACAAACAAGACCATTAGAGGCACATGTTAGGCATTGTGAGAGTTTAGTTACTAGGCATGTTAAACGGGGGAGGGGTAGACTAATAAAGACTTGAAATGAAACTATAAGGAAAGACATGACGTACTCAGGCATTAGTGAGATTGTGACACAAGTTTGAGCATAATAATGACAAATTATCCATATAGCCGACCCCATTATAATGAGATAAAGGCTTGAGTGCTATATTTGCTCTCATGGTTAAAATGACCACCGTTCGAAGTTTTATTGCTATAGTTGCATTCAAAGGTTGGCTTATAGCTCAATTTGATGCAGACAATGTGTTTCTACATGGTGATTGGCTAGAAGAGATATACATGTAACTTCCACTAGGTTTTGTTTACAAAGGAAACCTTCAAAAAGCTATTTGCAAATTACTTAAATATCTATATGTTTTGAAACAGACCAATCGTAATGGTTTACAAAATTCACTTTCACCATTGAACTCTTTGGTTTTGTTCAATCAAAGAAACAATGATGAATTCATTGCCTGGTTGAAATCACGGGACTAGTCAGAAATTGTTTGATAATTTCAAAAATTTCTTTGAAAACTCGAAAAAGGTGAAAAATCACGTGGTCGGATTAGTGTCGGGCCAAGATTCACTATTCAGCTTTGAATTTATAAGTATTGGAAGTCTCCTCGGAGGGTGACATGTCACATCTACACTACAAGCTTTGAATACAGTAAGAACATACAATAAACTAAGTTCAAAAAACTTGGATGAGTGCGTGCACGTGAAGAAAAATAATAAGTCCTTGAAGCTGTGAAGTGTCTTCCCGCGAGCATCCGCAGAAGCACTTTCCAGTGCTTCTCCCAGCGTCCAAGCGAGCGTCAGACATTGTGCACACTAGAGAGGGAGCAGAGTGAGTTCCAAGTGGAGAAATGATCTAAGTCTCACGTTCTCGCCGAAAAACCTCAGAGCTCTCTCTTGCATATGTAGTTTCTTGTCTTCAAACGGAAGACTGATGGTCTTTTATTGTTTTCTGGAGGGCCTCGCTGGTAATTGCGCCGGGCTGAATTCTGAGTCGTCGAATGATGTCGCTCCGTTCCAGTTGCTTGATCGTTAATTTTCACGAAAAGACGGACATGTTGAAATTTGTGAAGTGGAAGTGGGTGATCAGGCAGTCAGGGCGGCCTGGGCGGACTGACCGCGCGGACTGATGAAGCAGTCTGACGGTCTTGTTTTGGCGACCTGTGAAGTGTTCTGGAGGCTGCTGTGCGGATTGGAATCCGCGGACTGCGCGGACTGATAATGAGTCCGACAGTTGGTTGTTGTCGGCTGCTGTGCAGGTTGAAGTCCGCGAACTGCGCAGACTGTGTTTTTGAAGTCCGCAAGATCGGTATGGTCCTTTGATCTCTGGAGTTGCGGTGGGTGAGCCGCATTCTTGGTGGCAAACTGTCTTGGAGCTGGTGGGCTGGTGCTTTGTCCGCCGAGCTCGCGCTTGTCGTTTGGCAGGTTGCTAGTTTTGGTCTCCGTGACAAGACCAGGGTGTTTGCTGTCCGCATTCTCCGTTGTTGACCAGGCGGAGTGCCTGTTGGTTGTGGACATGTTGCGGGCTGCTTCAGTGTTCGCAGAGTCCGCAAAATCCGCTGTGACCGGGCGATCAGCCTGTTGGTCGTTGTCTTGTGCTTGCGGACTGGGGCAGTGTCCGCTACTTGTGCGGACTGGCATATAGCGATCTTGCTATCTAGCGCCTGATGTTTGGCGGTTTGGTCGTGAGTCCGACATTGTTGATACGGACAATGCGGACTCGACGGACTAGCTGTGCTAGCTGCGATCAAGGGGCGGTTAGCTTATCTCATAGGGCGGTGACCACACTCCTCACCCCGCCTATAAATAGGACCCCCCGACACTTCATTCGTAACTGAGTGAACAGTAATTTAAGCACGGATTAAAGTTGTGGTCTCGATATTCTTGTCCGCGCGGGCTGAGTTGAGAAGTTTTAATTGGTTGCTGTTTGCAGGTTGTGGAGCTCGCTCTGTGAAGCCAGAAGTCTGGTTTTGACTGCAGTCAGGAAGCAGTGGAGTTGCGGTTTCAATCGGCGGTTTCAGCGGGCTATAGTTGCGGCTAGTCAGTTTTCTCTACTTCAGTTTTATTCCAAGTTCAATAACATGTCTGCCGGCCTCGGCGGATAAGGTGGTTTGTTCTCCAGTTCGGCAGCAGGCAGAAGTAGTTCAGCGAATAACGGTGTGTACGCGCGACCTCGCGGTCTCGGCGGACTCCGTAGTTCAGTTCGGCTTCAGGAGCAGTTTGGGCAGTTTCTGCGACTTCTGCGGACATGCGGTCTCAAAGGTCTCCAGTTTCTGTCCGCCCGAATTGTTTTTTGTTTTTTTTGTTTTCCATTGTACTGTTGAAATCATGTCTCGACACGTATACCTTGCCCTGTAAAGAAGATTGATAAATATATGATCTGCTTGTCTCTGTCTTTGCATTTGGTTGATTGAGTTTACTTCATGGTTTCCGCTTGGTCAAGTTGTGATCTGGATAATTCTGAAGATATTAATTTGGTGTTTAGACTATCTTGTTGAGCTTCTTGAGAAAATTCAACAGGATGTTCCCCCCTGGAAATTCGGGCAGCCCGGGCAAAGTGCCCGACGACGACGGCGACCGCTGACGCGCGTGCGAGGGCCGCAAGCGCGCACTTTTTGGGCGCGCGTGCCTCTCACACGGGCATGTGCCTATTGCTCAGCATGCACACGCACTTGGCTTCGCTCCCCTTTCAGGGTGATTTTGGGCTTTTGAGACGAGCACGACTTGATGTGCGCGACTTGCTCGACCGGGTTGGCTCGCCTACGTGCCCTAGATCAAATTCTTCCCGATTGGATTTAGAACATTAAGGGAACCCATGTGTATTTTACTTTGTATTCTGTCCTGGTCTGTTAAAACTTAGTTATTACTGTTTAGTGGCTGCATAAATTGATTTCTAAAGTAGATTGTATCAAATATTCTAATTTTCTCTCTCCTTACTGAAAACATTAATACAAGAACCTTTTTCTCTCGATTGTGTTCTCTCTTTCCTCCTAACCCCTGATATTTTAACACATGCATTATCTCAGCATAGAAAGTTTTAAAATTGAATTTGTTGTCTTTTGATTTTTGTTGCGGTCAAACTCGGCGCTCTGGTCGATCCGGACTAACTTGGACCGCCTTAGCTCGCGGAACGGTCGAGCGCGCACACAGTCAGTTTAAAAAAGGGAAATGTACACCAGGAGTTTTAACGTGGAAAACCCTTCAACCGGGTGAAAAACCACGTGACCGGTTCTGTGCCAGTAACAATCCAATAAGTTGTTGGAGATTACAAAATGTTAGGAAAATCATGGGCGACAGGCCGCTCCTTGTTGCAAAAGTGGAGGTGAGAGGGAGACTTGCTCTTCCCACGGGCAACAGGCTGCGCCGTGGAGAGGGCTTGAACGGTGGAATCCGCGTGAGTCTTCAGAGCTTGGAAGCTGGCGCGGCGTTCCACGCAAGGATGCCTTGTAAGCCTTCTTCTTCTTCAGGTTTGGGGACATAGTCGTTTTCACCTCGGCGTAGCTTCGCGGTGGCTGGAGAATTCTCTACGGCAGGAAACGGGCAAATCTCTGGCGCAAGGAAGAAGAAGCTGCGGAGGAAAAATGGTGAGAAATGAAGAGCCCCTGGGGTCCTTTTATAGGCTCCAGGGGAGATCATGGTGGTCCCCACCACTAACATAGTGGGTTAGTGGGTGGTTTCCCCTTGATCGGACGGCCGTGGTAGCGCGCCATGATCGGATGGTGGAGGTTCGGGCGGCGAGCCACCGGCTGGAGGTGGTTAGCGGGAGCGGCCGGCCGGTGGCGGTCAACAGGTGGAGGTGGTCGGCGATGGCCGGCAGCGGCCATCCGGCGGCGGCCGGCGGCGGTCGGTTGCGGCGGCGGTGTTCTCTTCTCCCCTCTTTCCCCTTTTTGTGGATCTCATTTTTGGTGGAAGAGAAAGAGGGGGTAATTGGATGGAGGAGATAAAAGATGAGAGAATGTGAGCCCTCCACTTCTCCCATTATGAAGGGAATCATGAGGTTGACTAGTCAACCCCATGATTTCATTTTGGAGATTGCTATGTGCACCCCTAAAACTATAAAATGGATCTAATCCCTATCAATGTTGATGTCTGAATATCAACGTAGTAGTTCGCTGAATGATGATTTTTTAAAATTGAAATTGACTTAGAATTTTTTTCTCGTGACTGCAGAATCGGACGACAACGACAATTTAAAGTTGAAATCTTGTGTCATTCAGGACAAAGTTATTGCAACAAAATCACGTGATGAAAGGAATTATTTTTTTACACTCTCTCAGAAAATATAGAAGTTAACAAAAAAAGAACACAATATCAAATAAATCTTCTTCAGGTAGTGTACCAACAATTAATTATGATTGGGCAACGACGACGAGACCGGGCGGTGTTGACGAGATCGGGCTACGACAACGAGATCGGTCAACGACGGCGAGATCGAGCGACAATGACGAGATCAGGGGTGTGATCAGACGACGACGAGATCAGGTGGCGGCGACGAGATCGGGTGGCTGCGGCGAGATTGGGCGGCTGCGGTAAGATCGAGCGGAGGCGGTGAGATCGGGTGGCGGTGGTGGCGAGATCAGGCGGCGACGTTCATTGTAAAAAAACAGAATTCTATGAAACATCTGTTTTTTTCTCTACGAATTGGTCATAGTACAAAATTGAAATTCATGAAATTAGACCAATTTCAATTTCGAGAAAATTTCTAACATTTAAACACTGAAATTGAAATTCTATTGCTCAAATTTCAATTCCCAATTACAATTTTAGAAATAAGAGCGAGACCTAAATAATTTAGTGGTGTGTCAAATAACTTGAGACCGACGCAGTTGAAAACATTTCTCCGCTTTTGGGGAGAAATGAAACGTCAACTTCGGAAGGGCGGCTATGAATGATGAAGGGATGGTAGGTACAGACAAGTAAAGTAGAAAGGTACGACCGCAAATGGTGGATCCGGATCCCCTGGAGTTCGTACGGAGAATTTCAGGGTGGAGTTCGATCCAACGCGCGAGAGCGATTCATCTCGTCAATTCTACGGCGAGATGAATACAGACGCTAAAAGACAAAAAAATGAACATTAAAAAGTAATTAAAATATTAAAAAAAAATTGGATTTCAATCCAACGCGCGAGATAGATCGAACTCCACCCTAGAATTATCCGTACAAACTCCAGGGGATCCAAATCGTCAAATGGATGCGTCGGAAACACGACATCTAGAGTCTAGCATTATATTATTATTATGGACTGCATTTTTCTATTTTTATAGATCAATATAAATTAAGTATATTGTACATTTATCAACAACTTTTTCCAAGGACAAATTGTGGCCAACCATCCAACTTTTTGATGGCCAAGTAATTTAAATTATTTTCCTACTAATGTAAATAAATTGTCCATCTACAATTCCTTTTTATGTATTTAAGTTATTTCAGAGTTATGTTATAAGCATTGACTATTCAAACAACAACAAAAATTGAATATTGATGGGATCTTCCTCAATTTATAGGAATTTCGGGCTGCAAATAGTCAAAATTCTTATATTTCTCATCACTTATGTGGGGGAGTTATGAAAAAGATCTTCGAGATAGATCGAATTCCGGGCTACAAATAGTCAAAATTCTTATATCTAAGATGGTTTGGACACGTACAAAGAAGACCATTAGAGACACATGTTAGGCATTGTGAGAGTCTAGCCACTAGGCATGTTAAACGGGGAGGGGTAGACTAATAAAGACTTGAAATGAAACTATAAGGAAAGACGTGATGTACTTAGGCATTAGTGAGATTATGATACAAGATAAGCGTAATGGCGACAAATGATCCATATAGCCAATCTCATTATAGTGAGATAAAGACTTGAGTGCTATATTTGCTCTCATGGTTAAAATGACCACCGTTCGAAGTTTTATTGCTATAGTTGCATCCAAAGGTTGGCTTATAGCTCAATTTGATGCAGACAATGTGTTTCTACATGGTGATTGGCTAGAAGAAATATACATGCAACTTCCACTTGGTTTTGTTTACAAAGGAAACCTTCAAAGAGCTATTTGCAAATTACTTAAATCTCTATATGATTTGAAACAGACCAACGGTAATGGTTTACAAAATTCACTTTTACCATTGAACTCTTTGGTTTTGTTCAATCAAAGAAACAATGATGAATTCATTGCCTGATTGGTATACGTTGATGATATTGAAATCACAGAAACTAGTCAGAAATTGTTTGATAATTTCAAAAATTTCTGCAACTTTTGAAAACTCGGAAAAGATGAAAAATCACGTGGTCGGATCAGTGTCGGGCCAAGATCCACTATTCAGCTTTGAGTTTACAAGTATTATAAGTTTCTTCGGAGGGTGACATGTCACCTCTACACTACAAGCTTTGAGTACAGTAAGAACATAAAATAAACTAAGTCCACGAAGCTTGGATGAGTGCGTGCACGTGAAAAAAAATAATAAGTTCTTGATGCCGTGGAGTGTCTTCACGCGAGCATCCGCAGGAGCACTTTCCCGTGCTTCTCCCTAGCTCACAAAGCGTCCAAGCGAGCGTCGGGCATTGTGCACGCTAGAGAGGGAGCGGAGCGAGTTCCAAGTAGAGAAATGATCTAAGTCTCACGTTCTCGCAGAAAAACTTCAGAGCTCTCTATTGCATATGTAGTTACTTGTCTTCAAACGGAAGACTGATGGTCTTTTATTGTTTTCTGGAGGGCCTCGCTGGTAATTGTGCCGGGCTAAATTCTGAGCCGTCGAATGACGTCGCTCGGTTCCGGTTACTTGATCGTTAATTTTCACAAAAAGACGGACGTTCCCCCTGGAAGTTCGGGCAGCCCGGGCAAAGTGCCCGACGACGGCGGCGGCCGCCGACGCGCGTGCGAGGGCCACACGCGCGCACTTCTCGGGCGCGCGTGCCTCTCGCGCGGGCATGTGCCTATTTCTCGAGCATGCGCACGCGCTTGGCTTCGCTCCCCTTTCAGGGTGTTTTGGGGCATTTGAGACGAGCACGACTTGATGTGCGCAGCTTGCTCGACCGGGTTGGCTCGCCTACGCGCCCTTGATCTAATTCTTCCCTATTGGATTTAGAAAATTAAGGGAACCCATGTGTATTTTACTTTGTACTCTGTCCTTTGGTCTTTTCTGTTAAAAGTTAGTTATTACTGTTTAGTGGCTGCATAAATTGATGTGCTAAAATAGATTGTATCAAATATTCTAATTTTCTCTCTTCTTACTGAATACATTAATACAAGAACCTTTTTCTCTGGATTGTGTTCTCTCTTTCCCCCTAATCCCTGATATTTTAAGGGCGCTGCTATCCGCACCGCAGTTTTAGCTATTCGCACCGCACTTTCTCCTAATTTTTCGTGCCTTTTTGAAATACGGCTTGTACATGCATTTTTAGGAAAAGTGTTTCACACAAAAGTCTTAGATCTCGACGAGATCTACAACTTTTGTGTTGAACACTTTTCCTAAAAATGTATGTACAAGGCGTACTTTGGAAATACGTCCAGATTTCGCGCTTTTTTAAAATATGCCTTGTACATTCATTTTTAGGAAAAATGTTCAACACGAAAGTTGTAGATCTCGACGACATCTACAACTTTCGTGTTGAACACTTTTTCTAAAAATATATGTACAAGACGTATTTTTAAAAGACACAAAAAATTAGAAGAAAGTGCGGTGAGAATAGCCAAAACTGCAGTGCGGAGGATAGTAGCACCCTATTTTAACACATGCATAATCTCAGTATAGAAAGTTTTAAAATTGAATTTGTCGTCTTTTGATGTTGATGTTTGATGTCCGGCTGAATGATGGTTTTTTAAAATCGAGATTGGTTTAGAATTTTTTTCTCATGACTGTAGGATCGGACGACAGTGACAATTTAAAGTTGGAATCTTGTATCACTAGGGGCGAACTTATTCCAACAAAATCATGTGATGAAAGGAATTATTTTTTAACGATCTCTCAGAAAACATAGAAGTTGACAAAAAAAACACATATCAGAGAAATCTACTTCAGGTGGTGTACCAACAATTAATTATTTTCGGACAACGACGACGAGACTGGGCGGCGTTGACGACATTGGACGACAACGACGAGATCGATCGATGGCGGCGAGATCGGGCGACAACGACGAGATCGGTCGATGGCGGCAAGATCGGGCGACAACGACGAGATCGTGCGACAACGACGAGATCGAGGTGTGATCAGATGGCGACGACGAGATCAGGTGGCGGCGGCGTGATCAAGCGGCTGCGGTGAGATCGGACGGTTGCAGCGAGATTGGGCGGCTGCGATAAGATCGAGCGGCGGCGGCGAGATCGGGCGAGGGTAACAGTGAGATCGGACGAGGACGATCATTGTAAAAACTGAATTCCATAAAATATTTATTTTTATACGTAAAAATTGATCATAATACAAAATTAATTTTCATGAAATTAAAACAATTCCAACTTCAGAAATAACAAGAGCCATAAATAATTTAGGCGTGTCAAATAACTTGTCACCGACGTGTCGGCTCCGTTTGGATGACTTGGGAGGGGCGGCTATGAATGATGAAAAGATTGTAGGTACGGACAAGTAAAGTAGATAGGTACGGCCTCAAATGGTTGCGTCCGAAACACGGCATCTAGATTCTAGCATTAATTATGGCCTATATTATTATTAAGGACTGCATTTTTCTATTTTTATAGATTAATATAAATTAAGTATATTGTACATTTATCAACAGCTTTCTTGCAAGGACAAATTGTGGCCAACCATCCAACTTTTTCATGGCCGAGTAATTTAAATTATTTTCCTACTAATGTAAATAAATTACCAATCTATAATTCCTTTTTAGGTATTTAAGTTTGTTAGGAATGATATTCATTTTATAAGTATAAGTATAAGTATGCACATAATCATATGCACATAATCATATGCACATAATCATCACCTTAAAAGTAGTGGGATCATGAGTGTGACCGCAGGCGCGCGATATCACCGCGCCAGATCCGCCCCCGCACTGACGCCATCACGCATAATGGATGAACCGCCATGAATGCGGCCTCGCCGGTGCCGGGCGGCCGGCCTCCTACTCGGACGCCTGCCGCCCCCACCTCTCACCGCGCCGGACGCGGTTGAGGGAGCGCCCGAAGGGCCGCTCCCCCTTCGGCCGCCGGCCGCGGCCGAAAGAGCGGTCACGCGGACCGCTCTCCCTCGGCCGCCGGCCGCGGCCGAGAGAGCCGCCGCGAGGGCCGCTCCCCCTTCGGCCGCCGGCCGCGGCCGAAAGAGCGGCCATGCAGGCTGCTCTCCCTCGGCCGCCGGCCGCGGCCGAGAGAGCGGCCGCAAGGGCCGCTCCCCCTTCGCCCGCCCGCCGCAGTCGAAGAGCGGCCGCACGGGCCGCGCGGGCCGCTCTCCCTCGGCCGTCGGCCGCGGCCGAGAGAGAGGCCACGCAGGCCGCTCCCTCCCTCGGCCCCGCGGCCGAGCAAGCTCTAACTCGGCCGCTCCCTCTCTCGGACGCAGGCCACTCTACCTCGAGAGCCATCAACGGTCTTCCCCTCGCCGGCGAGTTCGCCGACCGCCCGTGGAGTTCCGCCTCCACCATTCGATCGATGAGGGTCGTTTCTCGCCATCCAATTCGTGTGTAACCACCCTCTAACCATCGGGTTAATTAGTAGGAGGATTTAATTAATAATTTAATAATTTATATATGGTGCAAATAGCGAGAATAATAATCATAAATATGCACTCCTAAACTATAGAAAAAATATTAATGTCGGGTGGTTATGGTGTGCAGATAGCCCCATAATCACCATAACTACTCCTGGAGTCTATAAAATGAGTCACGGACCTCCTCATTTCTCACCTTTTTTCTCTGAGTCTTCTTCTTTCTCAGACCGAAACTCTGTCGGATTCCTCCTACGAGCAGCACCTGAGCCACACTCAAGCCTCACCCGAGCCACGTACGTTCAAGTTAAAGCCACCCGACGAAGCCCTCACTCACTTTTCAAGTGGCTCCCAAAACAGTAAGTTTAGGCGCTCCGCCCCACGTTAAGAATCAGCAAGACGCTAAGCGAAGCACATCAACGCAAAGTGTAATTTGTAATAAGCTCTCGGCGCGACGGTCTGTCGTCTGTCATGTGTCAAGTGTTCTCTCACTTCAAAATTGTATCGAGAGGCGGCATGTCGCCCTCGATTCAACGAACAAGTTGTAACAGCCAGGAAATAGTGGACTTTGACCAGCACAGATCCGGTCACGTGTTTTTTACCCGGTTGAGGAGTTTTTTCACGCTAAAACTTCATGTGTACGATCGATTTACTTCATTGACTGTGTGCGCGCTCGACCGTTCTACGAGAGCTAAGGCGGTCCAGGTTATTCCGGTCCAAGTCGGGACGTCGAGTTAGACCGCAACAAAGTTATTTCAGAGTTATGTTATAAGCATTGACTATTCACACCACAAAAAATTGAGTATTGATGAGATTTTCCTCAATTTATAGAAATATCGGTCTGCAAATAGTCAGAATTATCATATTTCCCACCACTTAAGTGGGAGTTATGAAAATTTTGTGTTGCGCGATCCGAGAACTAACCACCACGTCCACTACCCCCTGACACTCTAATCGCCCACGGCCGGTCGTCCGGGCGGCCACCGCCCCTTCGGACACCGCCCTGCGATCGCATACCCCAGGGGCACGGTCGTGCGCCCCATGGGCACGGCCGCAAGGGGGAATGGGAGGGCGGCCCCCTGACTGGCCACCATGAGGCCTGGCCGACTTGGCCTTCGCCCGGTCAGCCGGCCCCTACGCGACCACCACCTGGTTGGCCTCCGCAGGGCGCACATGACCCCCATAGGCGGCCTCCTCCCGATCGACCTCTGTGAGGGCGGCCCCCACATTGCCACCCGGTCGACCCTCGCCAATCCTCCGGCCATTGTACGGGTAACCACCCGCAGAACCACCGCCGTAACCCCCCGTCACGGGTGGGTGCAAATAACCAAAATTACATCGATTTGCGTGTAGTATTCTCATTAAAATATATGTGCCTTAAACTATATTAAATTGAGCCGCAATTAGTAAATAGGGTGGTTATGGTCTGCGGATAACCCCGTAACCACCATAACCACTTCTGAGCCTATAAATATGACCTCAAATTCTCTTTCATTCTCACCATTTATCTCCTCCGCTTCTCCTCCTACGTGTTCGAGAGCTCCACCAGAGACCTCATTCATCTTCGAAGATGACTTGACGATCTTCAAGCCCTTCAAACGATCGCTCAAGGATCTCCATCCGCCGTCAAATTTTCTCCTACGAACCTTCTACATGTAGTGCTACTAGCACTTAGCTCCCGTCAGGGGACCACCAGATTTCTCCACTCAAGCCTCAGCGTGCAAGAAGAAATCCGCCAAGTCTCCAGAACGCGCGTTCTCCACCGCGAGCAACGTCAAAATACTTAGCTTCCTGACCAGTGACCAGTCACCCTCTAAACACGTCTCACTCTCCCCTCAAGTTGTAATGATATGCGGTTTGTTGCCCTCGCATTCTCCAAGTGTTTCGTACGACAACCACAAATAATGAAGTTTGGCCGGCACAACCCAGATCGGGTAGTTTTTCACCAATTTCCAAGATTTTCAGCATAAAAAAATCCCCGTCTATTTTTTCTATGACTGTCTACGAGCTCGACCGCTCAAGAAGTTAAGACGATCCAATTTAAATCGATCTACCAAGAGCCTCAAACGCCCCATATCAAATATGTTCACTAATACGACTTTCATCTCCATATTCTTGTTCGCTGGCCTTGTGGAGTTTATGACAGTATTTTGACTTGCACAATTTCTTTCCGACTGCGAGAAGAGACGGCTTACATGGGAGGAACCGTGAAAACCGTTAGCTCATATTAACGATAAAAATAGAATTGCAAACTCCTCCCACACTTGCAAGTCATAATAGTAAATATTACAATTTCAATCTCAAGATTGTTAATATAAAACAGAAATGACACAAAATAAAAATAAATTCGACCCATAGGTCTAGGATTTGACGTCAAATAGTGACTAGTAGCCACTAGCAAGCTGCCACCACATGTAACCTAGCATCATGTATTAAGTACATGTAGATGTTTTACATAAATGACTTCCGTAATGATGCACGCTTTAGTTTGAATTGAATGAGGAAAAGGAGACCTGCAAATGAATTAATGTGATGATTAAGGTTTCTTTTGAGGGACTTATTTTCACTGGTTAAGCGGTTATGACCGCATGAATCGAATCTTATCGTAACTGCTTGAAAAATAAGTCTTCCTCGAACGGAGCCTAAGACTTTATTTAGTTGGACTGTTGCTGATGGAAAAGCTGCTGATAGCAAAAGTTTTGATTTTGAAAAATGAAATTTTGTTAAAAAACTGTTTAACAAAAAATAAAGTTTAAAAAACCGTTTGTTTAGGCAAATTTTTAATATTGATAGTGGGAATTTATTGACGTTGGAAAAAAATCTGTCTGGTAAATCTTTCTTCTTCATTTTAAACGTTTCAAAACGTCATTTTTGACCTTCAATATCAAAGCTGTCCAGAACCTCCATTCTCACTCCTATTCTCATTGCCCCAAAACTATACCACCGAAACATAGCCTAATACATAGGATGAGTCATTGATAAGGATTATGACATTGGTAGGGTTAGAGAAAAGTTTACTGGACATATTCGAGTGTCGTTTGATGCGGATGTTTTAATCCGGGTGCGCTTGTTTCGTCATAACGTCGATACTATATGTGTGGTTGTTTTCCGGCGTACGACGCATCGCGCTAGGCGCGAATCCGTCCGTTTCTTGACTTTCAAATTAAGCTTGTTCCGGGCGTAACTCCGCAGTTCGGAATGGCTAATGGCAGGTCAAAACATAACTCTACGAAGAGGAGGCGAGAGCACCCGCCGATGCCTGCCGAGGGCGAGTGCCCGATGAGGCTAGCACTTGCTCACTACCCAATTGCCACCCTGAGCGAGTGCTTACTGCCTATCATTCTTGCCGGCTGCGCGCGAGCCTCAGGCCTTGGGGCGAGTGCGGGCCCGACTGCCCCACTCGCCTGCCTCACTCGTCTGCTCTGCCACCCCGAGCTATTGAGCCCTTTAGCCCCTGAGACTCTCTGAGGGGCCCACTCAGCGAACCTGAGGTTGTGCACTCCAGGTCCTGTATGCGACATTGTGTAGGAAGAAATTTGAATTGGCAATGTAAATTGGCGGTTAATTTCGAAATTGAAATTAGCTTAAAACGAAAATCTGGTATGTATAAGACATTGGTTAGGTAAAAATGGGTAGAGAAAATGATGGTTCCTGAAATGATTGTAGCTTTGGAAGTGAGATAAAGAATTACACACATGATTTGTTGCCCCGTTATCAACAATCCAAGAGGCAACTGGCTGAGCACCAGGAAAAGGAGAACTTATACCCGTAGAACGCGTTTCCGAGGTCGTATTAGTAAGAACTTGATTAACCGAATGTTTCTGATGAAGCGAGTGTTGTTGAATCATGTCCGGGAGGAGTTATTGTTGTTGAGAAGTGAGAATGTTGTCCAGAGTTTTGTCTTCAATATGTGTGGTAGAATCAAGAGGAATTGTTGTAGTATTGGTAGTGTATGCATTGACTGTTGGAGTATTCTTCTTCGTAATGTGAAGGACAGCCATGAATTTTATAGCAAATGTCTACGGTATGCCCATAACGGTTTGACAGTAAGGACAAGTTTGGTTAGACTATCCCCTCCCATTTGTAGGACGTCCTCCAACGGATGAATGTTGATCTCGAAAATTCTTACCATAGTTTCTTCCTTGGACAGATAGGGAATCAGTAGAGGCAACTGGCATTCTTGTTCAATTAGTAATGAAAACACCTTGTTAACAGAAGGTAAGGGATCGATGAGCATAATCTGTGAGCGAACATCAGAGTATTGTTCATTTAGGCCAAGAAGAAATCGGATTGTATAATCACTATCGCGATATCCTCAGTCCTCTAATGGTGGGAATAAGTTTGCAAATGCAGGAAATAACGCAGGTACATGAAGGAATCGGGCGGAAATTGTCCAATTCTTGCCATATGCTTTGCATCTGATTGTAGTAGGCGGTGATAGAAGATGAACCCTGGTGCATCATGTACAATTCTTGTTGCAGCTGCGAGACACGGAATATATCTCCTTGATAGTATTTGGCAGGAAGATCCGTTCCAAACATTCTAGAGGTGTGTTGATCCACAAAATGCTCTGAGATGGATCTAGAGACTGTGTGATCCAAGAAAGGACCAAACTATTACATCGTTCCCATGTGTCAAAGAAAGGATCATGGATGGCTGGTTTTGGAAGACGGCCGTCAATGAATTGCAATTTGTTTTCGTTTTGATTGCCATGTATATCGAGCGAGACCACGATTGGTAATTTTCCCCAGTAAGAAGAATGAAGACAAGTTTGGCACCAAGATTTCCATTGGGGTGAACATAGTAAGGACTGTAGGAATCAATAGTGGGGTTGAGAACATGTTGAGAGCTGGAATCATCCATCAGTAAGGACGTCTGGTTCTGCGGGTTGTCGAGAGGATCCTTGGCCTGCGGTGCGGATATCTCGCTGCTATTGGCTGGTCTGGTCGGCGGAAAGGATGATGACATCCTTGCCCTGGGGTTCCGGAGTCGGCTGAGTGGAGGAACTGACCCCGTTATTCAGGGTTGTCCTTGAATTCGTTGTAGATGGGTTCGACGTCCTTCGGAAGGGGCTTCGCCTTTTTGGCCGAACTGAACTCGGCAAGGTTGCGAGGCGGGGCGCTGAGATCGGTCAAGCCCGCGACGCGAGCTGCAGTCCCGCTCGAGAATGCGCCACTCGCTCTAGGACCTCCTTGGGAAGCGACATCTTGACAGAGTTAAAGTAAGGAGAATGACAAAGGTCAGTCAAGGTATGCAGGCGCAAGTATATATAGCGACTGGTGGACCCCACCGAAAGATTCCCTCAGATCCCGCCGCACTCGCCGATCCTGCGGGGTTGGATGGTTCTTTCCGAGCTTGTCCCAACCTCGCAAAGAGCGGAGATTGTGTACAACCCCGTGTCCGACGAGTGGGGTCAGCCGAGCCCAGCCCAAGCCCTGGGCGAACTGGGTCCTGGGCGTCGAGTCCACTCGACGCCCCCAGCCCGAGCAGCGAGTTCACTCGGCGCCTTCAGCCCGACGTCGAGTGAGTCGAGGTATACTCGACGCCCCTGCCCCGGCGTTGTGAGCCCAGCTCGCCTCGGCACCCAATCCAGCTCGCCTAGACGACCAGGGAGCCCCAATTCGCAGTAGGATTCATCGAGCCCAGTTCGATGAACTCTGGGCCGTTCGTCGAGGCTACGACAAGCGAGTAGAGCAGGTCGGGTCCGAGCTCACCAAGGTGCCGAGCTGAGGCGGCGAGTGCCAGCTCCATCAGGCACTCGCCGCCCTTGTCGAGTAGAGGCGGTGGGGGGCTATTCACCCTGTGTTGTGCGTGGGGTGCTTTTTACCATTTTGCCCTTGCGGGCTTGCACATAGCTGTTCCAAACAGCGGAGGTTGGCTGTTTGCAGACCGTTTTCAGAAATCTATAAATAGGACCTAAGGGGTACCTCAAAAAAGCATGCTTACTTGTGCCCATTCTTCTAGCGCTTTCTGAGCTACTTTAGCTTCAACACTTGGCTAAGGAGGGGAATTTGTGACGGCCCAAAATTCGTAAAACAGGATTTGGGTCTCTACAGAAGCGCTCTAAGATCTTTCGGGTGTGTGGTGGGACCTCCGTGCCGGAGCCTTGAGTCTGTTCTTTATCCTAAGTTTTTGCCTATCCTACTTCGCAGGAGAGAAGTAGTTGCGCGATCACCCCTTCCCCAAGGGTGAACTTCTCGAGACCGATTTTTCGGTTTCAACACAAACAATGATTTTGAGTTATCTGTTAATGATAAAAAATATGTTTTAATAATGATATAGTTATTACTCTTTAAAATGATCAAATTACGTGAGTTTTAAAATTTCAAAAATTTGAGGTATAAATATCTCATTGTGGTACAAATATAATTTTAAAATGTATAAAAGTTAATGACCATAAATTATAAATAATTATTTATGATGTACAAATATAAGTGCCTTTTAAAAATGGTGTTGTTATAGACGAACCGGATTTGGCTATATACAAACCCCTTTTCACTCTTTTTAGGGTCTTTTAAATGACTATATACAAACCGGTTAAATACTAGGTTAAACCTTTTTTTTTTCTTCCAACCGACCTTGCTCGACGGTTCTTCCCTGTGCTTCCTGCGACAGCAATGGCGGGCGAAACTCCTCTGGACAGAACTGCATAAGGCCACCCCAACGTCGGACCTTTCGGATCCAGAGGCCTGGATCTCCCTCAGCAGCGAAGGAGGAGTGCCGACGAACCCGACGCCACCTTTTTTGGCCGCCCCGACTACATGCTTCATCCCGACGCTGCCTTCTTTGGCCGCCCCGACGAAATGCCTCATCTCGGCGCCTCCCCAGGTACCTTTTTCTTCCTTCTCCATGTCTAAACTTTTTGTTCTCAGATTTCTAAAACTATACGCAAACCATTTAAATTCCAAACCCTAGCCCGATTCCCCTCTGCCTCCGTCTCCCCCGATTTTCCTCTTTTGTTTGTTCGATTGCATCAGTGAGATTTAATGGGGATGCATGGATTTCTTGATGCCTCCTCCCGCTCTTTGCAAGGAAAGATAAGAAGAGTTGTTATCCTCTCTTCAATGTAATGAGATATCGACGTCTCCAAATAAATGGATGTCAATGCCGGACATGAGTCTTGTTTTAGCAATCTTGTTATAATATTGTTTTTGTCCAAATTTCAGCAATTCAGAGTCTCACTTTTTTTCCATTGAGTTCCCCACTGCCATACCTACACAGAGGCTAGTTGCAATTAGTTATATAGATGGTAATCACTTCATACAATTATTGATGCATGAAGGGTGTCATTTACCTCATATTATCTCCTATTGGAGAAAATATCATGATCCGATTGCAAGCAAATGGGAAGAAATATAAATCTCACGATTACCTACTCCAACTCAATAAATGCACACAAGTGAGATAGTATACAATGAAGTCTTCTAACTCTAAAGGTTAGAATTTTTTTTTATCAAATTATGTTTTTGTTGAGACCGAGCGGTCTGTCGGTTGAGACCGGGCGGTCTGGCGGTCTGGAGGCTTGTCCCAGCAGTTTGGTAGCCGGGTTGGAGATCTGGCGGTCTGAGCGGTCTGGGGATATTGGCTGGCTGTCTTCCTCTTTGTAGTATCCATGCGGTTAGTCTAACTGTGCGGCTTGTGCGGCTTATTCGGCTTGTATAGTTTCTTGTTCTTGTAATTATTAGTCTCACATTACTTTTTTGTAATCTCTTTTCTCTCCTCCATTCTATAAAAGGGAGGTTATACCTTTGTAATAGTTATCTTTTTGGATAATAAAACTTTCAATTATTCAAAGTTCCGGCTTGTTTGTTAGTCGTTTGCTCGCTACTTTCACATGGTATCAGAGGACTCGATTTTCTCCTCGTGATTCTGTGCGCCATTTCTGACCGCTCGACCTGTCCTCGCGGCTTGCTTCTTCTTCTCGCGACCTGTCCTCGCGGCTTGTTTCTTCCGCCTGCTTGCGCCCTGTTCGCGCGGCTTCTTTCTCTTCTTATCGTTGCCCTTTGTGTGCGCGACCTCTTTGTTTCTCCCGTCTTCTCGCCGCGACCTGTGCTTAGTCGTTGTGCCCTCCTTTCTAGCTGCTCCTTTTCTTTAGTTGCCTCGACCTGTTTGCCTTGTGCGCCTTGTTTGCCTCCCAACAGACTTTTCTCTGTTTGCGAGGTCTTCGCCATCTTCTGTTCGCGCGGGCTGATTTCTAGCCGCTCAACTTCTTTCCCTCTGCTTGGTTCTGTGGCTTGGTCGTGGATTTTCTGCCCGCTGGTGTCTATCATCGTGATCGATGCAGATCTCTTTCTCCACACCGCTGTGATTTCTCCCTGTTCCCGCGGTTTTTTTTGTATAGGCGGCCCATCTGCCCTTCTTCCTTTACCGTTCTATCTCTCTTCGTCCCCACGACCTGTCTCTTAGTCGCAGCGGCCTGTCCTCCTCTGTGCGGCCCCTCCTTTAGCCGTTCCTGCTTGATTAGTCGTTGCGACCTCCTATTTAGTTGCGCGGCTTGTTCTTCTCTCTTCTTCCCCTTTGCCTTGTTCTGCACCTTGGTCGTGGCTCTTCTTGCCGCTAGTGTGTTGTCACCGTGACCGCTGCAGATTTTCTCCCTTCATGGCTTTCACATCCTCCTCAAAGGCGTTCGCCTCGGTGGTCACGTCTTCTGGTAGTGCCCACGTTATTACTCAACAAAAATGGTTGATCGACACCGGTGCTACAGATTATATGATCGACAATCTCCAGTGTTTTTCTCTCCTAGAAACACATGATCGGTTGCCCCCGATTATTCTCGATGACGGCTCTTCATCATCGGTCAATGGGACGGGAATGGTTCATGTTACTCTGTCTCTTCGCTTGACGGATACTCTCTATGTGCCTAAGTTTCCTTGTAACTTATTATCTATTACCTCTTTATGCAGGCAATTACAGTGTTCCGTCACATTTACCTCTACTTCTTGTTCTTTTCAGGATTCGGACTCCCAACAAACGATTGCTACTGGGACTGAGAGTGGCGGCATATACTTCCTTGACAACGTTTCCGCTTTGTCCACCTTCTCCTCCACCTCCACAAATCTTCTGCAATGACATCTCTGCCTTGGTCATGCTCCTCCACACTTCTTCATCAACTTCTGCCCCAACTTTCTCCACAAAGTCCTCCCCTCAACTGTGAGGCCTGTCAGCTTGGAAAGCATCACCGCTCCTCCTTCCCTCCAAAGCACGTTCGTGGATCTACCAGTCCGTTTAATCTCATCCACTCCGATATTTTGGGTCCTTCTCCTACCCTTACCGTTGGTCGGGGTAGTTCATATTTTGTCACGTTTATTGATGATTTCTCTCGCTATACGTGGGTGTATCTGTTAAAAGATCGCTCTGAATTATTCTCTGTATGGACGCCCTTCTATCTCATGATCAAAACTCAGTTTAATGTTTCTATTAAGGTTTTTCGATCTGATAATGCCAAAAAAATATATCAGTCATGACTTTTCTACCTTCTGCATGCAAAATGTGATTATTCATCAAACTAGTTGTGTCTATACTTCACAACAAAATGGTGTGGCAGAACGCAAAAACCGTCACCTCCTCGATGTCACTCGCTCCTTGATGACCCAGATGTATGTTCCTCGCTCCTATTGGGGCTATGATGTTCTCCTTGCCTGCTACCTTATTAATCGCATTCTCTCTACGGTTCTCCACGGAAAAACTCCATTCTCCATTCTGTATTCGGGCAAGGAGCCTTTTCCTCTCCCTCTCTAAATCTTTGGGTGCACTGCCTTTGTGCATGCTCCATCTGCCACCCATGATAAGCTCTCCCCTCGCTCCACCAAATGTGTCTTTCTGGGGTACTCCACCACTCAGAAAGGCTATTGTTGCTTTGATCCCGTTCTTCGTAAGCAGTTCGTCTCTGCTAACGTCACCTTCTTCGAGAATACCTCCTACTTCTCAGATGACTTCTCTCCTCTTCCCCTAGCTTCTGATTCTCCTGTTGTTCCCTTCGTTCCCTCGTCTCCTACTACGATCTCCACCCCTACACCGTCTCCGCCTCTCTCTCCCCCTTCTCCGCCACCGTCTCCCTCATCTCTGCCGTCATCGCTCTACTCCCGGGCAAGCTATCTCTGCCACGGATGCTCTGGATGCCGAGGGACCCGCTGACCTGGATCTTCCTATAGCTCTTCGCAAAGGGGTGCGGACGTGTACCATACACCCCCTTATTGCAGTTGTTTCATATGATCGTCTTACCCCTTCTCGCAGGGCCTTTGCACTGGCTATCTCTGTCACTGCCACACCCCGCTCCTACCAAAAGGCCCTTGCTATTCCTCATTGGAAGATGGCCATGGATGAGGAAATGGCGACCCTAACTGAGCGGGGTACCTGAACTCTTGTTCCTCCCCCTTTGGGCACTGATGTGGTTGACTATCGCTGGGTATTCGTTGTGAAGTTCCGTCCATCCGGCAGTGTGGATTGATACAAGGCCCGCTTAGTCGCCAAAGGCTTCACTCAAACTTATGGAGTTGTTTACTTCGACACATTCTCTCTAGTTGCTCGTCTCAGCACCATTCGGGTTCTTCTCTCTGTGGCTGTCAACAGGGATTGACCAATTTCTTAGCTGGATATCAATAATGCCTTTCTCTATGGTGACCTTCAGGAAGCGTTTTACATGGAGCAATCTCCTGGGTATGTTGCTCAGGGGAGACACGAGTATGTTATTTGAAGAAGGCCATCTATAGCCTAAAGCAAAGCCCTCGGGCTTGGTTTGACAAGTTCAACGGCATTGTTGCAGCCGTTGGTTTTGCACGAAGTTTAGCCGATCACTCCTTATTTATTCGCAAAATCTCCTCTGGTATGGTGGTTCTTGTTGTATATGTTGATGATATTCTTCTGACTGGCGACGACCAGGCTGGGGTTGCTTTGACAAAGAAACACCTCCGGCAACACCTGGTCACTAAGGATAGTGGCTCTCCTAAATACTTTCTAAGGATTGAGATTTCTCGGAAACCCAACTCTTTAGTTCTTTCCCAATAGAAGTATGTTCTTGATTTGCTAAAAGAGGCAGGGTTGACTGGTGCTAAACCTGCCAGATGTCCCATGGTTATTTTGGAAGACAAAACTTAGACAGATAACTCGTCTCCTCTATCTGATTCTTCGAGGTACCGGCGTCTGGTGGGCAAACTCATTTATCTCACAGTGACCAGACCTGATATCTCCTATGCTGTAGGCAAGGTTAGCCAATTCATGCAAGCTCCTAGGGAGTGTCATATACAGTCTGCCCTGAGGATATTGGAGTATGTTAAAGCAGTTCCACGGAAAGGACTGTTTTTTTAGAAGAATGATCATTTGAGGGTTGAAGCATACTCAGATTCAAGCTATGCTGATGATAAAGGAGACCGCAAGTCAACATTGGGTTTTTGTACATTTGTTGGAGGAAATCTTTTGAGCTGGAAGAGCAAAAACAGTCCGTGGTCTCCAGGTCTAGTGCAGAAGCAGAATATCGTAGTATGACATCAACCACATGTGAGTTAAAATGGTTACGGGCTCTCATGCTTCTTGACCTAGGAGAGGTCTACAACTATCCTCTTCTTATGTTCTGCGACAACAAAGCTGCGATATACATTTTCAAAAATCCGGTCTTTCATGAGAGAACAAAACACATAGAGGTCGACTGCCACTTTATTCGAGAAGAGATTTTGAAGAAATAGATTTGTACTCCGTTCGTCACTTTTGACAACGAGTTGACAAATGTCTTTACCAAGCCAGTGTCCGCTTCTTTGTTTCATATTTGCGACAAGCTGGACATGATTGATATTTATGCTCCAGTTTGAGGGGGAGTGCTGAGACCGAGCGGTCTGTCGGTTGAGACCGGGCGGTCTGGCGGCTTGTCCCAGCAGTTTGGTAGCCGGGTTGGAGATCTGGCGGTCTGAGCGGTCTGGGGATATTGGTCGGCTGTCTTCCTCTTTGTAGTGGTCGTGCGGTTAGTCTAACCGTGCGGCTTGTGCGGCTTATGCGGCTTGTATAGTTTCTTGTTCTTGTAATTATTAGTCCCACATTACTTTTTTGTAATCTCTTTTCTCTCCTCCATTCTATAAAACGGAGGTCATACCTTTGTAATAGTTATCTTTTTGGATAATAAAACTTCCAATTATTCAAAGTTCCGGCTTATTTTTTTGTCGTTTGCTCTCTACTTTCACAGTTTTAATGTATTTGGATACTCTTCAACCATATCTAATTTATTATTTTTATTGCAGGATCTTCTCTATTGACGTTATTGATCGGAAAAAATGACATGTTTGCTAACCTTTTTTGAGTTTCAATGCATTTTATATCTTGAATTTTAAACTTTTTGTAATGTTTAAATATCTAATGAATGCATTAATTTTGCTCTAATATGATATGATGTTTATTAAAGAAATTTTTTTTGTACTGATTTGTATATAATAATTTTGCATACGTATAACAATTTTTTGTTTGTACTGATTTGTATATAGTAAAGATTTGTATATATCCAAATTCAGTTTGTCTATATCAACACCCTTTAAAAATAAGCTCAACAATTGATCATGTATGAAGAGCTTTTTGGCACTTTGCACCCCTCAATTATCGGGTTTTGGCATTTTGCACCCCCAAAGTTTAAAATTGGCGGATTGCATCCCCGAATTCATAAATTCTAGCACTTTGCACCCCATGACCGATTTTTGAGGGGTATTTAGGTCCGACTCCTCCAAAAAGCCATTTTGGCGCTTTGCACCCCGAACTTCTTTTTTTTAGCTATTTGCATACCGTAATTGATCATTAATTTTTCCAACGAGTTTATTATTAAGAAAAAATAGCATGATGAAAAACTAACTTTTCATATAAAATTTTCTACTCATTTTTAACATATTCTACTTGGACCTCACGACATTTTCCTTTTTGTATATTGGATGATAATTGACTACCATGCTCCATTAAATGTATTCTCACATTCGTACTCAAAGGTTGATTTGATTCGACTTTTTCACCACTCAATTCGATTTCTTCATCTATATTATCAGCAAAATTCTAATCTTCTAACTCAAATTCACTATCATTCAAATCATCATCAGAAAATTATGAATTTTGATCATCAAATTCCTCGTCCATGCTCTGCGAGTCATCACTACTATCAAGAAGACCACTCATCCCTTCAGAATAAATTTCGGCAACCAACATATTTCCCCAATCCACATCTTAGGTTATCCAAAGAGCACCCACCATCATCACCGCGGCGACCGCCGTTATCGTTGCCGCCATCGTCGCGGCAAACGTCGCCATCACTGTCATCACCGCCGTCATCGCCGTCGCCGTCGCCGTCATCGTCGTCATCGCCACCATCACCGCCATCGTCGCCGCCATCGTCGCCGCCATCGTCGTTATCACCGCCGGCATCAACGTCATCGTTGCCACCATTGTCGCGGCAACCGCCGACATCACCGTTGGATCCGCTTTTCTTTTCATCAAAATTTGCAAATCTGTCATCATCCATCTTACTTTTGTCTTAGACAACCTCTAATCTAGTGCTCGGTTTGCACATAGCTTGTATCTAAAAAATTGGTTTGTACTTAAAAATTATTGATTTGCACGTAGCTTGCATCTGAAAAATTGGTTTGTACTTAAAAATTATTGGTTTGCACGTAGCCAAAAGTGGTTTGCACTTAAAATTACTATTTTAATAACGTCAAAGTACATAAATACCCCTCATGGGGTGCAAAGTGCCAAAATTTATGAATTCGGGGGTGCAATTCGCCAATTTTAAATTTTGGAGGTGCAAAGTGCCAAAAAACCTGTACGAAGGCTCCTGGCCTTTTCATGCTTCAAGGAAAGCAGCTGACCAGCTACTCCGACCAGCGACCGGGAACCCTCGAGGCTCCGACCAGCGACCCATACCCTAGAGGTCCCGACCATTCATGGAGAAGCATCTTCTTCCTTAGTAGAAGAGTACCCGGAGGAAGCTCCGGCAAGCAACATACGCCGCGGGGGCAAGAGAGCGCGACGATAGAAGAGAATTCTGCAGTTAGAAGCAGGAAAGGTTAGGGCCGGGGAGTGGTGCGATCAACGGTAACAATGCTTCGGAAAGCCCTTATCACGTTACTCGCTCTCTTCTTCGCCTTCCTCCTCATCTTCATATCTCGCAAGACGGTCGAGGTAATTGTTTCGCGCTTTCTTGTTCTTACCCACTTCTTTTCATTTCGACCTAGCTTCAATTTGGCTCGGATTCCGTTTTTTTTTTCAATGGGATCGGTGCTGTGGGATATTTTCCTTTCGGCGTGGGTTTTAGCATACTAGGAAGGCGATCTTCTAAACAAGAAAACGAAATTGGGGCACGCGGGTTCGTTTTGCTTCCTGAATTTGGATAAGATCTCGAAAATTTTGTAGAATTTGCTAACTGGATTTGGTTTCCACACTTCTCAGATCTTCCTTCTCAAGTAAAATGCAACTGGTTCTGTGGTCTGCTGAAGCACAAACCGTGATGATTGATGAAGCATCCTTATAGCAGATTGACAGTTGCAGTTGCATCGCAAATATTAGATTATGAGTTTCAGTTCCTCTTTCTTCCGGAAATTATGGCAAAATTTAGTATGCCTGTGACTAGATATTTGCTATTCTAATGTTGTAAAAAATGCTTAAACTGTAGTTTTGCACGCGTGGACATACCCTAGGATTATCATGACTATTAGATGGAAACAAAGACAGTGCAGTGGAGATTTTCGATTGATCAAGCGGCAGGCCAAAGAGCTCTACTAATTAATTGGTGTACTTGAGATATGTGCCTTGCGAGGTCGTAGAGCCGGTAACCCTCGTTCGCCTAAGATCGAAAATGCTCTCTCTTTGATTTTTTATGAAGACTTAGTAACGCTAGATATATGCTTAACACATGCAAATCTAAAGAATGTTCGATCATGAAACACTTACTTCAAGCGTCTGTTCACTCCGGTTCAAGCGTCGATCATGAAACTCACACTTAACTGTAGTTTTGCACGCGTGGACATAGCCTAGGATTATCATGACCATTTCAGATTTGTGTAGAAATTTGTTTGGTGGTTACAATATAATGCTACCTTTAGTGAATGAAGTATTGATGAAACAAACAAAATGAGGTATTTTGATCCTGATAAATCCATGAAAATCTGTTGTTCTTGCATGTGTGAAATTTTTCTTGTTTTGATCGACATCGCTATAACAAACTAGTATAAGAGAGAGGCTCACCCATTTTGTTGCTGTTGTTTAGGGATGATGGGTGGAACAATGAAGTTCGACATTGCTATCTCTGATGACAAGAGTAGCTTTGCTTTGCGGAGGATTAAAATGAAATCTCAGCTTGGACATACAATAATGACATTAGAAGGAAATTTTCAAGTTTAAATGATTTAAGTCCAGACCTAGGAGATTGGTGGACGTATGAGCGCTCTCCAATTGTGGTTGTCTGATAAGGTTATTAAGGAATCGCCGATGCAGAGACTGCTACATATCTATAGAAGTTGGAGACACGATACATGAAGAATTCTTGGACTACTTGATTGCATGTGATGATGTGAAGCAGTGTGACTCTGTGCACTCAAGATAAAGGATTTCTCCCTATACAAATTTTCTTGATGAGTTCAATAATATTGTCATGGATGTGATAAATCTGGCATGAAATTGAAGGATGTGGATCAAGTTGTAATTTTTTTTGCATTCCCTACCAATATTTTATGATAATTTTGTCAATCCTAGTTTGTATCGAAGTAAGATTTTAAATACGCTTTTAATTTTGTTGAGAAAATGGCGAGACTAAGTGGAAGAGATATTGATGAACAAGAAGATTGGTTGGTTGTTCGGGGGGATCACCAGAGTATGGTGGCAAAAAAGGGATGATGCACATCTAGTAGGCCTGATTCTAGTAGGTTTGCTCTAGACCAGATAAAAGTCATATTGAGTGTTACTATTACTACAAGTTTTTGAATTACAAGTTTGATTGCCCTCTTCTTGAAAAAAGAAAAAAAAATAGATTCCAGTTATAATAGTTTTGTTGAGGACTAGGTTTAATTTTTTTTATCAAAATTATTTTCATGACAGTGCATGAAAAGACTATGACCTTGAGATATGAATTTTTAGTGAAGTTTAAGGCATGAAAGACTAATCAAGGTGTCTATTATTTGTGTTGCCACTTTCTAATCAAAGTCACCCACGCTCATGGCCATATCTCATTCTATATAAAGGACACCAACTCTATCTAATGATAGGTTGAGGCTGACCCATGTCTCCCCACTATTACTGGGCTATCTGGATCAATCCCACCGCTCACATAACCTTCTACCTCATTGAGGGACAACTCCACCATCAAGGTATCCCGCTCTCTTAACCACATCATATTTTTTTTGCTCCTTGCTGAGTCCCACTTCAAACTCACACGGGTGCTTTCCGCACCTTCGAGTTTGTGGCCTCCCGCCTTACTGTATGGTATGCTCCGCCACATGGTGCAGTTTGTTGCCTCCCGCCTTACTGTTGATGTACAAATTATGAGACTACCTTTACTATAAGGCCCCTACATCTAGAATCTGGATCATAGGTCATTTGGGAGGACACTGGCTTGGACTTCATATCAAAGCTTCAAAAGTCTATAGGTTATGGCTACATTTCCGTGGTCTTGGATCACCTTTCAACGTACGATCATTTCACTTACCTTCGCTACCTGTTCACTATAGAATTTCCTCATTCGATTGTGAGCGATATGGATCCTGTGTTCATGAGTCATGACCAATTTCTAACATGTCTTGTTCAAGCTATAGCGCACCACCTTGTAGATGAGTACCATATAACCCACAAAATGCCTAGTAGACAAAAGGCCTTAATCAATCTTTGGAGACTTATTGATGCGGGACCGGAGTCCACCGGCCCCGCCACCTTGGCATCAGTCCACGCAAGGGGCCCACATAGCTTAATTGGGAGTCAGCACCAGGCGGCTTTATCAGGCCCGCGGGCCATACACCCCAACCAGCTCTCCGCCACGGCATCAGCACCGCGCGGTAGGTTGTTGAGGCCAGGGCTCGATCCCCTGACCTCCTAGATAAGACGGCCTCAAGCAACCTCTCATCAACCAACTGATCCGCGGATCAGTTGGTGATGAGAGGTTGCTTGAGGGCCTCTTATCTAGTGAGGTCACGGGAATCGAGCCCTGGCCTCAACAATCCCTACCGCGCGGTGCTGATGCCGTGGGCGGAGAGCTGGTTGGGGTGTATGGCCCGCGGGCCTTGATAAAGCCGCCTGGTGCTGACTCCAGGTGGGCCCCTTGGTGGTGATGCCAAGGTGGCGGGGCCGGTGGACTCCGGTCCCGCATCACTTATCTTCGTTGTTTCACATTCAAGTAGTCCCACAAGTGGGCCACATAGCTTAATTGGTCATCAATGTATTCTAACTCAAGCTTGTGATCAAACATCATACCAATGAGACTTCTATATTACCGGTCCTTAGGTCGACTCGATTTTTGTGTAAGTCGTGGCCACCGCAAGGGACATTGTGGAGATACCACCATTTAACAACTTCTCATATAGTAGAAGAACTTCAAGTAAATGTTACCTAGGTCAAGCCTCTGAGATTAATGATTGCGATACATATATGCTATTTTATTATTAGTTAAGCCGTGCTCACAACATATGATATCTCGCACCCTTACTATATAAAGTGGACTAGGGCTGATTATATATCATCTTGAAAGTCTCGTTTTAAGAACTCTCTTGGAGAGGACTCTTAGGGGGAACCAACCCTCAAGAGTTTGGAGCGAGTATGCCTCGTGATTATATTCAGCTTGCATTTTTATTACCATTTGATTTAGTGTGTATCAACTTGGTTCGACACGACGCTTCCCCTCACCAAACCCTAGGTCACAAGAAGTCCTCGATTAAGGCACGCCCGCGCCTTGTGTCTTCCTTTCAAAGCCCGTCTGCACGCATCTACGAGCTTCTTTGACCGACCTGCTTGGTCGTTATTATGGGCTTCACGCCCCATTACTATCGAGTCTTATTATGTATTTATTAATGTGTTTTATTAGATCGTGTCGTATTGTTATTATATTATGTCTTTATGTCGCATTGTGTTCAAGGTGTCATATTTACATTAAGACCCATTTGTAAGCCTATATAAAGGAATAAGGTATGTGGAATGAGAGAGCAATGAAAGAAACTCTATTTCTCGTCTTTGAATGAGATTTTGGAAGTTCTCTTTTATGCATATACAATTTCCATCTTAGTATCAGAGCTCTGATCCTTCCAACCACCTTCAACATCCATGATTTCCATCCCGCTGCACGTCCACTTCATCCTACTCTTTTGCTACAGAAAATCCCCGTGCAAGCGAGCAATTTTTCTGTACGGGTAACGCACAGTGATCTACCGTGCGAGATTAATTCCATCCGTAAGATCCTCGATATTAAGGTGAACATTCAGCGCAAAAATATGGGCCGATCCGACCTGATACAAAATTAGGCTGTATTTTCGATAAAACACGACAACGGAGGCTCAAATTTGCACGTACACGGCAAATCATGTTGCGTTCCCGTACAAAAAAATTATGCCTTGGTGCACTCCAGGTTCCTTCTGTCGATCACGCTCCACACTACGACGCTTCAACAACTTGCTCACAGATTTCCTCCCGCGCCGTTGAAAGTTCCAGTCAAACCCTCCTACGTCTGCGTCCAGTAGGGATGTAAAGCCTCCTGTGGAAACTCCCCCTCCCCTCCCCAACCGTTCTCAATCGGCTTCCTCGATGGACTCTTTCCGCTTGCTCGACGACCTACGACACCTCACCATTGTCTGTGATACCCCACGTCGATTGCGACGTTTCCTCGAGCGCTCTTCGTTCCTTTATCTTCCCCAGACGAATGCCAGTGCACCATCGCACCAGCTCTTCATTACTCATCTAGAGCCCTGTGCAGATCTTGTCATTCTTCTTGAGCCCTGTGTAACGTGATATCCGACCCCCATAATATTCGACATTAATAAATTTATTTGATTAATCTTGATTAATTAGTTATTAATAATTCAATTACTTATTGCTTCTTAATTGAATTAATTAAGTAATCAATTAGTTTTGGGGAACATAAAGCCTATTGTCGCAGAGAGAGAGAGCTATTTTTCATTCGATAGAGGAATTGATGACCTCTATCGACGCACGCTTTTGTGACATCGAAGCACCCTGTCGGGATGACATGGCCACACCTTCACAAGATTAATAATCTGACAATCGTCCTTCTGCCACAGCCCGTGCCGTCATCCCCCCCGTCTACACCACCAGTCCCTGCGGTTGTCACTTTGCCGCCTTTGATTCTATCCGCAGCCGGGTCACCGCTTTCCACGATGGTTGTATTTCATCCATCACCTCTTGTAGACTCCTCGCAGTTTCCTACCCCGGTAGCGCCACTTCTTCTACTGCCCCCATTCTTTTGGCCGCTCCGTCCACATTGCCGCCTCTTTTATCAGTCTTTCCTCTGTCGCCATTGCTTTAACGGACCCTCTTGATCCATTTCTTCAGTCCCCCGTTCCCAAATCAGCGCCGCCGTTTCTGATCGACGCCGCTCTTTCTCTGCCTGAGCTACCAGCGTCGTTGTTTGTCCTCCACTGACGGACACCCTCATCCAACCCGTTTATCGCCATCTTTTCAGTCTTGAAGGATGGAAGAGATGTTATGGGCGTCGCTCCTCATTACTACTGAGTCATATTATGTATTTGTTAGCGGGGCTTATTAGATCACGTCTTTATGTCACATTGTATCCAATGTGTCATATTTACATTAAGGCCCTCTTGTAAGCCTATATAAAGACATAAAGTATGTTAAATGAGGGAGCAATGAAAGAAATTTTATTTCCCGTCTTTGAATAAGCTTTTGGATGCTCTTTTTCTTCAGCAAACTCCGCTTAGGCAGTCGCGATTATAGCTCCGTAGTATCCTCCGCCTCCGGTCATCCTCCGACCATCGCTCCGAGTAGGCCCATAACACACGTCTTCATCCGCTAACCGTCAATGAGGCTGTTGATCACTCTGTCTTGGTCCTTGATCGGCCCTGCTCTTCCAGACACACTTCTGACATCGCAATAACCTCGTCATTTGGTTCTGGTTATGTTTTGTAGTAACCGCTATCCATGTCTTTGTTATTCGTGAGCTGCGCTCTCATCCGCGCCACAATTTGCAGAACCAATTGGTCGATGGCTCAGTTACTTCAAGTTCTACTCCCTACCAACATTTTACTTCCTTTATCTACCTTTGCCAACTCACCTTCATCTCCGTTGTGTAGGCGTCCATCACCGTGAGTCTTAGTGTTGTGTTCCGCAACCCCTTCTATAGCTACCACGTCTTCCTCCACGGGCTTCCGCCTTTCTAGAAGCACCTGATTCCATGACCAAACTTCTCCTTGGCAGCTTACAAGACCATCACACGCGCTATGTCAAATTGCATCGATGAGGTGGAGCATTCACTAGGTATCTTGTCCTCTCGCATCGATGTGGTGGAATCTGCCCTAATTGTTATCCTTCAAATCCTCAGTCATGGACACCTAGCCGCCTTCAAAACTCCCCAGTCCCCTACATTGAATTCCTTGGCTGTCGATCTCACGGTCCTAGACAACTCGTCTGGCCCTCATACTAGAACTCTCTTGTCGTTGATACCCCACACGTGACACCATGACCGATCGAAGTGCCATTATTCAGCAATTTCGACCCACCTGGGTGGATTGCTCGCGCGGAGTAATCATTTGTTATAGCTCACTTTGAAAACAAACAAGCTTCACCTTGAGATGATTTACATGGATGGGTATGCCCTTTGTTGGATGTGTTGCCTTCTCCAGTCCACGTCACACATGACCTGGGGAATGTTCAAAGAGGAACATATCCTGTGCTATGTCACAAGTCTCCTCGGGAACGCCTTCGAGCCTCTTTGCATTGTTCAATAAGTTGACTTGGTGGAGTCTTACAATGGCGATTTTGTGGAAATGACACATCATGTTTCGAGCTTGTCTATGACACCTTGGGTACTTCATGAATGACTTACAACCGGACATCTTTGTGCGCCTTCGGATTTTGAACCCTTCCACTCTCACCATGGCCATTCAACATGCCCGCTTTGTAGAAGTGGAGTTTTCCATGACACCAGACCCCCGTCACTGCAACATTTCGATTTCCCAATCATGATCGCAGATCGACCCACCCAAACAAGCATATGCCATTTATCTGCCACTATACGACTCTCCCCCATCACACAACCCGCTGGCACCCCTTCTCCACCAGCATCCGCCACCCGTTCCTTCGCCAAAGCAGAATCCTCAAAGCACACCGTCTCTCTTATCAGGATTACATCAACCTCCGCCGCCATGGCCTTTGTTTTCGCTTCAAACTACCGTACCCCTCCCTTCATCAGTGCGCCCATAAAGAACCGTACTTGGCGATGACAACGACAATATAGTTGTTGACCTTGAAGTCTTGTAACTCTAAGATGCCTTGCAAATTTGCTAATTAGGGATCTTGGATGAACTCTGAATTTGCAAATTTCATAGGAAGGTTATTGTGATTATACAGTCTTGCATGGTGCATGCACTTTTTGGTAAATGCTCACTAAATGAGACCTCTTCTACTTACGATGTATTTGAATCACAGTATCAAGCTGTCGATTTATTGTATATATTTGTCATTTTTTATGTAACTTCCTTTAAATTCCTGACTTTATTTTTATTCACAGGCTTTTGTCTTATTTCTTATAATCTACTGCATTTGTGAAGTTTAGGTATACTAGTCTTCTAGATGGCTAAACATACTTCATTTTGATGTTTAGGAAGATACGGATGTGGAGAGAGTGCATGACATAACTCATAAAGTTTACTTTGATGTTGATATAGATGGACAGCGTGCAGGTTTGCCTCATGGAAGTTTAACAAGTGTGTTTTATTTTCTCATCACTATTTATTTCAATTGTGTAGGCATTTCAAAACTTGAGAACTTAACTCAGCTGAGACAGTTTAACCCTTCAATTCACAAAACCCAAGATCTTTTATTCCTATTTTTAATTGTGTTTACAGAGGAGCCTCTCCTTATTTAACATTGGTAAATGTTATGAGGCGTGACAACGCCAGTTATCTTAAATTTATGTGGTGTTAATTTTAATATTATTTTGCCCATATGTTGTAAGCCCAAATGGGGGGGGGGGGGACGTGTTTGTGAACCTACTTATTTGGCCGGTTAGGCCTTGTTTGGGATGGATGAAATTAGAAATCTAAATCTCTCTCTCTCTCTCTCTCTCTCTTAGTTTCCTCTTTTCTCTCTCTCTCTAAACTCACGATCCCCCATCCGCCGCCTTAGCCATTCGAATAGAGCCGCCGAACGACTGCCCCGTTTCCCCCCGTCGCCACTATTGCTCCCCCCAGTAAACGGAAGGGAGAACCCCCTCCTCCGGTGAATCCACAGCCGTCAAGACCTCTCACGAGATCTCAAGGTGAAGCTAACATCAACTCGGTATCAGAGCCAACCGCCTGCCTCTCCATCTCCCGCGATTCTTCCGCGTCGTTACGCCCTCCCAGCCCCGCGACGACATCACAACAGCCCAACACCCTAGCCGGCTCTTCTTCCGGCGATTCTTCCTCTCCAGCTTGCCCTCCCAGCCCCGCAGCTACAGATCTGTGGTCCAGCGCCCACGCGGGCCCTTTGTCGGCTTTCGTCCGCCTTCCTAGTCCCGCGACCACTGCCCAACAACTCCTCTCCTCTGTCGGCCTGCTTCCAACACCATCGACTGTCCGCCCAACCGTATCCCTGATGGTTGATGGTGCTCCGTCGCTAGACCAGGTCATGGAACTCTTCCAAACCATGCTCGCGACTCAGAACTCCAAAATGGATGCCCTCAACGCACGTTTGGATGCCCTCAACGCACGTTTGGACGCCCTACAGGGGGTGCCTTTTCCTTCGCCTCTGAATACAGCCGATCATCCTTCGACAAGATGGGTGGACTCCGTCGCTCCTACAGGCGCGGACTACCCCTCCAACTCACGAACTATCCGGATGGATTTTTCCATCTACGAGGGCCGCGAAGATCCTCTTCCTTGGCTTACCCGCTGTGACATTTTCTCAGCCAACCAACTCACGCCAGATGACAAACGGATCAACATTGCCTCCTTCCACTTACTTGACCCTGATGCAATTGTGGTTCACACAATGTTACGACACTCGACACGCCAGACCCGCTTTGGGGCCGCACCTACCAGCGCCGCCGAGCGACCGAGGCCGCATGATTTGACTCTCATGTTATCGTCGCATTTATCGTACTTTTTATTTCAATATTTCTATTTCAATTTTTATCTCACGTGTAGTAAGCCCAAGTGAGGGGCATGAACTTTTAACATTTGGGTTCAGATGTTGGGTGACCTATATGGTCCGGTTTTTGGAATGAAAGAAGCAAGCAAGAATTAATCTCAAAGTTTTCCTCTCTCTCTAAACTCTCCCTCTCCCTCTCTACCCGTGCGGAAAGAACCCGCGAGCTCTAGGCGTGCAGCTGTCGCCCCCTTCCGCGCCTCCTCCGCCGATCCCCCTTCTCTCTTCCTCCTCCTCTTCTTCCTTCCATTCTCCTCCTCCTTCTCCCTTTTTGCCTTTCTCACCATAGCAGCACCCAGTTCTACAACGGGTTCCTCCGAACCTCGCGGATCTTCATCTTCTTCCGGCCCCATCACTCGATCTAGGTCGGGGGGGTCATATCAACGCATCCCGCCACTTCATGGGACGAATTCCAGACCGCCTGCTCCCTTCGCTTTGGACCGGCCATGCAAGGCGATCCTCTAGGCGCACTTATCGCTCTCAAGTACACCAGAGCCATGGAAACTTATCTCGAGCAATTTCAGCTGCTGCTCTCACGTGCCACAACTGTCTTACCCTCCCAACAAGTGCCATTTTCACTGCCGGCCTGCCCGACCGGCTACGCTGGGATGTCGAATTTCAGAAACCTCCAGACCTGTTGGTAGTGATGAACCTCGCCCGTGCTTTCGACCGGCGCCTCGCCTTGGATCGTCCGCTGTCGTTTCGCTCGCGACCCTTCCCATCAGTTTCCCCCGTTCCGCCGTCGGATGGGGCACAACCCCCGCGACCTACTTTTCGGCGTCGCTTGACACGCCCGGAGATGGCGGCCCGTCGGGAGAAGGGCCTATGTTTCAATTGTGATGAGTTATACACACCCACCCACCCGTGCAAACGTCTTTTTTTGTTGGAAGTGGATGATCCAACAGAGGACGACGACGATTGATTCGACGACTCGGGCACGCCCCATTTGTCCCTTCATGCTCTGGTCGGGCCGCAGGGGGGCTGCACCATACGGCTTTATGTGACCCTTATGGGTACATCTCTTCGTGCTCTTCTTGACACGGGGAGTACCCACAGCTTCATAGGCAAGGACCGGGCCCTCCAACTTCATCTTCCATACGTGACGAGCAGCCACGTCCGGGTGGCAGTGGCGAACGGCCAGCAACTGCAGTATTTGGGGGTATGTCGGCACGTGGCCTTCGAGGTCGAGGGTTCTCCCTTTCAGACCGACCTCTTTCTGATCGACCTTCGGGGTTTTGACCTCGTGCTGGGCGTGCGTTGGCTCCGTACATTGGGGCCCCTCATGTGGGATTTTGACCGCATGACCATCTCTTGGCGAGAGGGATCTCGTGTGATCCACTGGCAGGGACAAGTACCAACACAGTCTCCATCCTCCTTTTTAGTCCACACAGAGCCGTGGGTACTTCCTATACCGTCGCAGGGGGACTCTCCGACGGATCTTGCTATGCTTCTTCAGTCGTTTCCGGAGCTTTTCAGCCCCCGTTTGGGCCTCCCACCGCGACGGCGATAGGACCATCACATATGCCTCTTGCCTGGGGCGGCGCCCGTGGTAGTGAGACCCTATCGCTACCCCTTCCTCCAGAAGGACGAGATCGAACATCAGTGTGATCTCCTCCTCCAGCAGGGTCTCATCAGACGCAGTGTCTCTCCGCTCTCCTCTCCGATATTGCTGGTGCACAAGAAGGACAGTACATGGCGCATGTGTGTGGACTACCACGCCCTCAATGCAATCACCGTCAAAGACAAATTTTCGATTCCGGTCGTCAAGGAGCTCTTGGATGAATTACACTGAGCACGTTTCTTCTCCAAATTAGATCTCTTTTCCGGGTATCATCAAGTCCGCATGACGAAGACAGATGTGGAGAAAACGGCTTTTCGGACTCACCACGGCCACTTCGAGTTTTTGGTTATGCCATTCGGCCTAACCAACGCACCTTCTACCTTTCAAGCCTTGATGAATGAGGTATTCCAACCTTTTCTCCGCAAGTCCGTTCTAGTTTTCTTTGACAATATTTTGGTGTATAACAATACCTGGGTGGAGCACTTATGTCATCTTCGAGCCATCCTCAGCCTGGCCCACGCGCAACACTTGGTCCTCAAGCCGTCCAAGTGCTCTTTTGGGCAAAGCTCGATCACATATTTGGGACACGTGGTGGATCACTCAGGGTTTTCAGCCGACCCAACCAAGCTGGAGGGTGTGGCGTCGTGGCCGTTACCGCAGGATATCACTGGTCTTCGGGGCTTTCTAGGCCTCATGTGATACTACCGCCGCTTTATCCGCGAATACGGCGACATCGCCGCTCCTCTCCTCAGCCTGCTGCGGAAGAATGCTTTTGTTTGGACAGATGCAGCGACACAGGCGTTCCACTCTCTTTAGGATGCTTTGCTTTCCGCCCCGGTGCTCCGTCTTCCGGACTTCACTTTGCCTTTTCTCGTCGAGTGCGACGCGTCCGGTGTGGGATATGGTGCAGTACTCCAACAGAAGGGCCACCCCATCGCCTACTTCAGCCGTAAAACGGCCAACCACCATCGGAAGTTGTCGGCATACGAGCAAGAACTCATCGGGCTCGCCACGACGGTCCAACATTGGAGGCCGTATCTATGGGGCCGCTCCTTCACCATCCGGACCGATCATTTCAGCCTCAAGTACCTTCTAGAGCAGCGTCTCACTTCCGTGCCACAGCAGCGGTGGGTCAGCAAGTTACTCGGCTTTGATTTTCAGGTGGAACATAAGGCATGCTCTCTCAACCGCGCCGCCGACGCACTATCCCGCCGGGACACTACGGTGGGCGCCAACCTTTGTGCCATCTCGTTTCCCACGACCGATCTCCTCTCCTCACTTCGTCAGGAGATTCATGCTTCCCCAAGTTTGACCGAGCTACTTCGCCGGGTGGAGCAAGGCCTCACCGATAATCAATGGACAACTCGTCAAGGGTTGATCTACTACCGGAAGCGCTTGTACGTGGACGCGGCTTCGCCACTCATCCTTCCCATTTTGGACGACTTTCACTCCCGTACCCATGAGGGTGTCCACCGTACGGTCCGTACTCTCCAGCAACTGCACACAGAGTTCTATTGGAAGGGCATGCGTCGCCAGGTACACGAATTCATCTCCGCCTGTGTCGTATGCCAACAGAACAAGGCGGACCACCTTCCGGCCGGCTTACTTCAGCCCCTACCGGTCCCTTCACAGATTTGGGCAGATCTTTCTATGGACTTTGTGGAAGGGCTGCCCTCAGTTCGCGGCAAGAGCATTTTGATGGTCGTGGTGGATCGTTTCTCCAAGGGGGCTCATTTCCTTCCCTTGACACGACCGCTCGTGGCAGAACATGTGGCCCGGGTATTCTTTCAGGAGATTTTTAGACTGCACGACATGCCAGAGACGCTTGTCTGGGATCGGGATCAGTTCTTCACCAGACGTTTTTGGAAGGAACTTTTCTCCATAAGTGGCACCAAGCTAGTTTTTTCCTCAGCATATCACCCCCAGTCGGATGGCCAGACTTAAGTGGTGAACCGTACACTCGCAATGTACTTACGGTGCGTGACGGGCGATCATCCGCGGGATTGGCCTCGCTTGCTATCTTGGGTGGAATATTGTTATAACACGGCGTATCATACAGCTCCGCAGACCACACCTTTTCGGCTCATTTATGGTCGTGATCCCCCACGCCTATTATCTTATACGGGAGGCTCAACTCGCCTGACTGCCTTGAACCAAGAGTTGGAAGATCAAGATGCTTTTCTGAAGACCGCCCGGACTCGCCTCCTCCAGGCTCAACAACGCATGGAGGCTACGTATAATCGGGGGCATCGCGACCTCACACTTGCTGTGGGAGATTGGGTTTGGGTGCGGCGTCGCCCTTTCCGTCAAGCCACCGTCACTCAGCCGTCATCCAACAAATTGGGGCCCAAGTTCTTTGGCCCTTTTCCCATCGTCGAGCGCATTGTCGAAGTGGCATATCGCCTGGACCTTCCTCTAGAAGCCCGGATTCATGATGTCTTCCACATTTCCCAGTTGAAGTCGTTTGTGGGCACCCCACCACCCGCTTTTTTGGTTCAAATCCCTCAACAGCTTGAGGGCAAGCTGTCTTCGGACGAGGGCGGTGGTGTTACGACACTCGACATGCCAGACCCGCTTTGGGGCCGCACCTACCAGCGCCGCCGAGCGACCGAAGCCGCAGATTTGACTCTCATGCTATCGTCGCATTTATCGTACTTTTTATTTCAGTTTTTATCTCACGTTTAGTAAGCCCAAGTGAGGGGCATGAACTTTTAACATTTGGGTTCAGATGTTGGGTGACCTATATGGTCCGGTTTTTGGAATGAAAGAAGTAAGCAAGAATTAATCTCAAAGTTTCCCTCTCTCTCTAAACTCTCCCTCTCCCTCTCTACCCGTGCGGAAAGAACCCGCGAGCCCTAGGCGTGCAACCGTCGCCCCCTTCCGCGCCTCCTCCGCCGATCCCCCTTCTCCCTTCCTCTTCTTCCTTCCATTCTCCTCCTCCTTCTCCTCCCTTTTCGCCTTTCTCACCGTAGCACCACCCGGTTCTACAACGGGTTCCTCCGAACCTCGCGGATCTTCATCTTCTTCCGGCCCCATCACTCGATCTAGGTCGGGGGGGGGGGGGGTATATCACACAACCTATGCGAGAATGCCCAATTCTTTGTGGGCGGAATTCAATGCGGCATGCACCCTGCGGTTTGGTCCTGCTCTACAAGGAAACCCAATCGGTGACCTCGTGAAGCTCAAATTAGATGGCTTCATCGACACCTACTTAGAACAATTCCAGATTTTGTTATCTAGGGCAACGTCCGTCTTACCAGAGCTGCAAGTTCCCCTCTTCACCACCGGTCTTCATGAGCGGTTACGTTGGGATGTCGAATTCCTACTGCCGCGTGATCTCAACATGGCTATGAGCCTCGTCAGGGATTGTGAACAGCAACTACTATTAAATCGTCCTCCCTTGGGGCGTCAGGACTACCAGAGAGCCTGCTCTTCAGCCAGTTTGCTAGATGAGGCTCCAATCCGCCGCCGCCGTTTGTCCCGCCCCGAAATGGCCGAGCGCCGCGAGAAAGGCTTGTGCTACAATTGTGATGAACATTTCACGCTGGGACATCAATGCAAACGCTTATTTTGGCTCAAAGTAGATGATCCTCCCAATGATGATGTGGTTGGCGGAGAAGAAACTGGAATACCCTTCGATCCAGCTTGAGGACGAACTGTCTTCGGACGGGGGTGACGATGTTATGAGGCGTGACGACGCCAGTTATCTTAAATTAATGTGGTATTAATTTTAATAGTATTTTGCCCATATATCGTATGCCCAAATGGGGTGTGTGTTTGTGAACCTACTTATTTGGCTGGTTAGGCCTTGTTGGGATGGAAGAAATTATTAATCTAAATATCTCTCTCTTAGTTTCCTCTTTTCTATCTCTCTCTCTCTAAAGTCACAATTCCCCCATCCGCCGCCCTATCCGATCGGATAGAGCCGCCGAACGACTGCCCCGTTTCCTCCGGTGAACCCACCGCCGTCTAGACCTCTCACGAGATCTCAAGGTGAAGCTCACATCAGTAAACTTGTGTTTGCTACAATTTACCATAGTTAAAATATGATAATAGATAAGTTTGTAATGATGGTAAACTTGAGAGCAAACGATTCTTTGTAGTGGAGAAGTGGCGAGATTTAATGCTAAAAGAACACAATTAAAACTGCTTTGAGTTTTTTTATTTATGGACACGGAAAGATATCTTTGTGCCACTGAAGTTTAAATTACCTCATACTGCACCTTTTAACTTTTTGCTGATTATTTCTGTTCAGGTAGGATCGTGATTGGCTTATATGGACAAGTGGTGCCCAAGACAGTTGGTATGTTATTTTAGAACTCATATTGGCATTTTTCTTCATGCTTCATGTCGAACACATGCTAGTTACCTCTCTTTAGGTACATTGTGGGATTTCATACATTATTGATGGAGGTCATTCATTGCATGTGGGTCGTTACGTTTCCGGCGAGATCACCTGATGAAGTTGGCATGAAAGCCAAAGGAGGAGAGAGAGGAAGTATGATGGGAGAGAGACAGAGGAAGTGACAAGAAAAAGAGTTTATTACTTTTCATAATCTGTTAACTATACATCTATCTATACTTAAAATAATAAAGAGGAGGCGTGACACAAAAGCTGCCAGCTCATCCATACATTGAAGTATGTTCCAGTTAATATATAATGTGTTGCGGCTGAGCATGCCGACGAGACACACACATGCTGATGCGACGTCGTGGCGAGTTCACACGCGGAGGAAGACGATAACGGATCCGTCGGAAGCTATGTTATCATGTTGCGCGCCTAGACGCGCTGGGCTCACCCCGCGACGCCTCAGCCGCGCTGAGGCGGGCTAAGTGCCTCAGGCTCGCCCCATGCGCGCGTCTTGCTTGCCATCTAGGCGCGCCTGACAATTCTAGTATGTTTTTTCACCCGTCCGGCTCAGTTTAATTAGGTTTAGCGTTTGATTTTCACGCGCATAAGGAGTCACCCGATCATTTTTCCATTTCATGCGCCGTCCCCTTCTGATGCTCTCGTCCGCTCCTCTTCCGCTTGAAGTTTCGCCGCCTCCGCTCCTCTTCCGCTCGAAAGCTCACCAGCCGCCTCTCCTTCTGGTTTGCTTTTTTAGTCGTGAATCTTTATTAGTCCAAATGCTTTATGAATCCTTTTTCTTCATTGGTTTTTTTATTCAGATGTTTATTATCTTGATCTTACCGGATCAGTACAAAATATAGTTTACTATTGAAATATTTTTGTTGGTAGATAATGTTGTAGGAACAGTATGTCACTTACCTTGGTACTATATGATTTTTATGTTCTCATATCCTTTATTTTCTATGATTGTAAATTTTGTAAGTTGAATTGATTGTTGGTAGTTTAGACTAATTTTAAATTTCCAGATCTTTTTAGGAAATTTGTGGTTAATTATTTTCCTTTGCAAAGTTGTTTGAAGAGTTGCAACTATTTAGTGAATTGGGCGCCCAATTCACTGAGAATCGGTGAATTGGGCGCCCAAGTCATCGAGAATCGGTGAACTGGTCGCCCAAGTCACCGATTCTCGGTGAATTGGGCGACCAGTTCACCGATTCTCGGTGAATTGGGCGACCAGTTCACCGATTCTCGGTGAATTGGGCGACCAGTTCACCGATTCTCGGTGAATTGCGCGACCAGTTCACCGATTCTCGGTGAATTGCGCGACCAGTTCACCGATTCTCGGTGAATTGCGTTCTCGGTGAATTTCGCGCTCAATTCAGATACAGCGGTAAGACCGACACGAGGTGGACCCTTTAAATGCAGTCATAAGGCGATGAAATGTAATGCTAGTGCAAAAGTGACCCACTTCAAAATTGCAGTCAACAATTAATTATTATAAAATTAACAACAGAGACACGTGCAGTCTCAAATAATTAATTAAAGGAAAACTGGTATTAATTTTATAACAACAGATGCGCAAACAATCTTAAGCACACACGAAATAAGTCTCACAAATCATACTACGTTTCATACTAGTAGCAACAAAACAAACATCCACTAGAAGTACAAGTGTCAAATAGACAATAATAAAAAATAAAATTGCATACCACAATTCGCTAGTGCAAGCGGCGACAATGAAGGGTGTGGAAGGCATACACGGGCGCGACAACTTGGGGGGGGGGTGACTTGAAGTGGGATCCACGACACTGGAATGGGGGTGCGAGAATGATTAAGTGACTGGAGTTAGGGGAGTAGCTCACAATGGGGGTAAGATTGGGTGTAGAAAATTAGGAAAGGAGGGGGGGGCAGCGGTTTGCGGGCTGGATGAACTTGACGGGAAAAGAGGAGGGGGTGGGTTGCGCCAACCCGGATGGGAAAGAGGAGGGGGCGGAGGGAACAGAGCTGCTGTGGGGGCTTGCGGGTGGGGAGAAGGCTGACGGGAGAGGTCGTAGAAGTGGAGCGGCGCTGCTGGTGGTCCGACGATGGAAGAAGAGGGGGAGGGGATGACCTCCGACGGAGGTGGGCTGAGCGGAGAAGTGCCGGAAAGGGTTCCCGCACTGGCGCGGGTCTGAAACACGGCGGAGGCTAGGTCGACGGGCTGGTTGACGGGGTTGCGGAGGGACTTCCGGCGGTGGAAGGCTGGTTGGAGTAGAGGAGGTAGAGAAGCCACCAAGGCGTCGCACCCTGGAGGAGTGGAAGTCTGGCTTCGCACCAGAACAAGGAAGTCTGGCGGTTTAGGATTTGGAATGCTAGCATGTTAGTGTGCTTGCTTACATCTTGTTGGGCTTATTCGCTTTAGCATTTAAAATCAGGGTGCCCTCGTGGAACAAAACCATACCCACTTATTTTTCAAATTAATATGTTCTTTGTCTTGTGATAATTTGCATGGTTTTAAATTACTGATTGCTAGTTATAATCTGATATCAGATCATCCAGTTCATCTCATACAACATTCTTTGTTCATAAGAGTTTGATTTCTCTGGCACTGCACTTGTGGTTGCATATTGTTGCCGCCTCACACTGCCTACAAGGGGCACGAGTGATCAATGGTACTGTCGTGGCCTCACGGGGAACCCCCATGCAATTTCAGTTGTCACTCATGTGTGTGTGCATAAGGACGCATGTCCAAAAAATTACAAAGAAGCCCTTAGGCCTTAGCCCTTAGTGATGTAGTGGTAAGGTAGACACTGGGGTGGACTCGCTTACTACAACCCTACGTGCAATGTCGTGTAGTGAAATGCAAGAGTGGTCTGCTTAAGATTACAACATGTAATTTAATTATTATAAATAAGCAATAGAGACACTTGCGGCAACAATTGATTTAATTAAAGGAGAACATTTATCAATTTTCACAAACGATAGAGGCGCTAATAATTTCAAGCGATCACAGAATACGCCCTGCAAATTTAACGACGAACGAACTACTAGCACGATAAGAAAACAACCCACACAACACAAGTTTTACCAAAATAAACAACAATAACAGGACAATAACTTTATACCACAAGTTGCATACTTAGGCGGCGGCGGAGGCGGTTGTTGGCAAGCATCCAAGGTCACGGCGATATTGGGGTAGTTGATCTGAAGTGGATCCACGACATGAAGGGTTTAGGGATGGTGGAATTAGGGGTCGAGGAGGCTTTGTGGTAGGAAGAAGACCAACGGGTGAGGGAATAGAGGTTTGGGAGTGGCAGAGGTAGGGGAAACAAAGAACTGGAGTGGGGAAAGTAGGGTTTTCAGTGGGCTGGTGGACTGAGCGGGGAGGAGTGAAGATTGGGTGGCGGGGTGTTGACTGGAGTGGGGAGTATCAGGACAGGAGGAGGCCGGCGGGAGTTGAGGGAGGCGGGGATGGGGTGGCGCGGTAGGCAGCAGCGGGCGGTTGGCGTCGGGTTAACTGGGAAGGTCGACACAGGTTCTGCGGGAAAGGGGGTAGGTTGGGGCTTGGCTTCACGGGACGGGATAGGGGAGGAAGAGTTACCGGAGAGAAGAGGGGAGGCGGAGGAATTTCCCGGCGTCGCACCAGGGAGGCAGAGGAATCGGCGTTGCACCGTCCAGGACCGAGCGGTTGCCAATCTTCAGTACTCCTTCGATCCTTTGAGCCGCCACTTGAACACCTATTAATAGCCCTAATGACCTAACTGCTCAAACAAATAAAATAAAATTGAAAACAAATCCCAAATCGGACGGCACACATTGTTAGGGGCCAATCGGGCGCAAAATACAACTGAAAATATAAAAAACCATATATGAACTTGACTCGGATTGACCATACGGACGCAACCGCGGACTCTGATCGTCCGCCCAGGCAGCGGATCACCGCCTCCTGCGGGAATATACGCGCGTCGGTCGTAGTGCGCCGTCACTTAGTCCATTGAAGATGTAAAAAAAATCAAATAATACACAATCCATACATAATCCAACAGCTTTTGAGGCCCTTATCCCTTAGCTAAATGTCCACATGTGAGCCAATCTATGTATAGACACTGTTAAGCTTACTTCCCATACTCTACATTTTTTTGCTCTTATTCGGATACATCAAACACTCTTCAGAATAAATTTTATGCAGGAGAAGATTAAAAGTGGCCAAACTCTTACATTTTAATACTTTTCGATTGCATCCGGATTTTTGTGACGTTTTAACTCAGCATCTTGTTTGCTTCTTTCTAACGTTTATACAAGAAGCTGAGTTTATTTATTTATTTTTCGTGTTGTTCCAGAGTATGCCAGAACTTATTCATACATTCAGAGGTCTACTAACCTTTTTATATTTGGGATTTCACTTTTATCTGTACTTCCTCATTTTCGGCGATTCATTTTCATAGTATATATTTTTAGCATGTCTACTAATACTTCTCTTTTTTGGTTTGCAGAAAACTTCAGATCACTCTGTACAGGTACGTGGATGAATAACCTCATTTTCTTTATTTCTTGTCATTTAGATTCATTGGGATGTTTTCTCTTCCTCGGAGGCTGGAGCACAATTGAGATTACTGTTCCAGCAGCCTTTAAGCATATATGTACTCATTAGAATTGCATGCAATTCCATTAATTTTTTCAGGTGAGAAGGGCAGGAGCAACCAAGGGCAGGGTCTTCATTTCAAGGGAACGCCTTTTCATCGCATCGTTTCGGGTTTTGTGATTCAAGGCGGTGATATCACCTATGGTGATGGTAGAGGCAGTGATTCAATCTATGGTGGCACTTTTCCTGACGAGAATTTCATTGTTAAGCACTCTCATGCAGGTTTTGGATCAGTATTCATTTTTTGGTTTTTTCTTTTAACTTCAATTGCACTTGGAATGCTTTTTGTGTTGAAAACTCCATAGTTACGTGTGCTCCGGTGAGAGTAGTCCTGTGAGTTACCTCTTGAGAAGTGATGCGGGGTGGTTTTTCCGACACTAATGCACGCCTATGTGAGTGATGCAAGACGGATTCAAATGACCCCAATCTAAATGATGCGTGAGTAATTTTAATTTGAATCCAAAAATAAAATTTTAGCAAATAAAGTTTTATAATTTTGCAAATCAACCTAAGGTGAATGATAATTTTCCAGCGTGTTGGATTATAAAAAACATAATAGATGGGTACTTTATTTTTCCACATAGGGGACTATTTATAGCATTACAACTGAGTCTTAAAGCCAAAACTATGATGTATGATGAAACCCCATACACACACAAAAACTCAATACAACTTACTTCAACACTCCCCCCCCCCCCCCCCAAAGCTGAAGGAGGAACATTCAGGCTTCATTTGGTTTAGCGGTGGCGGTTGTAAAAGGAGCTGTTGTAAAGGCAGGTTTGTAAAGGGAGCTGTTGGAAACTTGATGCTGGAAACGGAGTTCTGTTTGGCTAGTCTGCGTTTGCAGAGCTGTTCGAAACAGAGAACCGTTTGACAATTCAGCGGTGGCGTTTGAAGTTTCTTAGGTGGAAGTTAACAAGTGCCCACAAAGAAAATTATATATATGTTTCCTTGGATGCCATTTTGGGAAGATAACCATTGGTGCAGTTCAAGAACGTAAATAAAAAATAAAAATAATTACATGCAGCAAACAGACAGTTCACAATGAGGAAGGATAGTTTGTTCTCAGATCTATGCTACTGGATCGATCTATGCTACTGGATTGTTTGTTCTCAGAACAACAACACGGGAATTGAGGGTTAACTTACTGGATCCGAATGGCGAGATCGAAGGGGGAAATGGTTATTTTCTTCAGCTGCGAGGTAGAAGGACGATGTCCACAATGACGAAGGAAATCGATATCTCGGAGGGGGTGCAATTTTCTGGATCGATTCCGAGGACCGTCGAGATCGCGGAAGATCCGAATGCGGTCGAAGAGGAAGATGGATGCAGTGGATGGGGAGAAACTCCGCGATCTAATGTGTCGCCGACGAGGGCGAAGAAGAGCAACGAGATCGATCAGGTCGGCGGGGGGAAACTTCCGCCTGCGGCGCCTAGCTTCACGCGAGAGAACGACGGAGCTCGGGACTGCTGCTGTGGCCTGCTGTGGCACCGTCGCCGGAGGAGATGCGCGGATGCCGACGGAGTAGGCAGCGGGGAAAGCCCTAAACGCGGCCGACTGGAGCTCGGGGAGGAATTTTCGGCCCGCAGGTTTTTGAGAAGCGAAAAAACGCGGAGCTGAATGAACCGGAAGCGGGTAAACAAATGGGATTAGGCCGAGCGTTGCGTTTTAGCCAAACGAAAAGCTCTAAAAAGCTTAAACAAATGAGGCCTCAGTTTGGACGCATCAAATAACGATAATGGTGATAGGCGATGTGGGACAAAACATCAGACGAGCCACCTTGGATAAATTCCAAATCGGGGAATCAAACCGGGGACATAGCCACACACGACGCAGAACCACACACGACGCTGGACCCACACAAGACGCAGACCCACACAAGACGCAGACCCACACACGACGCAGACCCACACACGACATGTACTTGTTGGAAACTGGTCAACCAACATAACCTACACACAACATTCAAAAAAGAGCAAAAGATGTGGAGCAAATCATCAAATGGTCAATCAAAGATAATCTGTCGAGGATAATCCACACAAAGGGCGGTCCCACACGATACAGTCTTGCATGACAAGGTCCCATGCGACACAACCCACTGAGATTAGAACACAAAAAACAACCATGTCTCAACTCTCAACACACGACCAATCAAAAGAAATATGGGAGATGCATAACAACAGACGACATATGCCTAGAAGTCGTGTGGAATGAAGGCCAAAGATCGGGAAAGATTTTCCGAGTCCCCTTCGTCCCAATCACTCTCCCTCACGTGGAAAGCACGTGCATGAAAGCATACAACACAATAAAACCAAGACACAAATAAAAAACCACAAAACAAAGCAACCAATCCATCATCACCATCACCCACGCGAGTAGCGGGAACAATATCTCTGGCAGGAACTGCAGTGGAGACCATCAACAATAGTAGGAAAGGCAAGCGGTGGATCCATATCTCACGGGCGAGCAGATGATTCATATCTCATGGAGCCAAAAGAAGGTCTGGATCATGAAGCAGGCAGGGAGGCCCCGGATCAGCTGCAAGCACGATCAGACCAGTGGAGGAGAAGCCTGGCGAGATCAGCGACAACGAGTGATGACAAGCCGGCTCTGGAAGGTAGTCGAAGCCAGTAGAGTCTTCTCAATCTCACTAAAACGGGAAATGGCAGAGGCGAGAGCCGTCGATGAAGAGGGACGCAAGAGTCGATTCCAATAACGAAAGAAGCTGTCGATATCGAGAACGACTGCAACATCCACATGTGGCGACGAGATCAGTGACGCATACGACGACAAAAACAAAGGCGATGAGCTACGACGGGACTCAGCGACGGGAACAACAAAGAAACCCTTCACGGCGACGGGATCAAAGGCCACTCCCGTCGATGGAATCAAACGTCAATTCCGTCAACGAAAGCGGGAGCGGAGCTGCTCGACCTGATCTCTAGCAGTGCAGTCGGCGGCGTCGAAACAGAGAAGCGGAAGCAAGAAATCAAGAGGTGGCTCACGCGATTAGGGCTTTAGACAGATAGATTTTTTTAACTCCCTTCTGATACCATGTTAATAGAAAACATAATTGATGGATACTTTATTTTTCCACCTAGGGGACTATTTTTAGCATTACAACCAACTCTTAAACCCAACACTATGATGTGGGATTAAACCCCATACACACATAAAGAGTCAATACAACTTACTTCAACACAACTCACAAGCAAGTCACATTCGTCTTCACATCAGATGCTTTCTACTCCAATTTTCTCGAGTAAGCATATAAAATAACATAATTTGAAAACCAATTACACTTGCAGATCAAACTTCCCAAACAAATATGCGATATTTTCCAATATTTAATAAAGAAAATTAAACACAACACTAATTCTCATAGTCATGGAGATCCGGCGGAGGCATTAGAAGGTGATATATAGTTGGTTGCGAGTCGGAAGCGGGCCAGAGATGCAGGAAATCGGGGTGGAGAATGGTTGCCGAGGATGAGAATGGGAATATGGCTTTGCGTTGGAGGAAAGAAATGGCATGGTTTTGTTTTAATAAGAGAGGAGTCAGGAAGGGTGTTTACAGAGAGAGGGAATGTGGGCTGAAGTAGGGGATGAACTGGAGTATGCAGCTAGGAAGATGAACAATGTGGCGTGGCTAGGGTTGGGCATACAGTGAGATTTGCGAGCTGAGGAAGAGGGTTCAACGGGGAGACAGTGCTGCAGTGAGAGGGGAAAGCTTTTGGCGGGGGGGGGGGGGGGGGGGCAGGCGAGTGGTAGGTTCGGGATAGGCGGGAACAAATGAATGAGCAGGAGAAATGACTGAACATGAACGACAGGGAGGAAGACGATACCATGTGAGCGGCTGGATGACGACAAACATGAATGGACTTGGCGGTTTTGAGCATTGTAGTGGTTCCACGACATGGCGGAACAAATGGTTTGTGAAAGTTAGGGGATAAATCGTGTGGAAAGGATCGAGGCTTGCTGGAAACGAAAAAAGGAAGAGAATAACTGAAATTACAATAAAGTAACCGGGTTGTCGCAACCCGGGATCTCGTGGTTCGATTGTCGGTTTTGAAATCCTCACAAAACAAACAATGACTGAAAATGAAAACCTCCGTCCCTATCTATAATGAGATGGACGGTTGGGCACCCGATGTGAACAACTATGATTGATCGTTATACCTGGTGTCCTAAGACACAAAATACAAGTCCAAAAATAAAAAAATACATAGAAATACTAAAATGGTGATCCGGACACGCTCGTGGTCTCGGATTGTCGATCCAATTAACGGATCTTGTGTGAATACGTGAATGCATGCTCCACCGAATAGTGACCTGAAGTCCAACGTCGATCCCCACCAACAAGTGCTTGTAGGCCACCTATGAAAGTGACAAAATCACACGGTTCAGCTCCGTATGGGCTGGGTTGAACTAAAGCGGATAATATTTCTAATATTTGGAGGGTTTGGTCGCTACAAATGGTATCAAATGGATAAATGACAAAATTATCTTGTGAAACTTCTTTTGACACATTTTTTTCCCACATTAGGGTCCCTAGACTTTCCCCAACATGAACTTTACAGTTCTTTCATTTGCCTAATCGTCAATTACCATTGGAAAGAGCTCAAGTGTAAGACAGGAACATTGTGATCATTTTCTCCTAAAACACTACCGTTAAAATGTAATTTACAAAGCAATAAAAAAGATTAATCCAATTGCTTTTAATCTTTTTTTTTAAAGGCAAGCATTTTTGTTGCTTCTGGTTTCATTTCTTATAGTTCTTACCAATTTAGTTCCGAACTTCTTTTTTTCTATATGTAGAAGTTAAGATATATTCTTTGATTACTCATATTTACTTTTGTATTGTTCTACCTGGGTTTATGGCCAGTTAAACATAAATTTTGGGTGGAGTACATTTTATCCAGGTTGTTTCAGGATAACATTTATTTTTTTCTTTACTATTATTTAAACTAGCTCTGCACTTGACAGTTTTATTCCTTTATAGCTCCAATCACAAAACTAAACCCATGTTTTTGTTAACTAAAGTACAATCCTTTTATGATATATATATGACACACACACACACACTGACGTTTTGTTATACCCATGCTTATAATACAGTCTTGTTAGATGATAAAATGCGATACACAAATATTGGATTGTGTAGTTGAGCTCAAAATTTGAAAATTTGGGACTAAATATGAAAAGAAAAAAGTATACTAAAACTTAACATACGCTAACATTATCTATTTACATATTTCCTTATATCTGTAAGATGCATTCCTTTGTATGTGAGCATCCCATTTCTACTAAATATAAACTTTTTGTTCCTTATGTATTCAATTTTAAATGAATTGGTTCTAGGTGGAGCCAAAATTAGTTTGCTGGTGTTGGGATTAAATTCTCTACACTACCCCTCGGATATAGGGTCTCTGCCCTATGCTTGTACAGTCGTTCTCATATATTTTTTGTAATTGGCTGATGTGAGAGTGTTTTAATAGGACTAGCATACGTAGTTACTATATTACTTTTGCATTACTATATAAGTGGACTGAATTCTCAACAGAAAACTTGTATAACTATTTAAGTCTCGTTTAAGGCTCATTTGGCACGGCGGTAGCGGTCATGAACGCGGTGGTTATGAACCGTCGTTTGTGAATGTCCGACCTCACCCAAGGAACTTCATTCCCTTTTATTTCAATACCAAACATACATTCTATGGCGGCTTAATCAATTATTTGATTGCCTCAATAGCTTGTGAATTTTGGATGTTGTTTGCTCCAATGCTTTTCATATTTTATCTTCAATGATTGGTCATTCGGTCGTGAAGATTCACTTACTGGCTGCAGGTGTTGTTTCTATGGTGAATTCGGGTCCGGATTCCAATGGATCGCAGTTCTTCATAACATGTGTGAAGGCAAGCTGGTCAGTGCTCATCCCTTTCTCTACAAATTATAGTGTGTCCGATACTTGATTTTTTAATGACAAAATGATGTTTTTTATATCTTTAATAAAAGAATATGAATCTTCATTAAAGCAATCACTTTATTACAAAAGGTAAAAAAATTTTGGGCATAAGTTTCAGAAATATTTGATATTTAGGCTCCGTTTGTTTTTGCGGTAGTGTTTTGGAACATTGAGAATGAGAGTGGTGAGAATAGAGCGGTGGGAATGGAGGGAGGGGGCAACTTTGGCGTTGATGATCAAAAATGACGTTTTGGAGTGTTGGAAATGGAGAAAAGAGTTTACCAAACTGTTTTTTTCATCGATGAAGTTTTCCCCCACTGTCATTGAAGAAAAAACGCCGAAACAAATGGAGCCTTAAAACAAATGTTTTTTATCCGGGTTTGTATGATTGATTTTTGGGGTGTAAAATCACTCATGGGAACAAAAGAGTAGGCTGTGGATGCAATAATTTCTCCCAACCAGCACCTGATCTGGAAATGATACAGAAATCTGATGCACAATTTCATTCACTTGTCCATAGGTTGGATGGAGAACATGTGGCGTTCGGGAAGGTATTACAGGGAATGGATACGGTTTACGCGATAGAAGGCGGAGCAGGGACTTATAATGGGAAGCCTAGGAAGAAGGCGATCATCGTCGACTCCGGCGAAATATCTAGAGAAGACTGGGGAAGAGGAGACCTAGCTTAGTATATACATATATTTATCTGCCGCCCCATTCATTTTCCATTGTCATTGCTGCAGGCAGGCGCAGGATAGGAGCCTTATCCATCCGCCGATTCGTCCGAAATGGAAGAGCTTTGGCAGATCCAGAGAAGCTGAAACTTTAGGTCATTGATGGGTTGGAGTTTGAGGTAAATGGGGTTTTTGTTGGCTGCAGTATAGGATAGGGATGATACTTTCTCTTTTAAGTATGTCGCAGGATTGGTATTTTATTAGTAGTAGTTCTCTTGCTAAATGTTATTCCGAGTAAATTGGGGGAAATGTGTAAGGTTTTTGGTGAGAAAAACTGGAGCTATAATTTTTATTCACTTATCTATCTATATATATATTTATAATATTTATAGAGAAATGTTGCCTTTGCTGAAACATTCAAAATTATATAATATAGTTTTATTGTGCATGATATTCTTGAGGAGCTACCATTAAACTCGTTGTATTAAAGTTGATTTGATATATGCATAAACTTGGAATTTATTTTAACAAAAAAATAATAATAATTTATATATATATATTTTTGCATTAATTAATTGATATTGTGTGTGTGCATACCCACATTTAATATTAAGTGCTCATTATTGCATTTGTTTCTGAGTGTGAGATTATATTTCAACATGTGTGGGAGTATTATACATAGTATATGGATGAGATAGTTGTAAATAGGTGTTTTGGGATGTGGGTATGAATGCTATAAATATAGCCTAGTGGTTGTAATTCAGAGTATGGAAAAGTCATTAAGTTTTAGTCTCTATTCCCGACCACCCCCTTCGTCTCTCCTATCTCCGGCGACCCCGGACCATTCATCTAATTTTCCTTCGTCTCTATCCCTTGATGTGTCTCTCTCCTTTGGCCCTTCCTCCTATGGGCATTCTTCTCGTATCATTTCTACATTTTTAGCGCCGACAATCTCTCCGGTGATCTCGTAACGATTTGATCGTTACAAAATGATGTTCTTGTTGAGATGTGAGAGAAGACGGATGGTGTTCTCAACGAGAGCACCATTTTGTAACGATCTAAATCTTAGATAACAGAAATAAAAGGATTGGCCAAGTACAGCAGGCGACCAAAGATGAGAGAGAAGACAAATGATTGGGGGTGGCCGGAGATTGGAGAGGCGAAGGGGTAGTCAGAAATAGACCAGAACAATTAAAACTTTATTATTTTTCCATACTCTGAATTACAGCCACTAGGCTATATCTATAACCTTCATACCCACATTTCAAAACACCTATTTACAACTATGCCATCCATATACTATACTCCCTTACAACATGCCCCCTCACAATTTTTAACATATTAAGAATAATAAGGGAAGAGTCAAAGACCGCTAGGGTTTTGAGCTTTTCAAATATAAGTTGAATATTATTAAAGAAAGAGGCTTATGGCTTCAACTGAATCATGTTGTTGCACAATGCCCCCTTTCCGGGGCTTTTTAGGTGGATGGGTGAGTGATGGTGGTTGGTGTTGGGGTTGTGGAACACTTCCGGTCCTCTTGTTTCTCACACCGGGTTAGCCCACGTGAGCTTAGAGGAATCGAAGTGTGATCCCCCTCCGACATATCTGGTCCCGACGACAGCGGGGGTCCGGGGGCAGCCGCCCCCGGCGGAGGTCCCGCTGACCGGACAGCGGGCAGGGGTCCAGGGGACAGCCGCCCCCGGCCCAAAAAATTTGGGGGAGATGTTTTCTCCAGTCGTCGAACTGGGTTCGACTTTCGTCGAACCCAGCTCGACGATCGTCGAACTGGGTTCGACGTCGAACGTCGAACGCAGCTCGACGTTCGACGCGTCGAACGCAGCTCGACGTTCGGGCCGAGTTCGACGATCGTCGAACGCCGATCGGGCCGAGTTCGACGATCGTCGAGCGCAGTTCGGCGTTCGACGATCCTTTCATGCTGATGCCTATTTAAGGCGTATTCCTGTTCTTTTTAGGGATACGGACGAAACAACGGCTGGCGGCGGCGTATTCTTTTGGAGGCATGTACGAGGTGTTTCGTTGGCGTCGATCCAGAAGGTTTTCTTCTACGGTTTCTTCTTGTCCAGAAGAGGAAGAAGGTAGGATCGGTTTTTTTTTAAGATCCTTGTAACCTTTGTTGTTATCTGTAACTTTCTGGTGAATACAAGAAGGGAGAAGAAGGGGAGAGAGGACGTAACCCGGTTTGGGTGAACCTCTGTATATCGCTGTGTTTGTGATTGTTCTGTTTTTTGCTCTCTGTGATTTGTTATTCGTATTCGAATTTCTTCTTCTCGGCGCTCCAGATTCCTTACAGTTGGAGATGTTGCGTTTGAAGATAAAGATAAAACAAATTTGGTTTTGTTTGTTTGGGTGGTAGCATTTTTGCACGGCGGTCATAAAATAGCATTTTGGAACGTTTGAGATGGAGAAATTAGATTTTCTGCTAGATGGCTATTTTGAGTGATTGGCTCCACAAAAAATAGGGAAAAACACCAAGCTATTCAAAATAGCTTGTGTGTTTTTTTTATGAAAAAGACTATTTATGATTACTATTTTTCTTGGCCTCAACAACTCAATCAAGTTCAACAGATCCACTCGGCAAACCATGAACCATACTAAACCCAACCTTCTTAACCAAACCCTCACTCCCAATTCCAGCTCTCAAACCTTCGGCCCGATCGAACCTCCCCACCGAGGCATAAACATTCGAAAGAAGAGCAACATGGCCGGCGTCCCCGGGACAGATCTCAAACACTCTCTGCCCAGCGGCTTCGGCGATCCCCGAATCCACGTTAATGCGGCATCCGGCGAGCAAAGCCCTCCACACGCCCGGAGCGAACTCCTCCGGCATCGAATCGGCGAACTTCTTCCCGTCGTCCAATCTGCCGGCGCGGGAGAGCATGTCCGCCAGGCACCCGTAATGCTCTCCTCTCGGTCGGATCCGCTTCTCCTTCATCATCTTCTCGAACACCAGCAGCCCCTCATCCACCATGCCGGAGTGGCTGCAAGCGCTCAAGACGTTCACAAATGTTATGCTGTCCGGCTCTTCGCCGCACCTATCCATCTCGTGAAAGAGAAGAAGCGCTTCTTCTCCTTCCCCGTTGATCCCGTGTGAAGATATCATCGCATTCCATGAGATAATATCCTTCTGAATCATCTCTTTGAACACTCCAACAGCAAGATCTGGTTCGCCGCATCTCCCATACGCAGCCACCAGGCTGTTCTGCACAAGAATACTTCGATTTAAACCTGATTTGAAGCTATGACCATGGAGTTGTTTGCACAGTAGAAGGCTAGCTAGCTCGCCGGAAGATACCAGTGAACAGATCAATGTTACTGAATCAAGATCTAATAAAGGTTCTTCTCTTCTCATCCTGATGAACAATTCAATCCCATCTTTATGTTTTTCATTATATGCATACCCAAACATCATCGCTGTCCATGATACCAGGCTCTTATCAGCGATCTGGTTAAACAGCATCCAGGCTACCCATAAGCATCCGCACCTAGAATACATCGTTATCAGAGCATTTGAAACTGGAAGCTCCGATCCAAATCCCAGGGCTAAGATTCGGCCATGGACAGCCTTCCCCTTCCCTAAATCTCCCAAAAGCGCGCATGCCGAGATGATATTGACCATCGTGACTGTATCGCCATTGATGCCGCAGGCTGTCATTTGAGAAAAGAAGTGCAGCGCTTCAGTAGGGTTTTCTAATTCCAGCATAAAACTCATCATGTTCGTCCAAGTGATCGCATCCCTGGTGGTCATTTTCATGAAGAAGATGCCGGCAATCTCTGAATTCCTGAAACTCGAGTACATATCAAGCACTGAGTTCATCAAGGCGACATCGGACTCCAATCCGATCTTAACGACATAGCCATGAATGCTTTCGCATGCTTCCAATGAGCAGCGATCCGTGCAGATCTGAGTGACGATCACCATGGTGATGCAGTTGGGCGTGATGCCCTCTCTCCGGAGTCTTTCGAATAGCAAAAAGCTTTCTTCGAATCGCTCATTGTGGGCAAATCCAGCAATTATGGCGTTCCAGGAAGCGAGAGCCGGCCTGTATGTTTCTCTGAACAATCTGTAAGCCTCCGCAGCCGCTCCGCATTTGGAGTACGAATTGAGCAGAGCGGTTCTAACGAATGAATCGGTTTCGATCCCCGTTTTCGTAGTGCTTCCATGGATACATTCTGCGAGCATCAAATTCTTCAGGCCGGTAGAGGCGAGCAAGACTGCCACGAAGGTGAAGGTATTGGGGCGGATTTCGAATCGCTGCATCTGACAAAACAGGTGAAGTGATTCAAGGTGGAAGCCGTTGCTCGCGTAGCCATGAATCATGGCGGAGAAGGAGAAGACGTTCTTGTCAGGCATTTCATCAAACAGGCTGATGGCTTGGCGAATTTCTCCCTCCCGGCAGAAAGCTTGGATGGCAGTGGCGACAGGCGGCTCGAGCTTGCGTGCACTGGTGTGAAGCCGGCGGCGGCAGAAATTTTGCAGTGAGCGGAGGAGGAATCTATGGCTCATAGATATGAGAGGTGGCGCCGTTGGTGCCGACAGGCGGCGCCGGGCCACCGGCGTGAAATTTAGGCGCCCGCGCCGCGCCCAATTTTTTGTGCTTTCCGGCCTTTATTTTACGGGTGCAAGATGGGTTCTCCAAACCCATTAACTACATTTATTTACACCTAGAGGCAGGATTTCGGGCAGAAGTGCAGAACAGCTTCCTGCTGTTGCTGCCCGTTTTGCGGGGCAGCTGCTGCGCGGTAGGCATTCGACCCAGCTTGGATTTCCTACGGAAATTCCTCGCTCGGCCTCCATGCGAATTGGCTCCACGGGAGATCCGCGGAGCCAAACTGGCCCAAGCTTGTAAACGACCAAAGCTTAGGGGTACGCTACCAAAAGGAAGAAATATTGTGTTAGGTATCGTAGGGTAACATTACCTACTGGGTTACTATTATGCATACGCTTAAATGGGCTTAATTAGTCGTACTTCAGCGTACGCACATCACACAGGCACACACAAACAGTTTTTGATATTAAAGGAGCATGGATTTGTTGATGCGCTACACAGAAAACCCCACGTCGCAGAAATCCAAAAGCCATTTTGTGCCAATCTGACACGACAAAAGTTGCGACTGACATGGAAAACACAATGTTTAACTCAAATGACGGTGGGGTGAGGGGGACTTACCCAAATTATGGTTCTTCACCACTTCCACGATCACGCCAAATGGGCCCTTTATATCCTTAGATTGCTTAAACCATCAAGAAGTTGAGTTAAATATTGGTGAACTAGTTTGTAGACGCCCATATACATTCAATAAACTCACTTTTGTGTAGGGCATAAAACATCAAATAATTTTTAAATCAAAAGGTGAACTCATAATTATACGCCTCATATTTCAATCAAATATCACATTTCTTGAAAAAATATCAATTGAACATGATTTTATATGTTTAAGAAAGTGCATTTATAATAGCAAGTCTGTTTACGTTATTGGCACCCTATATAAATACATAAAATTTAATTGTTCTGGTATATTTAAGAAAGTGCATTTATAATAGCAAGTATGTAGTGTTAGGTTGGGGAAATCGAAGGGCTGCTCCTCAGGTGAAGAGGAGGCAGCGGGAGGCAGTGAGCTGCATTCGCAGGCGTCGAAAGACAGTGGTGTCGCGTTGTTATTTGATTGTGCTCCTATGTGGGAGGGGAAGGAGGAAGAGAAGAAGCGAGGATCTTCTCCGATTTTATCGACACTCGAATTCAAAATACATGAAGAAATTTTTATATATTTTAAATGATATGTTATTAACTTGTTTGTGTGAAAATAGTATTTTATGAAGCGCTAATATCAGAGGAGGTCTAATAGCAAGTTCACAATTTTTTTTGTTTTATTTTAAGAGATGAGTCCCTAAACTAGGAGCAAAAGTAAGGTCCGAGACCCGGATGACACTATTGGTCCGGGACCAATGAGGCACCAACAAAGATATGGGGCCCATGCATTTTAGGCTTCTGATATACACTTTTATGTGGGATCCTTATCAGGTCTGACTTTCTCATTGGTTTCCCAGATATTTCTTTTCGTCCGAGTCACAAACGAAATTTTTTTCCCTAGACTAGACTGCATTTATTATTTTGATTCCTAAATCCATTTAAGCTACTTCTTTTTGAGGAAATGTCAGTTCTTTTTGTCAAGGTGACAAGCTAAAGTTGAGAAAGTAATAATTTAGGGTGGTGTTAAAGGCAGGGGCGAAACTAGGAATTTTTCTTAATCCGGGCACAATTTTAAAATAAATAATTAAATGCAAATCTTAAATAAATTTAAACTAATATTGCAATTAATAAAAATTTAATGATCAAAAAAACACATGTCATACCGTTCAACAGACCACTTTTCATGGACACATATTCTGAAATTTTGTAATAATAGTATCATTAGTAATACCCTCAGCAACATCTTTCTCCGTATAAACGATCATGCAGTCATTCATCCATTCATCTCTCATTCTGTTTCGTAAACGATTTTTTATAATCTTCATTGCAGAGAACATTCTTTCAACTGTAGCAGTTGCAACGGGTAGAAGACATGCCAACTTTAAAAGCCTGAAAACCAACTGATAGTGATCTTGTTTTTTCAACTCTACCAATAGTTTTAAAAGGCCACCAATTCCTTTACTATGAGAGAACATGTCGGTTGGTAAAGAGCGCATATCAATAATATACATATCAAGTTGTCCTTCAAGTAGTTGCAATTCTACTGGTGAGAAATCAGATGAGTACAATTCTGCGAGACGAATTAACTTTTGTTTATCAAATAAGGTAAATCGATCACTAGAGTCCAGAGAAGAAACACATAAAAGTAGTCCAGTCACGTCGTTTGCAAGATCCGCCAACAACATTCAACACAAGGTTAATAAGCGTGAAAATCTCTGCAACTTCAGCATTTCTATTGATATTATTGATATTCACATTCCTATTGAAATTGACTATAAGAGAATCCAACTGATGAAGTTAACTGACAAACCCAAAATTAACACACATAACACACACACACACAAATACATGAACACAAACTCACACATAACACACACTCACTCATGAACACACACACTCACTCATGAACACTCTCACACACACACACACATGAACACTCACGCACACTTTAACGCACATGAACACACACAAACACATACATGAACACACACAAACACACATTAACACTCACACATAAGTGATCACTCACTCATGAACACATGAACACACACACACATGAACAGCCCCCTAAACACACAAACACACGCATACATGAACACACACTCACACACACATGAACACTCACACACACTTTAACATACATGATCACACACACACATACATGAAAACACACACATGAAAATACATGAAAATACACACACACACATGAACACACATGAAAATACACACACACATAAGTGATCACACACACACACACAAGTGATCACACACTCATGAACACACATGAAAATACACACACACACACATGAACACTCACACACACTTTAACATACATGATCACACACACACATACATGAAAACACACACATGAAAATACATGAAAATACACACACACACACACACATGAACACACATGAAAATACACACACACATAAGTGATCACACACTCATGAACACACATGAAAATACACACACACACACACACGAACACTCACACACACTTTAACATACATGATCACACACACACATACATGAAAACACACATGAAAATACATGAAAAATACACACACACACACACACATGAAAATACACACACATAAGTGATCACCACGACGGATACTGCCACAACCTCCATCACCACGACGGTTCTCGCCACTGCTTCAATCGCAAAGGATGCCAACATAACCTTTTTTTACTCATAAGAAGTCTCATACTAAAGTTTATGGACTAAGCAAATATCTATCTGAATTGAAATAATATTCTAGAGCATGATAATCTTTTTTTTGTACTAATAAAAATTTTTTTTATATATGCAAAGCGAAGCGTACCATACCCTTTTTAACACATCGAAAAAATATTAACATTCTTATTTTTGTAAACGAATGAAGAGAGACATGAAACTCTTGACGACCCGCCTTGCGAGCAAGTTTGAGGTGAAAGATCTTTAGACCTGTGAGATACTTAAGATTGAGGTTAATAAAACATGGTGAAAAATCCTCATATTTCATAGATATAAGAACCAAGAATGCTTGGGTAGAAGCCCATGAATCACCAATAGAGGTTAATTATGGTATTGACAAATAAGATTGAAAGTCTATTTAAGGTGGAACAAGCTACCTGAGGTTGGTTGGACAATTTATTTATCCCTCTCATACGACACCATATATAGCCCAAGTGATGGAGTTCTTATTCAGTTCATGCATGCCCTAAATATCCATCATAAAGAAGCTGCTCAAAGGTCCCCGGTTACTTAAAGACTTCTAGAAAAAAGGTATTTTATTCTCTCCGGCTGATCTGATTGACCACAGTAAGTTGGTTGTAGAAGTCTTTACAAACACAAATTGGGTTGTCTTTGCCAAAGATAGAAAGATCAATTACTAGATATTGCTAATTCGGATGATGGAATCTCATAATTTGGAGAAACAAGAAACAAAATGTCATGGCTCGTTCTAGTTCAGAGGTTTGAGTTCAGATAAGTTATTCAAGGAACTTGTAAAGGATTTTGGTTAACAATTCTCTTGAGACACTTGAAACTTTTGTAATATTGTATCTATAAGATTATATTCTGATAATAAATCTAGAATTAGTATTACTCGTAAACTTGTTCTTAATAATCAAACAAAGCACATAGAGGTTAACAGAGAAGAAGAAGAAGAAGCAGAGAAGCAGATCAGGAGAGAAAAAAACAGAGAAGAAGAAGAAGAAGAAGAGAAGAAGAGAAGCAGAGAAGCAGAGAAAAAAAAACAGAGAAGAAGAAGAAGAGAAGAAGAGAAGCAGAGAAGCAGAGAAAAAAAACAGAGAAGAAGAAGAAGAGAAGAAGAGAAGCAGAGAAGCAGGGGAAAAAACAGAGAAGAAGAAGAAGAGAAGCAGAGAAAAAAAAAGTAAGAAGAAGAAGCAGAGAAAAAAAACAGAGAAGAAGAAGAAGAAGAAGGAGAAGAAGAGAAGGAGGAAGAAGCGATACCGGTTGCGAATCGCAGGATTCGGAGCAGCGGAGCAGCGAGAACACGAATCGCGAATCGCAGGATGCGGAGCAGCAAGGCAGCGAGAACGGCGGAACGGGTGTGGCAAAATCGCGAATTGCAGGGATGCGGAGCAGCGAGAACGGCGGAACAAGCAGGGCAAAATCGCAGGGATGCGCGATAAAAGTTCTCCCTCGTGAAATTTCACGAAAAATCATACCCGGGCACGTGCCCGGGTGTGTCTGACGGTGGGTTCGCCCGTGGTTAAGGCACACCATCTTCGGCTTTGTGCACACCGATACTATGTGCACCCATTGAAATTTTATGTGCACACCATCTTCTGCTTTGTGCACACCAATACTATGTGCACAGTCTGAGCAAACATAGCTGCAATGTATGTGAACTCGTTGGACGCCGTTGTCGTCTCCTTCATCAGAGCAAACAGATCAACGGCAAGGCGGTCATGGCCGTGCATCGCGAGCCCTCCAATCATCACGTTCCAAAGCATGACGTATTTGCTCGAAACCCGGCGGAACACCTCCAAAGCTGCTTCAACGCACCCGGATCTGCAGTACATGTCCACAAGAGCTGTGGGGAGGATGACGTTGCCGTGATTGCATAGTTTTTTTAAAAATGAAATACGTGTTATTTTGAACTGCGTCTTCTACGTTCATTTTCAGGAGAAGTGTTCAACATGAAAGTTGTAGATCTCGACGATATCTACAACTTTCATGTTGAACACTTTTTGATTTTAAGCCGTTTAGGTCTCCTATTTGGCCCTCGTAAAAAATCACGCGGAACATTTTAATGCTCCGCGTAATTTTTTCTGGAGGCCAAATCGGGGGCCTAAACGGCTTTAAATCAAAAAGTGTTCAATATGAAAGTTGTAGATATCGTCGAGATCTACAACTTTCATGTTGAACACTTCTCCAGAAAATGAACGTAGAAGACGCAGTTCAAAAGCGCGTATCGAGAAGGGGAAGGCGGGCTGCTTCAGCTTTAGTTGGGTGGGGTTTAGAAAACCTAAATTATTAAGGATTATATTTTTGATGGGTGTGCACATAGCCAAAAATGATGTGCCTTTAACACCACCCATAATTTATTGCTTGCACAAAATAATTTTTTATATGCAACCAATTTTAATTTCTAACATAATTGCACAACACCTGAAATCCTGAGTCCCTTGTTTTCTTCGCAACTCTCTCCCCCGTTCTGTGTCACGATCTTCCTTGGTTGCAGCAATCTCTTTCTTTTTGTGCCGTATTCGCCGCGATCTCCTTTGATGGCGGTGTCTTCCTCACAGCGGTCTCCCCTTTTTTGTGGCGTCGTCTTCCTTGTAACAATCTCCCTCTTTCCACGCATTGGTCGCCATAGGTTTCTTCGTAGGAGATCGCTGCCACTTCAACAGCAATGATGTGAACACGAACAAAATGTTGTCATGATCAGTTGGAGGGTATAACTGATCGGCGAACATTGATCAGATAGTGTGTAATTGATCTGTGATTGACAATCGCCTGCTGAGTAACTGACCGGCGATCGCCAATCGGGTAGTATAATGGATCGGTGTTTGCCGATCAAAGTGCGTGTTTTTCTGAAGTCATGCCGGAAATGGGCGTAAATGGCGAATTACAATATTAATTCTCATACTTAATTTGTGTCATAGTTTTGACTTTTTGCCGCAACAAATTATCGTGACAAAATTGATTTTCTCATAGTGTTTGCATCTACTTGGTATTATAAAAAAAACTCTGAGAAACCTGAATATATCTGTTTTGTGTCATATAAATGGAGTAGGTATAAAACATACAAGAATTGGAGGAGAAATTGTTCTAAAATCTTAACATGGTGTCTATATTAACTTATTGCCTTTGTGTGGAGAGATTAGAAAGAGTGTATGAACATAGACCACAAATCTATATTGCCTCATTAAAAATTGTCTAGTCTTAGTGAAATTAAGGCCATCATTTTGTTTGGTATATTGAATAATGATTATTACAACGACAAATGGTCACACTTCGTGTGCCGACACGAATAATAATGAAAATACATTTGTGATGTTTTCAACACAGATACAACTCATGTTCTTTTGAAATTAGTAATTGAAGCCAAGAGAGCCCCTTTGAGATTAGTAGAACACAACTCAAATTCTCTTTGTGCCTCCACATAAGTGGTGGCTTGAAATTCCTATGTACCTAGACTATATATGAGTTCTTTAACTCACAATAACTAAAAGATACCTACAAAAGAATATAAATCATTCGCTATGCTCCCGATTGGCTAACATTAACAACATTATCATTATTGAATAAATGTGACACTTAATAATGACCAAAGTTTCTTTATAGAGCCCCCCTCTCTCTCTCTCTTCTCTCTTTCTATCTCTTTTCTCTCTCTTCTATCTTTATTCCTCTCTTTGTATTTCAACTTGGAAGCCAAATCAACCCATGGCTACTAATGGTATTCCCCACCATCGGATGATCGCCTCCATTCATTTTAATTTAAGAAAAAAATGCACCATCAAACACCCCACTCAAGAAGAATGGATGCCCACCATCCATCTGCTCATCCAAAGGGACACTGACACCTATTTTTTTGCGATTTGTTGTTATAAGCAGATCAAAACTTGATTATTCGTAAATCAAATTTGATTATTCCCAGATCATGATAATGTCGCTCGAAGCATCCGGATGGAGATATAGGTGAAATCGTCTATCCGCTGCCTCTAGGTGGGTATAAATAGGCAAACTCTATGCGTTTCTACAGGTATTGGATATCCGTGTATCCGAACCGACCCGTTAAGCATCCGAACTCGTTAATTGTCCATGTAAACTTAAAATGAGGATCAATCGCTAGATCTAATGAAGAATTTGATACCTGTTGCCATAGATGCAGGACTGGCCGAGATTGCGATGGATCAAGAAGACGATCCGGTGCCGAAGTGATCGCCGGTCAGTTGTTGAATCCCGTCGACTGCGAAGGTGGAAGAGAGGCCGGTGCGGATGATCGTCGGCGCGGGTGAACGCCGTGCGGGTGTGGCTCTATCTCCCGATACCTATACCCCTTAACACGTAGCTCTCAATTTGACGGGATGTATTGAGAGTAAAGGCCCTTAGGGTCAGGAGGAGAACCACACCAAGTCTTATATACCGTTTCCCTATCCACCATCACAGATCAGAGGGCTACAGTTCATTGAACTTGAATTCTACACATGATGAGTCCACATTTATATTGAACTGCACCCTTGGTTAAGGCGCAACGAAAACGTGACTAGACCCGCTATGATCATAATTTATTGAGTCACATGAATGACCAAATTATTTAGACGACGAACATGATCTACATGACCCATAATGATCCATATTCAAAATATTATCTAACAGTCCAAATATACATTAACAGATCAAACTCATCTATATTCACCCCAATATTAATTTGACACATTTTTTATGTAATATTATATTTTTTTTAAAAAAATTATTCACCACTATTTTAAATTCTCCACTGCATCTATTTCCTAAAAGCCGATTCCCGTTTTTGATGGCAGCAGAATTTATGCTCTTCTAGCTTTCCAATATTCAAATCCATTTGGGGATCGGATAAGCTCTCAAGCACCCGCACGCAACAATCGGACCAACGCATTTAACCACTTTATACCTTCTGCCTTTTTTTTATTTCGATACCCCACCCACAAAAAATCGGAATATCGTAGAAAGAAAGCTTTTTTTCCCGTCACTGCTATCGAGTTCAGAGCGGAAAAAAAAGGAGCGAATCAGCTTCGGGGACTTGACTTTTATCTACGTTAATTTAAACTGCACCCAATCCATTTGCACACACTTTCGTACCAACAGATGGGTGAGTCAAGTTTGGACAGTTTGGTTATGTTTGGCATGGCGTTTTGGGAGCTGCTGCCCCGCTATTTTTGGCACTGCCCCGCCAAACAGTATTTCCGTCATCTCCAGTGGGAACAACCACCGTCCTAAAGTCGTGAAAATACCGTGATAAGTTGTGATTCACGGAAATCCTCCAGATTTGTGATGCCTGTTGCTACGCGGATTGTGCCTTGCAGGCTGAAATAACACTGTAAATATTATTCTTCCAAGCAGATTCATAAATTATGGCATTACTCTGCAAGCATTAGATTAGTCACTTACTCGTGAGAATGATCTTTTCTATCATTTTATTACATGATCTGACACGTGCATTTACTTAATTACGTAATCTGTTCTCCACATATCAAGTTTTTGGCGTCGTTGCCGGGAAAATGAAACTAATTTAGTGTCTTTTCTTGCAATATTAGTAAATCCTGAGTATTTAGAGCTTAAGTTTCTATTTTATTATTATTTTTATTTATAATTTTATCTTGCGCGTGTTCTTAATTTTAAAATTTTAAATAACATTTTTAGTTTAGTTTTATCATAATCTATTTTAAAGGTTTATTAAGCAGTTTATAAGTGTTTGATATAATTTTCGTGTGTAATTTGTTTTTGCTAAGAAGATTTAATTTTATTCTATTTGCGCTCGTTTTAGGTATAATAAAATGTATGCACATGTGAAATACGAGTGGTATGAATCGTTTAATCACAATACTAATGTGTGTGGTCTGCCAAGAGTGATCTTCCACAAAAAGATTGTTCATAAATGGAATTTGACGGGGGCGGATGGTGAGGAGGTGGTCAAAAAAGCTGCTTGCAGACGAGGATAAAGTTGAGGGCTCGAAACACGTTGTCGCCATCGCGCTTGTAGGCCGACTATATATAATCTTTACAAAAATGATCTTACAACATTAATGTGTTTATAAAAATTAAGACACATTTATCAATCTTGCGCTCTTACCATGATTTTAATTTACACAAGACAATATATCAAAGCAATAACTATATCCTGGCCCACTTTGGTTTTGTTCATGCTACACAATTTTATAATGGTTCTATGTAGGTAAGACTTATATGGGTTCATCACTTCCTATAATTTTTTAGTTTGACCTGCATTTATCTTTGGGCTACATATAACTGAATATGACTTGCATATAACATGACAATATATCAATCTTGTGCTCTTATCATGGTTTTAATGTACACTGTTCGTCCGATCAAATTTATTTGACGATGAGAATCCACAAACACCCTGATCCACGATCTCTATAACAGATCAGATCTATTCGCATTTTCGATGCAAGCATTTTAATGGACCTTTTGAAGCGCTATTATTTTCAAGCCTTGGTTCATTTTTTGTTTTCATAGTAAAAGTATGAATTGTATTGTACTGTTTTTTTGTGTTTTTATTAAGAATTTATTAAGTTAATTTAAACGATGTGCTTAATTGTCTATTATGAATGGTCTATTTTGCTTGGTGTATAATAGAATATATGAATTTTGTTTTTAAAGTTGGCGTGCATATATGAAATTTGACCTGCATGAATAAACATTTGATTTTCATATATTCGTGGCATGCATAAGATCAAAACCGGCCTGCATATAACATTGCTCTATATTTAAAATTTTCATTTGGATTTAGCTAAAAGTGGAATGACTTAGTAAGAGATTTATGCGAGGTTTGGGGGTGGCAGCAACATCGATGAAAATAATTGTGGTGGAAGGCGCTAGAGTTGTTCAAAAAACTATTGTGAAAGAGTTACATACTATTTGAAAAATCTCAATTGAACTTTTTATTTTAAAAATGATTTTACATTTTTGTTTGTTTGTTTAGAAGAACATTTTTTAATAATATTTGTTTAATTTTTTAATAATAAAATTATATTTTACGCTATCACATAGATAATTAAATATTATATAAATCTTAAATAAGAAGTCTATAAAGGGTCATGGGCGATAAGCAAATATCACGAATGAGTGAAGAATCGCAAATGAGAGAAGAAAACATTTGAATAAATGAAAAAAAATTGATAGAGAAATTGGGTTTTAGAAAAATCTATTGGACCGGCTTCTAAAGAAGCCTCCATAACATCTTTTTTGTAAAAGTTTTTTTGAAAAATCGCTCAACCAAACAACTTACAAAGAGCAGTGGAGGTGAGAATTGAAATTTTCCCACCGTCGTTGCAACCCCAAATAGACAGATTCCGTTTAGCTCGTTATTTTTGCTCTGTTGTGTACTTGTGTTTGAGTACAAACTGTTAAGGAGGGGAAGCCCCAGTCTTTCTAACTACAGTCCAAACATAACCACCTCCAACCAAATCTCTCAGGAGCGTGAGCAGCCGGACTGTGAATCCTCTAGTAGGTTGTTGAGGGGCTAGATTTGATCCCCCGACCTCCTTTATAATCATTCCCTCAAATGACTGCGAGTAGCAGAAGCATTGTCACACCATATACGTACCTAGATAATACCTAAATATCGCAAAAAATGGGGCCCACACCAGGGGCGGACCTATTAAGGGCCTAGTGTGGGCAGCCGCCCACACTGGATTTTAGCGATATTAGGGTTTGCTCGAAAGCCGCAGCCCGCGATCCATCTCCTCCGCACGACCGAACGCCCCCGCTGCTCGACGAAGACGGAAGACGGAAGAGGGAAGACCTAGGGTTCTCCTCCCGGCTCCCGCCCTCCTCCGCGCAGACCGCGCTCCTGATGGGCTCGACATAAACCCAAGGCGACTCCTCCAGTCCTCCTCCGAGCTCAACAAACCATTTGGGTTGATTGATTTCTTTCCTCATTAAGCTTCTCGTTCGGTCGTTCCTCGCTCCACATAGAATCCCATCCAATCGTCTTCCTCAACGGGAGCAACTTGGGATGTTGGGCATCACCGCATCAGCCATTCAGGCATTCTGCATTCAGCCCTCTTTAGTTGGAGATCGACAGCGCTATTAGAAATTGCAGTGAATCAGTGATCCAAGTACCAGAACACGGCGCGACCTACCGCCTACGTGATTCGGAGGGCTTTTGCTCTTCACAAGTATGCTTCTTTCCTTCTTCTATATGCTACCCGCAATTACTGGTTCCTGCAATCCTGCTACCCGCAATTTCTGGTTCCTAAATTGTTAGGAATGAATTTCCATTGGATTTTCAATTTCTTTCAGTAGCATGTCAGATATCGAAAGCAGATATTTGTTAATATGATTTTTTCAATCTAAATTTGTTAATATGATTTTTCATTATTTCCTTCAATGACATACTCATTTTTCTAGCTGCTGTCGTGGTGGTATATTTGAGCTATGGGAAATATAAGATGAAGTGATTGTTCGGAATGCTTTAGTGACTGTCTACACTAAACTAACATGGTGCAATATGGACATCTCCAAAGACAGAAATTTATAATTTTAACACTCCCAATTTTATTTCAGAAACAACTTGACTGACGTAATTATCTTTTAATTGCAATCCGATTGTGCTCCGAGCAAACAAACTACTAATTGAATATTATTTTGATCATTGTATACAATTGGTTAATCTTACTTTACAAGTCAAAGACCGATTGGAAATTTTCGAAGATGTGACATGCTTATCTTAGAACTGAAATCATGAACATGTGTTTACTTACTGCTCACTTTTAAGCTGAAGTCATGTATTTTTGACTCACTCAATGAAAATCATCTTAGGGATTACCAATGAATTATCGCATGCATTACAAAGGAACGATCAAGATCTTGTAAATGTTATGACTCTTGTCAGAATTTTCAAGATACGACTACAAGCAATGCGAGATAATGGATGAGATTCTATATTACGTGAAGTAACTATCTTTTGCCAAAAAAATGATATTATTGTTCTAAGTATGGAAGACAAATTTGTAGCTCGAGGGAGATCAAGACGCAGATCAGAAGACAATACAAACTTTCACTTCTATCGTGTTGAATTATTTTATGCAGTTATTGATCTACAACTTACCGAACTAAATTGTCGATTTGATGAAGTGAACACGGAATTGCTTCTATGTATGACATGTTTAGATCCAAGTAATGACTTTTCGGTTTTTGATAAAAAAAAAATAATTCGATTTGCTGAGTATTATCCGTTGGATTTTTCTTCAATTAATATAATGGAGCTTGATAATCAACTGGAAAGTTATATTTTAGATGTTTGCTCAGACAGTGAATTCTCAAATGTGAAAGGGCTTGGAGGATTAGCTCAAAAGTTAGTACAATTGAAGAAGGATGCTCTATACCCATTGTTGTATTTGCTCATAAAGTTGACACTATTATTACCTGTTGCAACTGCAAGTGTAGAAAGAGCTTTCTCCGCAATGAAGATTATTAAAACATCATTACGCAATCGGATGGGTGATGATTGGATGAATGGTTGTCTAGTAACGTATATTGAAAAAGATATCTTTTCCACCATCAACAACAAAGTTATCATGGAATGTTTTCAGAACATAAAGTATCGAAGAGGAGTGTTGTAATCAAGTATGTAATCTTATTTTGTTAATTAAAAATGTCCTAATTTAAATAATTTTTTTTTTCAAATTTGTAGTCATTTTTTATCGTACATAGCAAATTTTTTTATCGTTATTTTATTGAACACCCCCTCTAAAAAATTTTGCTGGATCCGCCACTGGCCCACACCCCAACTTTTATAACAAAACACCCCACTACGAATTAATTGAGGAAAAAAATGTCAAAAAAATTTTATGCCCATTTTTTATGATTTTTAGATAAATTTTAAGTGTGTAGTTCAGTCCATAGTTTATAGTACATCAGAACTAATAATATTTTCGGAGAGCGGGGCTAATTACCGGAGCAACCAAGTGATGCGTCATATCGTCCAGTTTTGACGCCGTCAGTTGGTCCCCTCGCGACCGTCAGAACTGCGGGCCATGCCGTACGCCCTCGCGCCACCTCTGACTTCTGACAAATGACATCGGGTCGTCACGCCGTCACGGGCTCCCGGGTCAAGCCCTGCAAACGGAGTGCAACGTCATTCCGTCCGTCAGAGCCCCGTCCGTTGGGCATGCAACTCCCTCCTCCGTCTTCTCCGAATTATCTCCGTCCGGTCACGTTCGGGCATCATGAGAGCCAGGCCAGTACTGCAGCTTCAGTCTCCCGCTCTCTTTCTCTCTCTAGCTCCCTTTCTCTCTCCATATCTTCTGATTCTCCCACCATTAACGCGAGCTCGATGCTTATTCCTCCCTAAACCCGCCATTAAATATTCGACGCCTCGCCACCCTCGCATTTCTTCAACCGCCGCGAAACCAGAATGACGACGGCGTATCAGCTTGGCCTCTTCTTTTCTCTCTCATGGTTTCGGTTGTTTTCCTGCTCGCCGGCGAGGGATATCGAAGCGTTGGTTTTGCTCAGAGACGCAATGGCTGGGCCGGGTGGGACCGGCCTCCGAAATTGGAACGCCGGCGCGAAGAATCCCTGTAGCTTCACCGGCGTCACTTGCGACGGAGACGCTCGCGTGGTGGCAATCGACGTCACTTTCCGAAAATTAAACGGCACATTGTCGCCGGAGATTGCCCTTCTCAACCGCCTCGTCAACCTCACCGTCTCCGGAACCGGTATCCACGGACGTCTCCCGCGAGAGATCGCCGCCCTGAACTCTCTCAGGCTGCTCAACATCTCCAACAACTTCTTCTCCGGCGAGTTTCCCGATATAGAAGGCGGGCTGGTGTCGCTGGAGGTGATAGACGCGTATAACAACAATTTCTCCGGGCCGCTGCCGCCGGGCTTCGCGATTCTTCCTCGCCTGCGGTATCTGCACCTCGGCGGGAACTTTTTCTCCGGCGAGATTCCGGATGCTTATTCCCGCATTGGTAATTTGGAGTATTTGGGGCTCAACGGAAATGGACTCTCCGGTATAATTCCGGCGAGCCTCAGCAAGCTATCCAAGCTCCAGGAGATGTACATTGGGTACTTCAATGTCTACGATGGAGGAATTCCGATCGAATTCGGATTGCTTACCTCTTTAATCAGACTCGATATCGCTAATTGCAACATTTCCGGCGGGATTCCGGCAACACTTGGCCGGCTCAAGCTGCTCGACTCGCTCTTCCTTCAGCTCAACCGTCTCTCCGGACCAATCCCGCCGGAGCTGGGTGGGCTCGAGAGCCTCAAATCACTCGATCTCTCTGTGAACGATCTCACCGGTGAGATTCCGGCGAGCTTCGCCGCTCTGAAGCAGCTCATGCTGTTCAACCTCTTTCGCAACCACTTATACGGCCGCATCCCTCCATTTATTGCCGAGTTCCCCAATTTAGAGGTATTGCAGCTGTGGGAAAACAACTTCACATTCGAGCTGCCGGAGAAACTGGGACAGAACGGACGCCTCCTCAAACTTGACGTGGCCACGAATCGTCTCACAGGGACGATCCCGCCGGATCTCTGTGCCGGCGGGCGGCTTCAGATTTTTGTTTTGATGGAGAATGGATTCTTTGGCAGAATTCCGGAGAAGCTTGGCGGCTGCAAATCCTTGACACGCGTAAGACTCGCTAAGAACTACCTCGACGGAAAGATCCCCGCCGGCCTTTTCGACCTCCCTGCCGTCGATATGCTCGAGCTCAGCGATAACTATCTTTCCGGTGAGCTCCCGCAGGTGATAGAAGGGGATAAGCTCGGTATGCTCCTGCTTTCCAACAATTGGATTTCTGGCCCAATTCCTCCCTCGATCGGAAACCTCACCGGCCTACAAACACTCTCGATTGAATCCAACCGGATCTCCGGCCAAATCCCTGCTGAGATGGGGAATCTCTCCCAGCTCTCCAAGCTCAATCTGAGCGGCAACGATCTAATCGGCGAAATTCCTCGGGAGCTCACCCAATGCTCGTCGCTGGTGTCCCTCGATCTCAGCCGCAATAGGCTTACCGGCGGAATCCCGTTTCAAATGTCGAAATTAAAGATACTCAACACCCTGAATCTCTCACGAAACGAATTTGACGGCGTGATTCCGTCGGACATCCAGCGGATGCAGAGCCTCACCATAATGGATCTCTCCTTCAACAATCTCTCCGGCCCGATCCCAGCTCAGGGACAATTCCTCGTGTTCAATGCGAGCTGGTTCGCCGGAAACCCCAACCTTTGCGGCGGCGGGATTCATCTCCCCTGTTCTACCAACCCTGCCTCTTCTCCTTCTGGCTCAGGCAAATCCTCCCGTTCCAAGAAAATCGTGTTAATAATAGTTCTTTCCGTTTCCGCCATTCTAGCGGCAGTTGGCGGCGTGAAGGCATGGTCGGTACGGCGCAGCCGTCGCCGGACGGAAACATGGCAGATGACTTCGTTTCAGCGCCTCCAATTCACGGCCGAGGATGTCGTCGAGTGCCTCAAGGACGACAACATCATCGGCAAGGGTGGCGCCGGGATCGTCTACCGCGGCACGATGGCGGACGGCGCCGATGTCGCGATCAAGTGCCTCGTCGGGCGAGGCGGCGGAAGCGATCCGTACGACCGGGGTTTCGCCGCGGAGATCGCGACGCTCGGAAAAATCCGCCACCGGCACATAGTCCGCCTCCTCGGCTTTGTTTCCAACCGGGACGCCAACCTTCTTCTCTACGAATACATGCCCAATGGCAGCCTCGGAGAACTCCTTCACGGCGGGAAGGGCGCTCGTCTCAGCTGGGAATCCCGGTGCCGGATCGCCGGCGAGGCAGCCAAAGGGCTGTGCTATCTCCACCATGATTGCTCTCCTCTGATAATTCACCGTGACGTCAAGTCCAACAATATCCTTCTTGATTCCAATTTTGAGGCCCACGTCGCCGATTTCGGCCTGGCCAAGTTCCTCCACGACTCCGGCGCCTCCGAATGCATGTCCGCCATTGCCGGCTCCTACGGCTACATCGCACCAGGTACATGCACTTCTAATTAAACCGATTATAATTTTAGATAATATATATGGCTACTTTAATGCATTCTAAGCACAATTTTAGTGCCGTTTGGCGCTCGATTGCGGCAGTGAACAAAGTGATTATGAATTGTCTTTCAACAACGCCCAACCAAACGTAAGAAACTTTTGTAAGCTATAAACAATATCTAGGGCACAAACCCTAGGGCGCAGCGGAAAGCTTAAATAGGATCGAGTATAGGGATTTATACCTCCGGCCATTGGGGGCCAATGAGAGCAACTGAAACGGGATGAACGAACGCTGACTGAAGTCGCCGGAGGCCGGAGAGGGCCAAGGAGTTGGCTGCCGGCGGGATCTGGAGTGCACCCAAACCAAAAAAGCTGAATGCAGGTCGGACCTAGGGCAGCACCTGCTGGGGAATGGGGGAAGAAGAAACCCGGCAGCACAGATGTCGCCTGGGCTGGGATCTGGAGTGCACCCAAAACTAGGGCTGGTAACACCGTCGGATGTCGCCCCGCGACAATACCGCGACAGTACCCGCGGTAACACCGACGGGCGAGCGCTGCGCAGACGCAGGGAGGTGCGACGGAGGGCTGGAGCACGGGCGGCGCTGCAGACCTAGACTCCGGTGGTGGCCTCCTCTCACGGCAGCGGGGAAATCGCGAATCGCGATTTCAGGGGGAGGAGAGCTGCGGGAAAACGGCTCGATATTTAGGGCTTCTTGATTTTTGGAGAGAAAACCGGATAGATGGATTTAGATGGGTTTGCATCCTTATATACTCCAAATCAAGGGCCTCAAATTAACCCTTAGCGATCGGAGCCGTCCATCCTCCCATCTAGAGGATCGTGACTAAAAACCCGATCTTAACATAAACCACGTGTCACTAATGGACCTAGAGAGTCACCACTTTATACTAGTCACCCTAGCGGACTCCTACGAGTTGAATCATGAAGGTAATCTAACATTCTCCCACTTGATTCAACAGGTGAGAGATCCCCTTATCATTTAGAAATTTATAATAAGTATGTTTTTATATGAGTAAATAACTAGACTCATAGGGTGATAGTGAAACAACAAAGAACTATCGTATGGCCATACTAAATTAACAAGAACGACAGTGACTCTGGACCCAAACCTTATGTGACGTCTGTATACTTGTATAGGACGTCACGACTACATGAATTGTGGCGGTTGTATCTAAATGGTGGATACTTCTCTTCCATAATCACAGTGTAATCATTAAATCCTACCAAGTGCTTTATGTGGTATCAATCTTTATGAGTGGATGCTCCCACTCTTTTAACGCAATATAATATCTTTATCATTACTTTAGAGTGCACAATAGATAAAGAACAACTGAAAAATTGCATTAATAAAAGGAGAGTTACAATAAACAGTCATGACCAATTAACCATCAAATGAGTCCACAAATCCCATTCTGTCAACATGACTTTTGAACAACTTGGGTGGGAGCCCCTTAGTCATGGGATCTGCTACCATGAGCAGTGTGCCTATATGCTCAATGATGATTTTACTCTCCTTTACGTTCTCTCTAACTACCAAAAACTTGATATCAATGTGCTTGCTGCGACTCCCACTTTTGTTGTTCTTTGCAAAGAACACTGCTGCAGCATTATCACATAGAAGCTTCATTGGCTTAGGAACTGTATCCATCACCCTAAGCCCTGAAGAAAAATTCTTCAACCACAATGCCTGCTTAGTTGCTTCATAGCATGCAATGAATTCGGCCTCCATAGTCGAGGATGCAATAAGTGTCTGTTTGACACTCTTCCATGCCACTGCACCACCGGCCAACATAAACACGTAGCCGGACGTGGATTTCCTCGAGTCTTGGCAGCCTGCAAAATCTGCATCTGTGTATCCGACTAGTTCCAAAATGTCGGACTCTCTATATGTAAGCATGTAATCTTTAGTCCCTTGGAGATATCGCAAGACTTTCTTGACTGCTGTCCAGTGCTCCATCCCAGGGTTACTTTGATACCTTCCCAACATCCCTACAACGAAAGCAATGTCTGGTCTAGTGCAAACGTCTAGATAGACCAAACTGCCAACGGCAGACGCATATGGTATGTTTTTCATCGACTCCAATTCCAGAGAGTTTTTGGGACATTGTGACAAACTAAACTTGTCACCCTTCACAATAGGAGCTATTGAACTAGAGCAATTTCTCATATTGTACCTTTCCAGAATTTTGTTGATATAGGCCTTCTGAGATAACCCTAAGATCTTTCTAGATCTGTCCCTATGTATCTCAATTCCTATAACATAGGAAGCCTCCCCTAAATCTTTCATGTCAAAATTCTGAGAGAGAAATTGTTTAGTCTCCCATATCATTCCCAAATTATTACTTGCCAGCAAAATATCGTCAACATATAGGACTAAAAACATGAATTTGCTCCCACTGACCTTTATGTATATACATTGATCCACAATGTTTTCCTCGAAACCAAATGAGGTAATAACATTGTGAAATCGTATATACCATTGTCGTGAGGCTTGTTTGAGCCCATATATTGACTTCTTTAATTTGCATACCAGGTCAAGTCCTTTCTCTGAAACGAAACCCTCAGGCTGACTCATGTATACTTCCTCTTCAAGCTCCCCATTTAAGAATGCCGTTTTGACATCCATCTGATGTAACTCCATGTCAAAATGAGCTACTAGGGCTAAGATGATCCTTAATGAGTCCTTCTTAGATACCGGAGAGAAGGTGTCATGGTAATCTATGCCCTCCTTTTGAAGGAAACCTTTGGCAACAAGTCTTGCCTTATATCGTTCGATGTTACCAGAGGTGTCAACTTTTGTCTTATAGACCCATTTAGAGCCTACAACACGAAAGCCTTCTGGTAACTCTACTAGATCCCATACTTGATTGTTTGCCATTGAGTTTAACTCATCCTTCATAGCTTCATACCATTTTTCAGAATCTGTACGGCTCACGGCCTCTGAAAAGGTGATGGGGTCATGATTGAGTCCAGACATATAGTCGGTCTCTTGCAAATATACAACGTAATCAGCTGAAATAGCCGATCTTTTGACTCTTGAAGATCTCCTTAGATCTGATTGGTCTAGTGGTTGTGGTGCAGTCTCCACTGGTGGTGGTGCCTGAATGACTGGTTCACAAACCACATCCTCACGAGAGCTCTGGATAGGAGGATCAGGGATCGCTTCTTCATGGGCTGGGATCTGAATAGGTAGGGGTTGAGCCAAAATAGGTATGATCCCACCAGGTTCAACACCACTACCTGAAGGTGCAGTTTCCTGCACCTCTTCTATCACAGCTCCATGAGTACGGCTCTCAACAGTGTTGAAATCCTCAAGAAATCTTGCATTTCGTGCTTCTACAACTTTAAATGTGTGAGAGGGACAATAAAATCTAAAACCCTTGGATTTTTCCGCATAGCCAATGAAAAAACCACTGACTGTCCTTGGGTCTAATTTCTTCTCATGTGGGTTGTACACCCTAACCTCTACTTGACAGCCCCATATGTGCATGTGATTCAAACTGGGCTTCCATCCATTCCATAGCTCAAAAGGTGTTTTTGGAACCGACTTGGATGGAACCCGGTTTAAGACGTACACGGCCGTTTTCAAGGCTTCACTCCACATGCGAGGAGGGAGAAATGAGACACTTGTCATGCTCCTTACCATGTCCATCAAGGTACGATTCCTTCTTTCGGCTACACCATTTTGTTGTGGCGTGCCAGGAGTCGTATATTGTGCTATGATTCCGTGTTCCTGAAGGAATTTAGCGAATGGACCAGGTCTTTGGCTTCCTTCTGTGAACCTACCATAATATTCACCACCCCTGTCAGATCTCACGATTTTGATACTCAATCCAGATTGTTTCTCTACCTCTGTCTTATAAACCTTAAAAGCATCGAGTGCTTCAGATTTGTCATTCAGAAGGTATAGATACATGTATCTAGTGAAATCGTCAATGAAAGTGATGAAATATTCTTGACCATTTAAACAAGGAGTGGTAAATGGTCCACAGATATCAGTGTGAATTAACATCAGTTTAGAATCGCTTCTTCTGGCTCCTTTACTGGACTTGCTAGTATGCTTTCCCTTTATGCATGCTATGCAAGGTCCAAAATCAGTGAAGTCAAGTGTCTGAAGGACACCTTCCTTCACTAATCTTTTAAGGCGCTCTATGGAGACGTGTCCTAATCTCCTGTGCCATAAGCTAGATGAGTTGTTATTCTTCACAGTGATATAACTATTATTATCATGCGTTGTAGTGAAAGATTGCAAATAGTTTAAATCTAGATCTAAACTATATAACCCATCTGTCAATATACCAGAACCTATAGTTACTGCATCTTTAATAATCAGAAAAGAAATGTCTTTAAACTGAAAATCAAAGCCCGTAGGCGCTAGTCTGGATACAGATAACAAGTTTTTGGAAAAACTGGGAATATAAAAAGTCTTCTCGAGATCCAAAATGTATCCGGTCTTGAGGACGAGTCTGTATGTCCCAACACCTTCAACAGAAGACGGCATCTTGTTTCCCGAGTAGACGCAGAGTTCTCCTTCACTGGGTTTCCTTAGACTTTGAAACCCCTGCATCACAGTAGAGACATGGATTGTAGAGCCCGAATCAATCCACCATCTGTTATGAAAGTTATGAGAATTTACAAAATTTGATTCATAACAAACTAAAGATGTCATACCTCCAGTCTTAGTGAGCCATGCTTTGTACTTATGGCAGTCCTTCTTCATGTGACCCTTTTTCTTGCAGAAAAAACAAGTTGATAGCTTTGAGTTGTCCGGTTTCTTTATGGAACCTGCTATCCCCTTGCCTTTATCCCTTGAGTCACCCTTAGGTTTGGAGGACTGCCCTTTCTTGTGTGACACAAGATTCACTGACTCCATTTTCTCCTGCTTCAGCCTGCCTTGTTCTTGAACACACATGTTCAGAAGCTCATTCACCGACCATTTTTCTTTATGTGTCATATATGACACTTTAAATGCGGTGTAGTCGGCGGGCAAAGAAGTCAGAATGAAATGGACCAGAAATGACTCGGAAAAATCGACATCTAAAGCCTTCAGCTGAGCAGCTGTGTCTCTCATCTCCATAATGTGTCCCCTTACACTTTCTGTTCCTTTCAGCTTCATGGAACAGAGCTTTGTCATTAGGGTGCTGGCCTGAGCTTTATCCGAGGTGACGAACTGTTCATCAATGGCCCCCATCAGTTCTTTAGCAGTTCTGCATTCGGGGATAGATCCCCTTATGCTCTGACTGACGTGGGTCTTGATAACCATTATACTGAGACGATTGGATCTCTCCCATCGCTCGTACAAGGTACAGTCAACCGGTGTGCTCTCCGTCGTGGGAGGAGCGGGCTCCTCAGTACGGAGAGCCAAATCTAGATCCATGCACCCTAAAGCTAGAAGCACCTTATCTTTCCATATTTTATAATTGTCCCCGGTGAGAGTAGGGATGAACGACGTTGGGTCGATTACAGTGTTAAAAACTGCAAAAAATTATAAAAAGAACACGCTTACTATTAATTTTAAAAGCAACTTGAAATAAGAGCGATAAGCATTGAGATAAAATTATTTTTAACAATTTAACTCATGTCAATTGTTAATGAGGATAATCCAGTCTCCCTTTGGGCAAAGACTGCTAACGCATTGGATTTAACCTTACTAAATTTGTATAGCTAGAAGGACAAAATGTCACGGTTAATGGAATCTCATACCTTTGGGCATAGAGACCCATTAAGCTTGGCATTCGCCTACTACTATAACCCAATTAAATTCTATTAAGTCATTTATTATTTCCCTGTGGGGCTATATAACAAATAACACAAGAATATAATCGCAATGTGCAAAAAATATGAGCAAGTGATTCAAAACACACCCCATGATGCGTTTGCCGGAAATCACGTTAACGGGCTTATCAGAATGCTTTGGCTATTTCTGAATAAACTCGATAACCATTTATGCTAAAATTTGCACTAGAAAAACTTGAGCTCATGAGAAAAGATCCGAATCCGATCACCAAAAAGGTCCCCCATATGCAACAATCTCCATATAGCCCGTCTTTCTTTGACATCCTTTCTTCGACGTTGAAGTGCTCCTCTCCTTTCTTTAGCCTTGCAACTCCATGGCCATAGGAAAGTTGAATCTTCAACGAAAAATAGCTCCAAGTGCATATAAGGGTGACGGATATGGGGATCGGATTCGGGTCAAGAGTGCAAAAAATATTCGTTGCCACTATTACATTCCAGATGAAAAAATAATATTACATAGCCATGAAAAAATATTACAACATCACAACGTGGCAACGAACATTTATTACAACCCTTACACAACAAATGAGCAACCAAAAGAACGCGTTGTTTTGGATGAAATCGTCACAGATTTTCAAAGGAAAAAACAACACAAGTTTTGGAAGAAATCATCTCAGATTTGTTGAAAAAACTCATCACAATTTTGGAAGAAATCATCACAGATTTAGGTAAAAACGGATGAGAAAACCCCTATTTTCGCTCTGATACCAAATGTAAGCTATAAACAATATCTAGGGCACAAACCCTAGGGCGCAGCGGAAAGCTTAAATAGGATCGAGTATAGGGATTTATACCTCCGGCCATTGGGGGCCAATGAGAGCAACTGAAACGGGATGAACGAACGCTGACTGAAGTCGCCGGAGGCCGGAGAGGGCCAAGGAGTTGGCTGCCGGCGGGATCTGGAGTGCACCCAAACCAAAAAAGCTGAATGCAGGTCGGACCTAGGGCAGCACCTGCTGGGGAATGGGGGAAGAAGAAACCCGGCAGCACAGATGTCGCCTGGGCTGGGATCTGGAGTGCACCCAAAACTAGGGCTGGTAACACCGTCGGATGTCGCCCCGCGACAATACCGCGACAGTACCCGCGGTAACACCGACGGGCGAGCGCTGCGCAGACGCAGGGAGGTGCGACGGAGGGCTGGAGCACGGGCGGCGCTGCAGACCTAGACTCCGGTGGTGGCCTCCTCTCACGGCAGCGGGGAAATCGCGAATCGCGATTTCAGGGGGAGGAGAGCTGCGGGAAAACGGCTCGATATTTAGGGCTTCTTGATTTTTGGAGAGAAAACCGGATAGATGGATTTAGATGGGTTTGCATCCTTATATACTCCAAATCAAGGGCCTCAAATTAACCCTTAGCGATCGGAGCCGTCCATCCTCCCATCTAGAGGATCGTGACTAAAAACCCGATCTTAACATAAACCACGTGTCACTAATGGACCTAGAGAGTCACCACTTTATACTAGTCACCCTAGCGGACTCCTACGAGTTGAATCATGAAGGTAATCTAACAACTTTGGCTTTGTTTGGTGCTGCGGTGGTGGTTGTAGTGAAAATGGTGGTCATGAAACGTCGTTCATCTCACCTAAAAATTCATGCATTGTATGCTCAAAATTATTTTATTTTCTTGTTGACAGTCATAACTTTGTCTTGCAAAACATGCATTTTAATGATAATGACGTTTTTTGTTAAACTCACCTGAGCAGCGCCAAACAAAGGTGCAATTTTTGCTTCTTAGGGATTAATCCTGACCATTTTGCTTTAGCCCAAGAAATCGAATTCATTCAACTAAAAATCAATTTAAACATGGCGTGAAATTACACGCTCCGATATTTTCCCTGTATCAAACCCAAAATTATTTCTAGCCTAACATAAACTTAGGCTTCGTTTGACATGGTAATGGTGGCCGTTCATGAAGTGGTCATGAACGGGTCATGAACCGTCGTCGCTCTGGACTGGGATCCTCTCCAGTTCACGCGAACTGGAGGGGATCCAGTTCGCGGCTAGGATGAAGCCAGGCGAGATTGAATGGCAGTCAGGCGAGATCGGCTGAAAGGCGAGTGGGCCCTGCGAGTGCAGGTTTATTTCTTTCCACCGTCCGATTTTGGAGAGACAATCAAGGCCGTGAACTGGACCCCTCCATTTCGCCCGAAATGAAGGGGATCCCTGTGTCGTCGCTCCTGAACACCCAATCTCAGCTATCACGCATTTTTTACTCAAAACTAATTTATTGTCTTGACAGCGGTCCCTTGCCAAAGAACCTGCCTCAAATAAAGCATTAATTTAGCAAAGAGAATACATAAGAACATAATTATAATTAATGTTATTTTATCTTGGAATTTCGGATTCGCTGTGCCAGGCTTTTTTCGCCTGCTCAATTAAAGTCAAACTCCGTTGACTTAAGTCTGACCAGTTTTGGATGGACTTGGTTCAGACTGCAGAGCCGAGAGGTCCTGTCCGTAATAAAGTCGGCCGTCTTATTGCCTCCGAATTGAAATAAGAACATGAGTGATTGGTATTTTTTTTTTCCCAACTCAGAATTTTAAAAACATTTTATTTTCTTTTGTATTTAACTGCAGCCCAAAATTTAAAACCATAATCTCTCCCGTATCTCGTCTTCAATCACGGCCAACTATTTGCGTATCTCTTTTGGTTCCTCGTTACTCTGGTCAAAGCTGCCCGTTACCTCCATTCTCGACTAACAATGGGATGCGAAAAATTAAATTTAAGTTTTTGGGTTGAGGTTAGTATTCGGGTAGGACAAGCTAAAATTGGCTTGCCCTTAATAATCGCCTTAAAAAAAATTATTAAATTAATTAATTAATCAATTTTTTTGGTCGCAGAATATGCGTACACGCTGAGGGTGGACGAGAAGAGTGATGTGTACAGCTTTGGGGTGGTCCTCTTGGAGCTGATGACGGGGAGGCGGCCGGTGGGCGGATTCGGTGACGGAGTTGACATCGTGCAGTGGGTGAAGAAGATGGTGGCTGAGGCTCCGGTTGGAACTGTGCCGGCGATGGCGGTGGCGGACAAACGGCTGGCCCCTGAGCCGGTAGCGAAGATCACGATGCTGTACGGCGTGGCGATGATGTGCGTGGAGGAGAAGAGCGAGCTGCGTCCCACGATGAGGGAGGTAGTGAAGATGCTGTCGGAGCCGGCGTCTTCTGCGTCTGCGGCCGCCGATAAGTTCGCCGGAAAGATCACGGATTTGTTGGATCTTTGATAGATCCAGCTACCACGCGCGCCAGTTTCAAAAAAAAAAAAAAATTGAATCAATTTGCTAAGTTCTGTGGAAGGGAAATTATCTTGGATTTGATGGATTTTTGAATTGGTTTCAGATTTCTTTGTTCGAGATAGTCAACGGCAACTGGCGAGGCTGCATTTTTGGGTTGTTGTTGACTTGTTGTTGTTGTACAGTACTGTGCTAGGGTTTTTGTAAAAGGTCTTTCATGATATGTGTTTGATGTTGTTGCCTGTGTTTTACATTTCATCAGCAAACATTAAAAATCTCAAGCTGTAATGCATTGATTTTAAAAGACAATAACTATAGGCAGACCTGTTTCAGCTATATGCAGGTCACGTAATTTCACAATTGTTAGGTGCAGGTCTATACGGATTCATCACTTTGTATGTTTTTTTTGTTTCTGCATTTATCTCTTAACTGCACATAGCTGAAAATGACATGCATAGAATATGAGTATATGACCCGTTCAAAGGCAAAAACTACTTTTTGTAGAAAGAGGGCTATGCGGACGGTTTGAAAACTGGACTGGTTGATCCGACCGGCCTAATTGAGGACTGGAGCCCCAACCGGTCTAGTACAAGTATAAGGACGTATTGTTTGTTAGGGTATTTAATATATGTCCGCCCATATCGAAACTGACTCGGAATGATCCATTGGGTTTCGTGTCACTAGAGTGTAACGGCTCTACGCTGGAGATACTATATAGGCTATTCCACACTTGATGAGCCTTAGTGAATTATCTTGAACGGATCCTTAACATTCTAAAGGTAAGAAATCAGGTTTCCGCTTCCGTTCGCTTCAGCGCTCCCGTTCGTGAAATTCCTGTTGTTGTCCCTGTTCAAGCCGATCGCGAGAAGGACTCAAGGTCAAGGATTTTCTCTTGCATCGAGGTTTGCCGATCGGGATTTTCTCCGCAGTAGATCGCTTGCTGCCGCACCCGAGAGAAATTTCTCGATCAATTCTTCACGATTTTCTTTCGCTGCGATCTGTGGACGCCGATTGGGAAGGAACGTCGCTCTAGATCTGGCTGATAGTTGTAGATCCGGCCACCACCGCTGCAGTCGGAGATCTGGTCGTCGTTGCCGATCGGAAGGTGGAGGATTCGCGTGTCTCCACCGCAAGTTGATCGTAAGGATCGTAATCACTATTTCTCCGATTGTTTTCTTTCGGTGCTCTCGGTATCAGTGATTTCCGTTGAAGATCACGAAGAGGAAGTAGACCGATCAACTTGCGATCATAGTCGCTGCTGAAGCCGATCGATGATCTCGCCAGATCTGGACTCTCCATCGCCGGATCTGGACTCTCCTTCACCAGATCTTGCCTGGACTACAGATCTTGTCCAAGCCGATTCCAGATCTACAAGTCCCGGCCACATTCCACATCCTAACACATTTCTCCTGTGCTTTGATCCGGCCGCATCTTGTGTTGGTTTCGCCGCCTCATGCTAGATCTTCGATCGCCAGAAGGAAGAAATCGTGCCTGAAGGCTCTCTTGGAACCAGCAGTCGCTGAATTGCGGATCTGCCGCCGCTGCCTTCTGGTTCGTTTTCCTGCTGCCATGCACTGCTCAGGATAATTATAATACAAAATTGGGGGGAGGGGTTGATCGTTGTCTGGTTTCTCTGTTTGCCTCCGTTCATTGATCACAAGGAGAAAACCAGCATAGCATTTCCTTCTGCAAGATCTATTCCTATTGTAGATCTGTGTCTTTCCTGCAAATCTGTTACAAAAAAGGATTTTGGAGATCTCTGTTGTTGTAGTCCTGTCACAGAAACTTCAAAATTTGGGTGGTGGAAAGAGGAGTTCACAACCTCCAATTCAAATCTGAAAGTCAGATCTTGCTGAATTTTCAAATCGTTTTCCTTTTGCTCTGTTGATTCCAGCTCTGGAGGCTCAATATTTGGGAGGTGTTATCTGTAAAGCTTCTATTTGCATGTATCTTGCCTTCAGAGACTATGTGCAGCCGGAGAAGGAGTAGATAATTACTAGATTGGATCCGAAGACATCGTCTCATTCTCACACAGTTTAGGTGATTTTGTTCTATTTTTTTAGAATCAAAACACGATGTCGAAGAAGAGTACGCTCGAAACTGTCAAATTACAGTCTTTTGACGCCACTGATTTCCTCTGTTTGAAAAGTTCGGAGCAAGTTGCTCAGCCCTCACAGGATGTCAACTTTGATTCTAGACTTAGCAAGCCTTCTCGAAAGCCCCCGATACCTAAGGGTGACACCACTGCACAGAGGACGACCAAAAAAAAGCCTTCTCTCAAAAGGAAAAAGGGCAAGTGCCACAACTGCAGTAAGTGGGGTCACTGAGCCGCTGAATGCAAGGGTCCGAAAAGGAAAAAGGAGGAAGCCCCACAAAATGTGGCGAATATGGTGGTCGCCAACTCCGATCCCAAGTCCTTCGTGACTATGATTAAGAGTAGTCACCACAGTGCATCTTCTGAGTGGTGGCTGGACAGTGGTGCTACCTGTCATGTCACAAATGACAGACGTTTTCTTTTAGTGATTAGAACAGTCCAGGATAAAGTTAAAAACTGCAATGGAGGAGAGACTGAGGTTACTCATGTTGAGACAGCAGAGTTAGTCCTCTCTTCTGATAAAACTCTTATTTTAAAGCATGTTAGAGTAGTTTCCAGTTTAACAAAAATTTAATTTCCATGAATTTGTTAGATAAGGCTGACATTTCTTTCACAACATCCCATTAGATCTTTCTATTCGATTTAATAAGTGCGAGGTTTGTGACCAAACTAAGATAACTAGAAATCCTTTCAAGTCAGTATCTAGGAGCACAACTTCTTGAATTGATACATTCCGACCTCTGTGATTTTCGAAGTCATGCCACTAGAGGGGAAAGGAAGTATCTTATTACCTTCATCGATGATTTTTCCAAATATTATCCTGTCTACCTATTAAAATCGAAAGATAAAGCCTTTGAGATCTTCAAGATCTTTAAAACTCGTGTTGACAACTAATTAAACTTAAAGATTAAGAGATTTAGAAGTGATCGAGGAGGAGAGTACACTATAACTGGGTTTAAGGACTTTTGTGCCTCCGAGGGTATAATCCTAGAAACCACAACTCCTTACTCACCCCAGTCGAATGGTATCACTGAGCATAAGAATAGAACTTTAACAGAAATGTTGAATTCTATGCTCCTCACAGCTGGCATGCCTAATTTCTTTTGGAGGAAAGCAGTCCTAACTGCAAATCACATTCTAAATAGAGTGTCTCACTCAAAGCTTAACTCTACTATGTATGAGTTGTGACATGACCATCCTTGTATATATGACACTCTGAAGACTTGAGGTTGTATTGCTTATGTAAGAATACAAGATCTTAAGAGACCTAAGGTAGGACCTAGAACTATGACTTGCGTTTATCTAGGTAGTGCAGAAGATAGTGTAGCTGACAAGTTTCTGGATCTATCCAGTAATACAGTGATAGAGTCTAGAGATGCTATTTTCTTTGAACACAAATTTATCAAAGATCATGGCTCTACCGTCTCCGGTTCTACTAACATGATTTCAGAATCTACTATAGAATCTGAAGCTGACCCTTCTGACACTACTCCCCAACCTCTAGAGGTGGAACCTATTCTTCTTAGAGTATCTACAAGAGATAGAATCCCTAAGGATTTTGGTGAGAATTTCATCACCTACCACTTAGAGGATGATCCATTATCCTATCAAGAAGCAATGAGATCTAAAGATGCGTTAATGTAGAGTAGAAGCCATCGATGATGAGATGAACTCGCTGTTACAAAACAACACTCGGCATCTAGTTGACCTACCGAAAGGAGCTAAAGTCCTAGGATGTAAGTGGGTACTGAAGAAGAAATTACACAGTGATGGGTCTATAGCCAGATATAAAACACGTTTAGTAGCTAAGGGTTATAAATAACAAGGGGAAATTGACTACTTAGATGTCTATTCACTTGTATGTAACCTATCCACTATTAAGATTCTTCTTGCCATAACTTCTATCGAGAACTTTATAGTTCATCAGATAGATGTGAAGAAAGCCTTCTTGAATGGAGAGCTTGATAAGGAGATATATATGACACAACCTAAAGGTTATGTACATAAAGATCTAAAAGAGAAAGTGTGCAAACTAGACAAATCAATCTATGGACTCAAGCAAGCGCCTAATATGTGGCACATGAAATTTGACCAAGTGGTAAAGAGCCTATATGTGGATGACATGTTGATTCTGGGGTCAGATCTTGCTGCAGTAAGGATTATTAAATTCACTCTTGCAAAAATATTTGACATAAAGGACCTTGGTCCTGTTGATAACCTTTTAAGAATGAAAGTTAGAGTAAACAAGAGTTGCATTACTCTTAGTCAAGCTCACTATATAGAGCAAATTCTTTCTACCTAGGGCTATAAAGACTGTAGGTCTGTAGAGACACCGTTTGTTCCAAACATCAAGTTGCGTCCGAATGAAGAGACATGTATTAACCAAGTAAAGTACTCAAAGATCATTGGTAGCCTCATGTATGTCATTAGTTGTACAAGACCAGATATTGCCTTCTCGGTTGGCATGCTGAGTCGCTTTACCAATAGTCTAGGCAAAGAGCATTGAGATACCCTAGATAGGCCGATGAGATACCCGAGAGGTACTAAAAGTCACGCTCTGTGCTACACTGGTTACCCTCATACGTTGAAAGGATACTCTAATGCCTCATGGTGTTTAGAAATTGGGAACAGCAAGTCCACTAGTGGATTTATTTTCACTTTGGATGGCGCTGCAGTAACTTGGAAATCCAAAAGACAGACTTGTATAACTTTGTCGTCTATGGAAGCCGAGTAGTTTGACTTAGCTTCAGCTGGTGAAGAGGCAGATTGGATCAGAAATTTGATTCTAGACATTCCCTTGTCTAAACTTCAAGTCAATTCTTTGAGCTTGTACGGTGATAATCAAGCAATAATCCAAGTCGTGAATAATGTCTTTTTTAATTCTAAGAGGCGACATGTACGACTTAGACACGCTCTACTGAATTATCTGAAAGAACAAGGCATTATAACCTTGATCGATGTGCGATCGAAAGATAACCTGGCTGATCCATTGACGAAAGGAATGCCCAAAGACTGGTTAATCAAAACAGTGGGGGAAATGAGACTCAAGGCGATTTAAGTTCAGCCTTAGTTTAAGGTTAGACGATTCAGCTCAGCTTTAGTCTGAATGTGTTGATTCTTCCCACTTTCCTTTGTCAAAGCAAGCGTGTTGTGCTCCGCTGATGTTCGGGGTTGCTGAGTACGAATCTGGTAAATTGTTTCATTCCACATCTGATGTTAACAACTTCATTGAGATTCATTTACCTTACTTTGGAGAAGAGCGTTATTCCACATTTGATAACACGATCTGACTCGATTTGGCTCTTCTCCTGTTGATTGGTTCCATTCCACATTTGATGAGTTCCAGTTAACTTTAGAAGAACAGTAACCGTGACATTCCACAGAGGAACACAGATACACCTGCGGTGTCCAGAAGTCCATAAGATCATTTTTCTGAAAATAGATAATAGATTATGAGGTAGAACCTATAATACTCTATGTAGGTATTCTCTAAGCAAATTCTACAATACTATGTTCTTAAGGGTAAAATTAGATACATGTACATTTTCAAAGGTTTAAATTCATTCTGAATGAAATTCTTTGTTGAAAATTACAAGAAATGCTGATGATGGAGGAGAACTTGTTGTTTGAGATCCTTATGAGGATGCCCTACTGTACATCTGAGGATGATGACAACTAGAGTGTTATTTGGTTTTTGTCTTGACTCTGCTTAGAGAATTATTTAGCTCTTTTGAACACTTATTGTTTGAACTACTTCTGCTCTTTTGTTGATTATTAGCCACTAGGTATGTTGAGCATGTGCTATGATCGTACTTTAGAATGCTTTGTGATGCTGTTGAGATTTATATTAACACGTATGTATACATACAGTTATTTCTTTAACATCTAATATATTCTGACAAGTGTGACGGACACGGTTGTGAGTGCTTCATGTTCGATTGAACACTACACACACCACCCATTTTCTGACATCGGATTTACGACGGACATAGGAGATTGTTAGGGTATTTAATATATGTCCGCGCGTGTTGAGACTGACTCAGAATGACCCATTGGGTTTCGTGTCACTAGAGTGTAACAACTCTACGTTGGAGATACTATATAAGGTCATTCCACACTTGATGAGCCTTAGTGGACTATCTTGAGCGGAGCCTTAACATTGTTTCATTTACATACTGCTTGGCAACCAGGGAATGAGTCGGATTGATTGAAAAATTGGAACAATGATATTTTTGTTAAAAGAGCACTATGATCTATATACAAATCATATTAATTCAAAAATGGATGTATGTAGATAATATTATTATATGCAGATCAATGTATTAATTTTTAAAAAGTCAAAATATTTTTATAAACATGTTTTCATTTTTCATAGAAGAATCTACATATTACTTGATAGAAATACCTGTGTTAAATTTGAACTTACTGTAGGATGTAACTCAATCATATTATCCATTTTGCATCACTTCTTTTTGCAAAAAAAACGGGCAAAAACACAAGTAGCAGGAAAACACGATTGCACCTACTAATACCAAAGAGAGAATCATTCACTAATGAATAATGAATATGTTAAGGTATATTTGAATATATAACGGGTTCGGAAACTTAACGAGTTTGGTTCGGATACCGGGATATTTGATATCTATATTGAACGTAGAGTTTGCATATAAAACCCAAGCTAGAGGTAACGGGGAGACAGTTTCACTTTGACTACCACCCAGAATGTTTCGAGTGACATAACATTCTTGAAGCAGAACCCTGGCCGCTTGAATTCCCGCTACCATGGTTTCTCGTTTTCTGGAATCCTTTTGTTCTTGCCACTAGAGTTGGAATTGAAGGGAAAAAATTCCTCAGCACTTGTGTTTTTCAGCCATCGTGCATCGCTTTGATTGAGAGAAAGAGGAAGCATCCTGCCTCCGCTGTTCGTGGAGGAGAGAAGAAATTTTTCCCGTGGAATATCTCTGTGCCCGCCGCCTGGAAAAAAAATTCATTCCCTAAGAACCAACCAACACCTCTTTCTTGCTCGACGCCGCTGGTCGCTCGACGCCTAGCCATATGCTTCCATCGAATCACCCCGCTGGATTCCTGTGACCGGAAGCCTTCTCCTTCCCGAGATTCTGGATGTCAGACGCAATCCTCTTCCCACACTAGATGCCGCTGAAGCCACCTTGTTTGTGGCACTCCCAATCAAAGCACCTCTATTGTTGCCACTCTGGATCAGAAGAGGAGGAAGGGTCTTTGGCCATCAGCGCCGCTCAGATCGAAAAAAGGAGGTAGGCAAATCTGTCACGACCGATGCTCGATAGGGAGAAAACGTCAGGCGTTGTTATGTGTTTTTCTTTGTCCGGATATGTGAAGGAGCAACAACAAAGTTCTATGTTTGCTCTTGATTTTCAAGAGTACCGGTCTTCATTTTATTATTTTTGGCATTAGGAGATCGCCGACAAAGAATTCACTAGGCTTTTGGAGAAGGATAATAGTCATTACCTGGATCTGATCATTATTGTTGTAAATTTTGAACCAAATAGCAGTCAATCAAAAAGAAGAGATTATATTGTCTTCTGTGATCTCCATCTCGCTGGATCTATATTGGGTGTGTTGTCGTTACGTTGTAAGAGACGAGCTCGTAGCTCGACAAGATCCAGATCTGTCGCCGATCAGTGTGTTTTCTTGTCGTTTGAATCAAAGAAAGTGACACACAATGATGAAGGAGAACACTTTCTCATACATGTTGATTAAATTGGAAAAGTTCACGGCGATGAAGTTCAACGACTGGAAGTTGAATACCTAGTTCGGGATGAAGTACCTAAATGTGTTCTATACCGTTCAGTCTGATCGTATTGATGTTATCAGGATTGACAATGAAATACAATTGATCAGTGATGAGGACTTTTGTAGAGAAAACATGCTAAACTGCCTATAATCAAGACTGACAAAGACCTATATCAAGATGAAGACCACCAAGAAGATTTGAGGACTTGGATGCACTGCAGGAGCATTTCAAGCAGGAGAGGATCTGTCCAAAGCTCATATAGTGGAAAAGTTCTACTCTTTCATGTTCGATGTGGAGAAAGAGATTCTCCCTCGGGTATCAGAATTTGAACATATAATATATTCTTTGTATAGTAAAAACATTTCTCTGTCAGATAGCTTTGTTGCTGGCACAATTATTTATAAATTGCCCACCTATTGGTATAACTATAAAACTGAAATATACTAAAAAATGATGCAAGTTGATCTGAATGACCTTAATTATTTTATATGCATTGATTACAAAAAATTGACTGGACACGCGTTAGAAGCTGTTAGCAAACAGAAATATGATGCTACTATGATCTTTAGCTCTAAACGCATGCCTAACCATAAGAAGACCAAACATTCTCAGAGTATTCCCCAAGTTGCATGCCCTGATAAAAAGATCAAGAAATTTAAGGACAAATGTTTTAATTGAAATAAAGTGGGGGCACAATGCTTCTGATTGCAAGCTTCCTGAAGGGGAAAAGTCCAAAGGACCACAAGAAGGCAACCAGGCCAATATGATTAGTCTTGGAAGCATTTGCTCATATCTGCGTTTACTTTGTTGTTATGGTTAGAAATGCAAATGCTAGTAGTGAGTGGTACCTAAATTTGGGGAAACTTGTTGTGTCTATAATAATGCAAACTTATTGATAGGGCTCACTGATGCAAAAGAATTTCTAACCATTACATTTCCAACCATAACAATAAAATTTTGGTTTAAGAGAGGAAATCAGAGTCAAAAGCAAAAACTGTTACTCCTTACTCACCCCAATCAAATGGTATAACTGAGAGGAAAAATAAAATGTTAACAAAAATATTAAATTCAATGCTTTTGACTGCTGACATATCTCCTGCTTATTGGGGAGAAATAACTTTAACTGTAAATCACATACTAAATAAAATTTTTCATGCTAAGTTAGAGGTTAAACCCTACGAGCTTTGGTTTAAGAGACCCCAAAACCTAACTAGAATTAAAACTTGGGGTTGTATAACTTATGTTAGTGTCCCTAACCCTATAAAATCTAAGATTGGACTTAGGACCAATACATATATTTACCTAGGTTATGCTGAAGATAGTGCTGCAAATAAATTTTTAGATATTTCCAATAATATTATTATAAATCTAGAGATGTTGTGTTTTTTGAAAATAAATTTCTTAAAAATAAGAACATGTCACTCCCAGGTATACAAATAGTTATTATTGAGGAAGATCTAAAATCAGTATTGAACACCTCCTATTCAGTTCCTGTAGACAACTTTAGTCTAGAGTCTAGCATGACTTCTATAAGAGAGTGAACTTTCAGAACCTTCAGTAGTGATTTTTTGTCACTTACCACATTGAGGCTGATCCATCCACCTATAAGGAAGCGATGATATCAAGAGATTCACTTCTCTAGAAAGAAACAATTGATGAAGAGATGAACTCTCTATTTCAAAACAATATTTGGACGTTAGTTGATAAGACAAAAGAGGATAAAACTATATGATGTAAGTGTATTCTAAAAAAAAATTAAATCCTGATGGTAGCTTAGCTAAGTATAAAATACGCTTAGTGACTAAAGGTTTCACACAAGACAATATAGTGGATTATTTTGATATATACTCTTTAGTGTGTCACCTAGCAACTATTAGAATCCTTCTCTTCACTGTATCTATTGAAAATTTAATTGTTCATCAAATGGATGTTAAGTGTAACATCCAATAATTACGTAATCGTTTTTAATATCAAATAATGTTGATATGCATTACTAATCATGTTTGAGAATTCAATTATCAAACGGAGCCGAATCTTCAAAAACAGAGTCCACAATTAGACTCAAAATATCGAAAAACCTATAAATCAACATATTATTTGTCGAAATTGGAGTTTGTGAGAAAACACACCATTTATGGTGCAATCAGTACAAATTTTGAGCAACCGACACGAATTTCGAGAAAACGGGGTCCGCTAATAGACTCAGCACATCGAATTACACAGGAATCGACATATTATTTGTCAAAATCGGAGTTCGTGAGAAAACATTGATTTTCGGTGCAACCGGTGCGAATTTTGAGCAACCGACATGAATTTGGAGAAAACGAGGTCTGCCAATGGACTAAGCACGTCGAATTACGTAGGAATCGACATATTATTTGTCGAAATCAGAGTTTGTGAGAAAACACGCAGTTTTCAGTGCAACCGGTACGAATTTTGAGCAACCGACACGGATTTTGAAAAAACAAGGTCTACTAATGGACTCACCGCGTCGAATCACATAGGAATAGACATATTATTTGTCGAAATCATAGATCGTGGGAAAACACGTGGTTTTCAGTGCAACCGATGCGAATTTTGAGCAACTGACATGAATTTTGAGAAAACGGGGCCGCCAATGGAATCATCACGCCGAATTTTATAGGAATGGACATAGTATTTGTCGAAATCGGAGTTTGTAAGAAAATGTGCATTTTTTGATGCAACCGATGCAAATTTCACAAAACTGAATCTGTTAGTACACTCGAAATATCGATATATATTAAAATACATAATTAATTTGTCAAAATCAGAGCACGTATGAAAAAAGAGCTTTTGGGCCAATAACCGCTCAAAATGTGGTAAAACGGAGGCTGCAATCGGGTCCAGAACGTCGAAAAATCTTAAAAGGGGTATTTTCGTAATTTTTCGAGACCTAAATTAGACCTGAAATGACCAAGAAGAGGGTGAGGCGTCACGTGGCACCACGTGGCGGCACCAGGAGACGCCACCCGCGCAGGCCACACAAGGGCCACACGCGGAACACACGCCGGGCTATGTGGCGGCCTGTGATTGGGCCTGGAAGTGTGTCGGGCACACTCCAGCGCAAGCCAAACTTGCGACTTCCCGGATGGGCGCCACGTGGCACCGTACGTGTCACGTGTCATCCATCCGCAAGGTTGAAAGGGACACTTTTGACTTATTTCAGTATTTTCCATTTTTGGGAGCTACGTAACTCGGATTGAAGCAATTTTGATGGAGTTTCGAAGCTACTATAAATACTCATCTAATGGGCAAATCTTTTCACTCCAAATCCACTTTAGGAGAGGGGAAATTAAGAGAGGTGTTAGGGAGGAGAGAAAAAGTTTCTGATTGCTACGAAACTTTCGGGGAAACTTCAGAAGTGGCTTGAGAGCTGGTTTTTGGCCTCGTCTTCTGATGAAGACTTCTCGGGTGCTGCAAAAAAAAATGTCAAAATAATATTTTTGTGCGAGTACGCAAGTAATTGTCAGAGTGCTGTTGGATTTCTGCCAAAGTGCCAACCTCATATTTCAGAGCGTGAAGATTGAGGTAGGTGAAAAATATTGCAGTATTTATGTCTCGCTAGTTATTATTTTTAAAACTTTTGCGGGTAATTTTTCTACCTAAATGCTGGCAAAATAATTACGATACGCTAGGCATTACGAAAGGTTAAGTCGCATGTATTCAAGTGATAATGAGGCCCTGAGAGGCTGAGATGTAGATTGCATGCATATTAATAATATGAAATGGTATGCAAATTATTGTGTAAAATATACTACTTAATAATTTATTTTCGCACCCAAATTATTATGAGGTCGAACCAATATTTCTATCAAGTGGGGTCTTTTATGGCTAAACTGATATTGGGTGGTTGCGACCAATATGAATAACTTGAGATGCGTCAATGCACGATATTACAAAAAATATTATAATAATAATGGAAATAATTATGCGCGCAAAATTATCGTGAGGTCGGACCAACGTTATTATAAGATCGGTCAACTATGGTATGACTAGACTGATCCCCGGGTAAGAATTGATCGGTTGCACTAGTATGTTAGTCTAGTATTTGACTCGAGAGATATAAGGGGGGTAATGCTCTCTAAAGACTGTCTTGTGACCTTGTTCGCAGACATGTAAATTGGAGGGAGTAGCGCTCCCTAAAGACGATTTTGTGGTCTAGTCCCGGACGTATATTGTGTGAGCTGAACCTCTGTCAGTGGATTCGCTATCTGCACGACGTGACAGGTCCCAACTGAGCCTGAAAAGGTAGCGAGCTTCTGGTTAGGTCAATCAGTGCACTATAAGTGCAAACTAATAAATGAGTTTTTTCTATAATCAAAATATATTTGGAAAATAGCAAAAATATATGTCGGTATGCTTATCTTGTTTACTACTATGCTAAACTACTCTGTTTATATAATGTGCATTGCATACATAAATATTATGATATTCTTTCAGAGGTGAGAAAGCAAAGAAGCTTACCAGCCTACTAATATTTTTAGGTACCTACGAAGATGTGGGTGAAAGAGCACAGTGAGGAAGACTACTATATATTATGTAGCATATAAAAATTTAAAGACAAAATATATATGTATGTGATGGGGATTAACCCATTTTTAAACTATTTGGGGTGCGCATAGTCATTCCAAATGAGGTGATCATGAGGTTGATCACTCAACCAACTCCCTATGATCCCCATCATGATAGGAGGAGAATGGGAGGGCCCACTTCCCCCTTTATCTCTCCACTAATTCTTCTCCCATCACAAAAGGAAGAAACCACCGCCACTCGACGCAACCACCGCCGACCACTGCCGCCCACCGGCCACCGCCGCCCGCCGGCCACCGCCGCCCGCCAGCCACCGCCGCCCGCCGGCCACCGCTGCCCGCCCGCCGGTCATCTACTGCCGTCGGCCGGCTCCCGCCGCCGGTCGGCCGCCTCCCGTCAACCGCCGGTCGGCCGCCTCCCGTCAACCACCGTCGACCGGTTGCACGCCTCCCGTGCCTCCACCATCCGAATGTGATGGGGGCCTCCGTAGCCGTCCGATCCATGGGTAACCACCCACTAACCCACCTAGTTAGTGGGGGGACCCACCATGACCTCCTCATGGGGGCTATAAAAGGACCCCCATGGGCTCCTCATTTCTCACATTTTCTCTTCTCCGGCTCTTCTTCTCTTTCCTTAGGTGAGAGCTCTCCCGCCTCCTCCACCAAGTCGGCCTCTGCTCGCCGTGAACCACCGCCAGTCACCAACAGCCACCATCCACCAGCGGCTATAGGTACCCCACCAACGCGTTGGCAGCAAGAGGACGCCCAAGACTGCGAGGAAGCCGAATGAAGAAGACATCTGAAGCCAGCAAGCGCGCGCCGCCCCGAGCGCGCGCGCCAGAAGCATCCCACACGTTCCCTCATCTAAGTCACTTCCGCAGTGCAGCCTGTTGCCCGCAGGAAACTACTGTCTCTCTCTCTCTCCCCTCAAATTATAACGGGAGCGGCCTGTCGCCCCGATTCACCAAGCATATTGTAATCACCGAAAGCTAGTGGAATTTGACCGGCACAGACCCGGTCACGCGGTTTTTTACCCATTTAATGGGTTTCTCCACGTCATCAAGACTTGTGTCTACTGTTCATCTTCATTGACTGTGTGTGCGCTCGACCGCTCCGTGAGCTAAGACGGTTCATGTTAATCCGGTCCGACTGGGGCATCGAGTTAGTCCGCAACAATTTGACGCCGTCTGTGGGAACACGAGCCCTGCATCATTCAGAGTGCACGATCATAATCATCGCACCTGCCAAGTTCAACCTTAATGGAGAAGAGAAGCACCCGCACAACTGAAGTCTCCGCCCTTGGCCGAAACCCCGAGCCCGCACGTTCACATTCTCTGGTAGACGTGCCACTGACTACTGAAGCCGCGCCAGCTCCCGTTACCGCCCTGGAAGGACGCATCCGCCTGATGGAAGAGAAACAAACCGAAATGCTCACCTTGCTGCGAAATCTTGGAGCACCTCAGGCTCCCGCACAGCAACCAGTTCGAGCAGATCCACCGCCACTACCAAATCAAGGTCGACCCCAGGAACCTCTTCCAAGACAAGAGACGTTCGAGGAATATTCCGAGGCTGCAAGTTCTGCTCACCCAATCCCAAGGAGGGAAAGGGCGGATCATCAGCATGAGCCCGCAAATGAAGTACGTCTACCCCCGCCAGAAAGGTTTACTCGAGAAGAAATTCGAGAAGTTATCGCCGAAGAATATCGCCAGGCTGGAGCAAGAGACGTCCGTGCCCGCCGACCGTTATGCCAAGGTTCCCCTCTGATACCACAGATTCTGGAACATTCGATTCCACATGGATTCAAGTTTCCAAACATCGAGACGTTTGACGGGACCGATGATCCACTGGAACACATCAACCACTTCACCACCATCATGAGGATTTACAATGCTCCAGACCAGTTGCTCTGCCAAGTGTTCCCAGCAACACTCAAAGGACAGGCCCGTACATGTTTCCATTCCCTGAAAACTGGCACCATTACCAACTTCACATAGCTGACCAGGCAATTTACTGACCAGTTTATCGCAAATCGGAGGATTGTTCGCGATCCCTCTCACCTTTCAGGTATTCGATAAAATGAAGGAGAGTCCCTCAGGGACTTCTTTCGCCGCTTCACCTCTGAGGCACGTAAAATTCCGGGCGTCGACCCCGAACTTCTCAGAGGCGTTTTCCTTGACGGACTCCGACCCAGCGGCTTCTATTCAGCACTCATGAGGGAGACCGTGCCCATTATCCAGATCTTGTTCATCGGGTCGAGGCCCAGTGTAACACCCCTATCCGTCACATAGCATATAGCAGTAGGTCCGGTCGAGGACCGACGCCATATACTACGGACAGACCGGTTGGTTACTCATTGAAACCATTCAACCAAACACAACGTCCTACACAGAGCATCTAGCGAAAGCCATTTATTATGGTTGCAAAGAATAAAGAACTCTGCCAAACATGAATGTCCACTACTCAAACTAAGAAGAAATGTTTAATACACTAATAGAAATGGCTTTATGGACTCACAAGAGTTTGCTTAATAAAAGTGTCTTCCAAACCTCGGCACGCAGACCAGTCACACATGAGTACAAAAGGAAAAGACTCAAAAATTTGCCTTCGAGGGCCGGCATAGCAACTTGGGCTTTAGCCCGCTATTTACCGCTCGGCTCCGCAGCACCTGCAAGCAACAATCCACCGCACGGTGGTAAACAAAGGCAACGATCAGCTATGCTGACCAAATTATAACGATTCCGCCCCCAAACCGGGGCGACAAAGCTTCTTCCCTGCACTTGTTAGCAAAGCAAGCAAAATAGCGAAATAAGCATCACATCACAGGTGCATGCTCACACAGCCGTACACCTCGTGCTCTCAGGGCACTTACTCGGCGAAGCTAGTCCGAACCCCGTCTGGTCCTTGACTCCACCCCCACCCCCTTGGGGCGGCAACCTCGTGAGCATTTAGTCCTTTCAGCCATAGCTTAGACTTGATCTCCAAACCTCGGCAAGTCCCACGTAAAACTTTAGGTCGCTTTAACTAAGCAGATTGAGCGGGTAGGGGTCCACCAACCCGTTGCTCACCCCGCCGGTTCCATTTGGCCTTTGACGCGGGCTAAGCTTCCACAGTCCCAAATATTGTTCAAACACGGTACATAGACCCGCTATGTACCCGGTTGGCTCCCAGGCCACCGATATGATAGAAATGCGTTTCCGTCCAGATTTTCGGGTGCACCTCGGGGTTAATCCCCAAGATTCCCTGATGCATTCTACCGTATAGCAACCCGAAAATAATCAAAACGCTCGGCGTCTTCTCCGGCTAACAATGCATAGCAAAACATCACTGATCTAGACCAACATGTCCGGGTAGGCTTCACACATCATGCCTATGTCCGTACTACGATTCCGGACTCTAATAAGGGGGACTTTATATATCTACCCCAAGAAATACCGCAATCTCGTCGCAAACTCGCGGGAGAAGGGTTTTCCCATGCAAAAGAAGAAGAGCTTCACATGCTCAAGAAGAGAATCGTTACCCTAGCATTTCTCCTCGGCGCCATGACGATCTAGCCGGATGGATAGCACCGTATCGGCCTCGCCTTCGCGGATCTGGACTCGGATCGCGACTTGGAGCTCTGAAGCTCCGCCGGTGACCGGATCTTGGCCTTCTTCATCATCCTTGCTCTCCCTTCTCTCTAAAACTCTAGAAAAAGAATGGTTAGGAGAAAATAAGGGTTTCAAACCCTATTCCCCGGATATAACTTACCAGCAACAGCCCTGAGCCGTCGGATCCCAAATCAAGAAATCGAACGGCTGCGATCGGGGCCTAAAATAATAAAACTGGGCCGAATACGGCCTGCGACACGCCCATGTCCAGGGCCGTGTTGCCCATTCGTTGTCTCGCCCGACGCTCCGACCAGCACACGGCCTTCGACACGGCCTCCGACATGCCCGTGTCACATGTGACACGGCCGTGTCACGCTCCGTGTGCAACTACCAATATTTTTTTTCCCGAGGAGGACACGACCTGCAACACGGAACCCGACACACCCGTGTCACATGTGACACGCCCGTGTCTGTGCCCGTGTCATGGCCCGTGCGCATAACTCAGAAATCTCCCTAGCGTGACATGCCTTGGGACACGCCCGTATCCCAGGCCGCGTGCCTCAACTCGACGATCGCCGATCGCCAAAACGTCGACCACACGACCCGTGGCCGAACACGCCCGTGTCACGCCCGTGACACGCCCGTGTCATGCCCGTGACACGCCCGTGTCACCTGCTCCAAGTCCCAGACTTGGCTTAAAACATCACCCGTCCCTCTTTTGAGTTTCGGGGTGTTACACCCAGATAGCAGCCGACGAAGCTATTGAAGCGCACCGACAGCAGTTTGAAGGAGGACAAAAAAGGAAGAAAGAAGAGGAACCAACTCTCACAAGGCAAGAAGAATGACGTTAGAGTGAGCATCGCCGCAATAGCCGTTAACGTGACCTTCCAAGGAATGGGGGGCAACATCCACTTCAGGAATACACCTCTCTGAATACCACCCGCATTAATGTGATGTATATCATTCAGAATGATTCGGCCTTCCAACGACCAAGAGCACCGCGGCCAAACCCCAAGGCCGACCAAACAAGATACTGCGAGTTCCACCGTGGAACGGGTCACAACACCGAAGAATATGTCAGCCTAAAAGATGAAATTGAACGTCTTGTACGCCAGGGGCTCCTCAGGAGATTTTTGCAAGGACAAGAACAGATCCCAGCACAAAGAAACGGTGGAGGAAGGTAGATGGTGGGCAACATACATACCATCGCCGAACCCCCAGCAACGAATACCTAGGATGGACGCTCTCCCCGACGCAGGATGACCCTCTACAACACACCTGCAGCCGGGAATTTGCGTCACATTCATCCCTCCGCATTCTTATCTTTTAGTAATGATGTTTATCATCTGCATTTTCCATCATATTGTTTTTGTCACCTTAGAACGGTAAAAGTCACGAGCTCAGGCTCGCGCAAATCATGGTTATTTCTAAGTACAATATCATATTTGTTTTAAGGTAAAACTGTGCTTACAAACCGAACAAGCAGGTTCTTCACCAACTTTGCCCCCTCAACGTCATGCCATAGCCAGGGCCTGCCCCCCTTGCGATTGAACTCGGATCGAACACATACGTTCTCCGGCACCCGGATTGAGCACCTATGTTCTTCGACGGTCGGATTGAGTACTTACACTCTCTGACGCCAACGCTGGGGCTTGCCCCCCTTGCGATTACCCGGATTGAACACATACGTTCTCCGGCGCCCGGATTGAGCACCTACGTTCTCCGACGAAAGATTGAGTACTTACACTCTCCGACGCCATCGTTAGGGCCTGCCCTTCTTGCGATTGCACCCGGATTGAACACATACGTTCTCCAGCGCCCGGATTGAGCACCCACGTTCTCCGACGGTCGGATTGAGTACGTGTAACACCCCTATCCGTCACATAGTATATAACAGTAGGTCCGGCCGGGGCCGACACCATATACTACGGACAAACCGTTTGGTTACGCATTGAAACCATTCACAACGTCCTACACAACACCTAGCGGAAGCAATTATTAAGTTGCATAATTAAGAACCCTGCTAGCATGAATGTCCACTAAACCAAATACAAAGGAATGTTTAATACATGAATAACGACCTTATAGCCTTACAAGAGTTTTCTTAATAAAAATGTCTTCCATATCACGGCACGCAGGCCGGTCACACATGAATACAAAAAGGAAAACACTCAACATTTGGCCTTCGAGGGCCGACACAGCAACTTGGGCTTTAGCCCGCTAATTACCTCTCGGCTCTGCAGCACCTGCAAGCAACAATCCACCGCACGATGGTAAACAAAGGCAACGGTCAGCTATGCTGACCAAATTATAACGATTCCGCCCCCAAACCGGGGCGGCAAAGCTTCTTCCCTGCACTTGTTAGCAAAACAAGCAACACAGCAAAATAAGCATCACATCATAGGTGCACGCTCACACGGCCGTACACCCCGTGCTCTCAGGGCACTTACTCGGCGAAGCCAGTCCGAACCCCGTCCGGTCCTCGACTCCACCACCACCCCAGGGTGGCAATCTTGTGAGCATAAAGTCTTCTCAGCCGCAGCCTAGACTCGATCTCCAAACCTCGGTAAGTCCCACGTAAAACTTTAGGTCGCTTTAACCGAGCAGGTGGAGCGGTTAGGGGTACACCAGCCCGTTGCTCACCCCGCCATTGCCATTAGTCCTTTGATGCGGACTAAGCTTCCCCAGTCCCAAATAACGATCAAACATGGTACATAGCCCCGCTATGTACCCGGTTGGCTCCCAGGCCACCGATATGACAGAAATGTGTTTCCGTCCAGATTTCCGGGTGCACCTCGGGTTTCATCCCCAAGGATCCCTGATACATTCAAACATGGTACATAGCCCCGCTATGTTCCTGGCTGGCTCCCAGGCCACCAACATGGCAGAACCTCGCTTCCGCTCAAATTTCCGGGTGCACCTCGGGGTTAATCCCCAAGATTCCCTGATGCATTCTACCGCATAACAACCCGAAAACAATCAAAATGCTCGAAGTCTTCTCCGGCTAAAAATGCACATCAAATCATCACCGATCCGGAAAACACGTCCGGGTAGGCTTCACACAGCATGCTTATGTCCGTACTACGATTCCGGACTCTAATAAGGAGGACTTCACATATCTACCCCAAGGAATACCACGATCTCGCCGCACACTCGCGGGAGAGGGGTTTTCCCATGCAAAGGAAGAAGAGCTTCACATGCTCAAGAAGAGAATCGTTACCCTTGCACTTTTCCTCGGCGCCATGACGATCTAGCCGGATGGAAAGCACCGTATCGGCCTCGCCTTCGCGGATCCGGACTCGGATCGTGATTTGGAGCTCCGAAGCTCCGCCGGTGACCGGATCTAGCTTCTTCTTCCTCCTCCAAGCTCTCCCCTCTCTCTAACTCTTAGAGAGAGAACCAACCAAAGGGAATGAGGGTTTCTAAACCCTATTCCCGGATATAACACCCCAGCAACCGCCCCCCACCGTTGGATTCAAATCCAAGGGAACGAACGGCCACGATTAGGCCTAAAATACAAAATCTGAGGCCGAACACGGGTTGCAACACGGCCGTGTGCCTGACCGTGTCACCAACTCGCCGTCTCGACCGGCTCGAAAACCAGCACTCGGCATTCGACACGGCCTCCGACACGCCCGTGTCACATGTGACGGGCCCGTGCCGAGACCCGTGTCACGCCCCCCCCCCCCCCGTGTGCAATCTGCCAGCTTTCCCAACCCGAGAAGGACACGGCCTGCGACACGGCACCCGACACGCCTGTGTCTCATGTGACACGCCCGTGTCTGGGCCCGTGTCATGGCCCGTGTGCATGAATCAGAAAACTGCCCAAAGTGACACGCCCGTGTCCCAGGCCGTGTGCCTCAACTCGACGATCTCCGGTCGTCAAAACGTCGACCACATGACCCGAGGCCGAACACGCCCGTGACACGCCCGTGTCACGCCCGTGTCACGCCCGTGACATGACCCGTGACACCTGCTCCAAGTCCCAGACTTGGCTTAAAAAGTCATCCGTCCCTCTTTTGAGTTTCGGGGTGTTACAACTCTCCCCCTCTTAAAAGAATTTCGTCCACGAAATTACCAAAGGAGAGAAAACAGAATCTCTCAGCGGTACCCAGGCAGAACAACTCCGGGTACACTTCCAACATAGACTGCTCTCACTCCTAAGAGCTCCTGGCTAACACAAAAGTCCCACTGGACCACGACTATCCTGATCTCCTTGAGACAAAGTCGCTCGACTTCACGGTCTCCTAAACGAACGGGTTTTACCCTATTCGTCAACCTTTCGTCCACCAAAACTTGATCACTCACGATCAAGTTCGAAGGCTCTTGCGCCGCCTCACCAAACCACTCTAGAATTCTCTAGTGGTCCAAGGTATACCGGGCTCAGCTTCCCCAAGCGTCGCTCTCGTGAAACACTCTTGAACGACTATAACTTCCAATACGCCATCCGATAACTCAACATTCCGTTACGTGGCGTTAAAGCACTAGTCTGCCTCTCCTGAGCGATTAGCAAAAGTTCTCATATGGTTCTCACCAAAAAGGGTAGTGTTTACCATCTCTTACTTTAAGTACAACTTCGTGTCATCCGTTTCTAGCCTCGACAACGGCATGCGACGACTTCTACCAAAAAGGGCCTCGAAGGGCGCCATTTGTATGCTCGCTATGTAGCTAAAGTTGTACACAAACTTTAACAAAACAAATGTCCTTCCCACTGCTTCCCGAAGTCCAGAACGCACATGTGAAACACGTCCTCCAACATCCTGTTGACCTACTCGGTCTGCTCGTCTTTCCGCGAATGTAAGACTGGACTAAACTACAACTTAGTCTCCAGCACTTTTTGCAACCACCTCCAATCATTGGACGTAGAACGCCCACCTCGATTGCTCGCAATGTTGCGGGGCACATCGTGCCGTCTAACGATGTTATCCATAAACATTTACCAGCTACTCCATCGAATTATCCTTCCTATGCGGAAGGAAGTGCGACACTAGTGTCAACACAACTACGATCGCCCAAACGGCGTCGTTACCCCACTGCGACTTTGGCATGCCATGCACACAGTCCAGTCGAACTTCTATTCCGAACTAGGCAAGGATTCAAGAATCCCCCGACACTTGGCACTCTGCCTTCGCTAAGGCGCAAGGCTGGCATTTTATCACATATAGGTCCACGACCTTCTAGAGTTCTGGCCACCAGAGCACTTCTTCAGATGTCGGCATAACCTCGTGCCTCTTAAGCGAGTTGAGTACTTGATATAATGTATCACAACTCCACCCATAGCTTACCCATGCTTGGGCCGCACAAACAATTGTCTTTCCTTGGTAGCCCACCTACAACCGTCGATTTGGGATTTTGATCCATCGAGCCGCACCCATGATTTCCTTCATGCAGCTACACAAATCATAGTCTGCCAAATACGATCAGCCAGGTCATACTGAACTTCCGTCCAGTTCAACAACGCTTCGGCGCTAGTCCGCTTGTCAACACAACAGATCTTTAACGCTTCCAATTCCCGATCTAGCCTCTCATCATACACTGACAACCAATTGGCTTGGGCGGGAGCCCTGCGACTTAACGCATCCGCCACTGCATTGCCCTTGCCGGGTGCACGATGAATATTGAACGTATAGTCCCCCAGGAACTCCATTCATCTACGCTGCCTCAAGTTCAGATCCGATTGATCCAACAGGTATTTCAGGATCTTATGGTCGGTATGAATGTCGACCTTAACGTCGTACGAGTAGTGCCTCCACAGCTTAAGCACAAATATCACGGCCGTCAACTCCAAGTCGCGGACCGAATAATTCCTTTCAAGCACTTTTAACTGACGCGATCCATAAACTATCACGCTCCCACGCTGCACTAGCGCGCAGCCCAAACCACTACCCGATGCGTCACTATAGACCGTGAAGCCCTCGGTCCCACTCGGCGAACTAAGCACTGGCGCCGTGGTCAACTGACTCTTCAGCTCTTCAAAAGCTTGCGCACACTCATGCGCCCACACAAAGCTCTGATCTTTCCTTGCCAAAGTCATGAGAGATAGCGCTATCCGCGAGAAGTTCTCCACGAAGTGCCCGTAATAGACGGCAAGCCCCCGCAAACTCCAGACTTCTGCTACCGAAGACAACACAGGCCACTCTCGTATTGCAACAATCTACGCCGGATCCACCGCAACTCCCTCCCCACTGACTAAATGACCAAGGAACGTCACTGAAGATAACCAAAACTCACCTTTGGAGAACTTTGCGTATAGCTTGTTCCTCCTTAGCGTCTCCAAAACCAAACGCAGATGCTTGAAGCGATCTTCTTTGCACTGCGAGTACACCAATAGGTCGTCAATAAAGACGATCACAACATGGTCTAAGTACTCCCTGAACGTTCTGTTCATCAGATCCATAAACACTGATGACGCATTAATCAGCTTGAACGACATGACCATAAACTCAAAATGCCCATATCTTGCGTTGAACGCTGTCTTTGGGATATCGCTTTTCCTGATTCTCAGCTGATAGTAACCAGACTTAAGATCCAACTTTAAGGACACCGATGACCCACCCAACTGATCAAACAGATCGCCAATTCTTGGGATCAGGTACTTGCTCTCTTTTATCAACTTGTTCAGTTCTCCATAAACGATTCAGAGCCGCAAACTCCCATCCTTCTCCTACCCGAAAAGGACCGGTGTGCTCCAAGACGACAACCTTGGACGCACATGACCTTGCTCCAGACTCTCTTCCAGTTGAACTTTCAGTTCTGCCAACTCATTAGGCGTTAGCCGATATGGAGAGCGTGACCCAGGTTTGGCACCTGGCGCCAGCTCACTCGAAATCAATCGCTCGCTACGGAGGGACTCCAGGGAGCCCATCAGAGAAACACATCAGGATATTCGGATACACACAAGATACTACCCAATGTAGGCTTAGGCTTCAAAGCCTCCCATGGTGGCAGTAACGATGCTTGTACGTCGAATCTCTGACCCCTAAACCGTAATCTTGCTACACAGAAACTCTCTTCGCGCGCATTGAACATCCATTACGCCACAACACATCAAATTTGTCCTTTACCATCAAAGAAGGTTCTTCCATGCACGATATAAATTCTTTGGACAAAAGGAGCGTGAAGCTTCCGTATCGAACAATGCTCTCGCCGGATTGCCAAAAACAAAATCCAAACAAAGCCTAGAACCTCCAGTCCGAAGTTAACACGCAAAAGGTAACAGGTATAAGAAGCTAAATTGCTATCAATTAAACCATACCTGTCTTCCCGACGATCGGCCACATGGCCTCCTGCTGGCCAAGGATGTCCATTCCCAGTTGGGCCGGAGTAAACAGTGATGCGGTAGACGCCACCGCCTCTCCCTTCTCCTCAGATATTGACCCCAACTTCTTTTTGGACATTGGGCGTCCACTCCAACAATCCCGGGCATAGTGCCCCGGCTTCCCACAGACAAAGCATGCATCCGGGGTTTGGACTATAGTCGCTCCGGATATGCTAGAGGAAGGGACTAGATTCGACCTCCTAGCCTTCTTGTACCACCTACGGTACCCAGATTTTGAGGTTGTCAACTTGACCACCGAATCCTTTGCCATAACATCTTTGACTGCTCCTGCCAAAATTTTCCTTGTCTTCTGAGCATTCTCCCAACACTCTCTGGCGAGGTGCCCTTTCTTGCCACAAGAATAACATTTGAGGGTAGTTTGGGTATTAGATGACCCAGCCTCTTTCCTCGGCGTCTTTCGATAGGCAGTCCTTATAAGATCTGTAGGGTTTGGTACCCTATACACTGATACTTGGTGAGTTTTTCCCAACTCCACTTCCAAAGCTCTGGCCGATTCCACCAAAGCTCGGAATCCCAATAACTTTGGTCCTAGCAGTAGGATACGCAACTCGATGCGCAGACCGTTATAAAATCTATACACTCTAGATTGCTCGCTTTCCCATTCAAAGCCTGGGTAGCGCCTTAACAAAAGGAACGTCTGCAAGTATGCGTCAACTGAATGCACTCCCTGCGCCACAGTCATGCTCAACTGCTGCTCTAAATGACCCCCAAATGACCCCCAAATGCCCTTTGGTCCAACATACCGCTCGATGTTGGGGCCATCTCAGGGACAAATGGTTGCACATTACTCCCATGATGTGCGTTGGTCACAGCGAACACCGCTTCAACCACCCTTCTTATGGTTTCCAAAGACATAGGGGTCTCCGGCACGTCGCTGGGTGCAGTACTTTTCTCAGAAAGTGTGCATTAAGACTGCCACGTGCCACTCTCGGACACCTACAATCGTACAGAACACTAATAAGGGACCGAACAAAATTGCAAAAAGCAATTATAGGAACACTCAGGTTCCCCAAACATGTGTATTTTCATTCCTAAGTGGACATTCATGGGTTCTTTTCATGTTATAACGATGACGCACATACATGTGCTCACCACCCCTTAAAGTGAATTCGTCCACGAATTCATTTAAGCGTGACCGAAACCAGTAGTCTGATACCAATTTGTAACACCCATATCCATCACATAGTATATAACAGTAGGTCCGGTCGGGGCCGACGCCATATACTACGGACAGACCGGTTGGTTACGCATTGAAACCATTCACAACGTCCTACACAATACCTAGCGGAAGCAATTATTAAGTTGCACAATTAAGAACCCTGCTAGCATGAATGTCCACTAAACCAAATACAAAGGAATGTTTAATACATGAATAACAGCCTTATAGCCTTACAAGAGTTTGCTTAATAAAAATGTCTTCCATACCACGACACGCAGGCCGGTCACACATGAGTACAAAAAGGAAAACACTCAACATTTGGCCTTCGAGGGCCGGCACAACAACTTGGGCTTTAGCCCGCTAATTACCTCTCAGCTCCGCATCACCTGCAAGCAACAATCCACCGCACAGTGGTAAACAAAGGCAACGGTCAGCTATGCTGACCAAATTATAACGATTCTGCCCCCAAATCGGGGCGGCAAAGCTTCTTCCCTGCACTTGTTAGCAAAACAAGCAACACAACAAAATAAGCATCACATCATAGGTGCACGCTCACACGGCCGTACACCCCGTGCTCTCAGGGCACTTACTCGGCGAAGCCAGTCCGAACCCCGTCCGGTCCTCGACTCCACCACCACCCCAGGGTGGCAATCTTGTGAGCATAAAGTCTTCTCAGCCGCAGCCTAGACTCGATCTCTAAACCTCGATAAGTCCCACGTAAAACTTTAGGTCGCTTTAACCGAGCAGGTGGAGCGGTTAGGGGTACACCAGCCCGTTGCTCACCCCGCCATTGCCATTAGGCCTTTGACGCGGACTAAGCTTCCCAGTCCCAAATAACGATTAAACATGGTACATAGCCCCGCTATGTACCCGGTTGGCTCCCAGGCCATCGATATGACAGAAATGCGTTTCCGTCCAGATTTCCGGGTGCACCTCGGGTTTCATCCCCAAGGATCCCTGATACATTCAAACATGGTACATAGCCTCGCTATGTTCCCGGCTGGCTCCCAGGCCACCAACATGGCAGAACCTCGCTTCCGCCCAAATTTCCGGGTGCACCTCGGGGTTAATCCCAAAGATTCCCTGATGCATTCTACCGCATAGCAACCCGAAAACAATCAAAATGCTCGGAGTCTTCTCTGGCTAAAAATGCACATCAAATCATCACCGATCCGGAAAACACGTCCGGGTAGGCTTCACACAGCATGCCTATGTCCGTACTACGATTTCGGACTCTAACAAGGGGGACTTCACATATCTACCCCAAGGAATACCACGATCTCGCCGCACACTCGCGGGAGAGGGGTTTTCCCATGCAAAGGAAGAAGAGCTTCACATGCTCAAGAAGAGAATTGTTACCCTTGCGCTTTTCCTCGGCGCCATGATGATCTAGCCAGATGGAAAGCACCGTAACGGCCTCGCCTTCGCGGATCCGGACTCGGATCGTGATTTGGAGCTCCGAAGCTCCGCCGGTGACCGGATCTAGCTTCTTCTTCCTCCTCCAAGCTCTCTCCTCTCTCTAACTCTTAGAGAGAGAACCAACCAAAGGGAATGAGGGTTTCTAAACCCTATTCCCGGATATAACACCCCAGCAACCGCCCCCCACCGTTGGATCCAAATCCAAGGGAACGAACGGCCACGATTAGGCCTAAAATACAAAATCTGGGGCCGAACACGGGTTGCAACACGGTCGTGTGCCTGGCCGTGTCACCCACTCGCCGTCTCGACTGACTCGAAAACCAGCACACGGCATTCGACACGGCCTCCGACACGGCCTCCGACACGCCCGTGTCACATGTGACACGCCCGTGTCGAGACCCGTGTCACGCCCCCCCGTGTGCAATCGGCCAGCTTTCCCAATCCGAGAAGGACACGGCCTGCGACACGGCACCCGACACGCCCGTGTCTCATGTGATACGCCCGTGTCTGGGCCCGTGTCATGGCCCGTGTGCATGACTCAGAAAACTGCCCAAAGTGACACGCCATGGGACACGCCCGTGTCCCAGGCCGTGTGCCTCAACTCGACGATCTCCGATCGTCAAAACGTCGACCACATGACCCGAGGCCGAACACGCCCGTGTCACGCCCGTGTCATGCCCGTGACACGACCCGTGACACCTGATCCAAGTCCCAGACTCCGCTTAAAAAGTCGCCCGACCCTCTTTTGAGTTTCGGGGTGTTACGATACGTACACTCTCCGACGCCATCGCTAGGGCCTGCCCCCCTTGCGATTGCACCCGGATCGAACACATATGTTCTCCGACACCCAGATTAAGCACCTACGTTCTCCGATGGTCGGATTGTGTACTTACACTCTCCGACGCCATCGTCAGGGCCTGCCCCCCTCACGATTGCACTCGGATCGAACACATACGTTCTCTGACACCCGGATTAAACACATACGTTCTACGTCGCCCGGATTGAGCACCTACGTTCTCCGAAGGCGGATTGAGTACTTACACTCTCTGACGCCATCGTCGGGGACTGCCCCTCTTGCGATTGCACCCGGATTGAACACATACGTTCTCCGGCGCCCGGATTGAGCACCTATGTTCTCCGACGGCGGATTGAGTACTTACACTCTCTGATGTCATCGTTAGGGCCTGCCCCCCTTGTGATTGCACCCAGATCGAATACATACGTTCTCCGATGCCCGGATTGAGCACCTACGTTCTCCGATGGTCGGATTGAGTACTTACACTCTCCAACGCCATCGCCAGGGCCTGCCCCCCTTGCGATTGCACCCGGATCGAACACATACGTTCTCTGGCGCCCGGATTGAGCACCTACATTCTCCGACGGTCGGATTGAGTACTTACACTCTCCGACGCCATCGCCAGGGCCTGCCCCCCTCGCGATTGCACTCGGATCGAACACATGCGTTCTCCGGCACCCGGATTGAACACATATGTTCTCTGTCGCCCGGATTGAGCACCTACGCTCTCCGACGGCGTATTGAGTACTTACACTCTCTGACGCCATCATCGGGGCCTACCCCCCTTGCAATTGCACCCGGATTGAACACATATGTTCTCCGGCGCCCGGATTGAGCACCTACGTTCTCCGACGGTGGATTGAGTACTTACACTCTCTGACGCCATCATCGGGGCCTGCCCCCCTTGCGATTGCACCCGGATTGAACACATACGTTCTTCGACGTCCAGATTGAGCACCTACGTTCTCCGACGGCGGATTGAGTACTTACACTCTCCGACGCCATCGCTAGGGCCTGCCCCCCTTGCGATTGCACCCGGATCGAACACATACGTTCTCTGGTGACCGGATTGAGCACCTACGTTATCCGACGGTCGGATTGAGTACTTACACTCTCTAACGCCATCGCTAGAGCCTGCCCCCCCTCGCGATTGCACCCAGATTAAGCACTTACGTTCTCCAGCACCCGGATTGAGCACCCACGACGGTCGGATTGAGTATTTACATTCTCCGACTCGCGTGTGCCCGCACCCTCGCGCGCGGCCGTGCGCAAGGTCGCGCGCGCACCCACGAGCAGGGTCGCGCGGGCGCACCCGCGCGGGGTCGCGCGTGCCCGCACCTGCGCGCAGGGTCGCGCGCGCACCCACGCGCATGGTCGCACGTACCCACGCGCATAGTCGCGCGCGCACCCGCGCACCCCCGTACGCGGGGAGTCGCGCGCCACCGAGTAAGGGCAGTCGCGCGCCGGCCACCACACGACCAAGTGCGCCGGAACCTGCACCTATGGCCGGCCATGCATGCTTCCCGCCGCCTTCCCTTTAAGCGCATGCGCGGCTGTGGAGGCTAGGGGTGTAACCCCAGCCACACGCCTCGATTCCGCGGAAGCGGACACCTCTCTCGATGCCGCTCGAAGCCGTCACCAGGCATCTCTCCCTTCATGAAACTCATGTGCATTCCTTCAAAGTGCCGCTCTCCGTCATTTCTGCCTTCTCTCCGGAAGAAGTCATGGGGACAAGGAGGAGGGAGATGAGGAAAAAATCCTAAGTTATTTTCTTCACTTTGTTCCTCAACAACAAGGATTTGGGGGGCAATTGATGGGGATTAACCCATTTTTAAACCATTTGGGGTGCGCATAGTCGTTCCAAAGTAGGGGATCATGGGGTTGACTAGTCAACTCACTCCCCATGATCCCCATCATGATAGGAGAAGAATGGGAGGGCCCACTTCCCCTTTTATCTCTCCACTAACTCCTCTCCCATCACAAAAAGAGGAAACCACTGCCACTCGACGCCAACCACCGCCGGCCACCGCCGCCCGCCAGCCGGTCTTCTACCGCCGTTGGCCGGCTCCCGCCGCTGGCCGCCTCCCGCCGCTGGCCGCCTCCCGCCGCCTCCCGCCGCCGGCCGGCCGCCGGCCGACGCCGGTTGGCCGCCTCCCGTCAACCACCGTCAGCCGGTTGCACGCCTCCCGTGCCTCCACCATCCGATTGTGATGGGGCCTCCGTAGCCGTCCGATCCATGGGTAACCACCCACTAACCCACCTAGTTAGTGGGGGGACCCACCATGACCTCCCCATGGGGGCTATAAAAGGACCCCCATGGGCTCCTCATTTCTCACTTTTCTCTTCTCCGGCTCTTCTTCTCTTTCCTTAGGTGAGAGCTCTCCCGCCTCCTCCACCAAGTCGACCTTTGCTCGTCATGAACCACCATCAATCACCAACAGCCACCGGCGGCCACCAGCATCCACCAACGGCTACAGGCACCCCACCAACATGTTGGCAGCAAGAGGACGCCCAAGACCACGAGGAAGTCGAACGAAGAAGACATCCGAAGCCAGCAAGCGCGCGCCGCCCCGAGCGCATGCGCCAGAAGCATCCCGCACGTTCCCTCATCTAAGTCACTGCCGCGGTGCAGCCTGTTGCCCGCAGGAAACTACTGTCTCTCTCTCCCCTCAAATTGTAATAGGAGCGGCTTGTCGCCCCAATTTACCAAGCATATTGTAATCACCGAAAGCTAGTGGAATTTGACCGGCACAAACCCGGTCACGTGATTTTTTACCCATTTAAGGGGTTTTTCCACGTCATCAAGACTTGTGTCTACTGTTCATCTTCATTGACTGTGTGCGCGCTCGACCGCTCCGTGAGCTAAGACGGTTCAAGTTAATCCGGTCCGACCGGGGCATCGAGTTAGTCCGCAACAGTATGCGTGATAAGTTGTACTTATAAAATATCAAAAAATAAATAAAAGTTTTTATATCTTGCTCTTACTCTATGTACTGTGAAAGATCCAAACCATATTATTGTTCTCGTCTCGTTAACTCGAGCTTACCGAGTTAGGGTGTGACATTAAGATTGTGTTCTTAAACAAATATCTGACCGAAGAGATATACATGAGTCAATCTAAAGGTTTCATTGTAGAAGCTCATGAAAATAAGGTATGTAAGTTAATTAAATCACTATACAAACTAAAACAATCACCTAAATTATGATATGAGAAATTTGACTATAGTGTAAAAGTCATGAGATTCATGTCAAGTCTCTCTGATAAATGTCTTTACATACATTATAGATCAAATAAAATTACTATAATATGCTTGTATGTAGATAATATGCTAATTCTAGAATATGATCAATCCGAAGTGAATGAAGTAAAATCAGATCTAATAAAAGAATTTAGTATTTAAGACCTAGGTGTAGCTGAAACTATACTAGTCATGCAAGTGAGCTTTGAGAAAGATGTCATTTCCTTAAATCAAATCCACTACTTAAAATTCATGTTGGATACCTGAAGATACAGTGAAAATAGAGTAGTAGAGACACCATATGATTACAATAACTGATTAAATCCCAATGAAGAAGCTACGGTTAGATAGTTAGATTATTCTAAATTGATTGGTAGTCTCATGTATGTTATGGTCTGCACCAGACCTAACATAGCCTTTACGGTAGACATATTATGCAGATATACTAGTAATCCTGACCAAGACCATTGGAATGCTCTCGATAGGCTGATGAGATACTTAAAGCACACCAAAAAGTATGCTTTATGTTAAAATGGTCATCCTCTAGTGCTTGAAGGATATTCGGATGCATCATGATGCTCAAAAATAAATGACAGCAAATCCACTAATGAATTTATTTTCACACTAGGAGGAGCAGTTGCAACCTATAAGTCCAAGAGACAATCATGCAATATTCTCTCTTTTATGAAATCTGAACTCTATCCTCTAGCTTCATCATGAGAAGAAGCATAGTGGATAAGATATTTAATTATGGACATTCCACTAACAAGCCTGAAACTGAGTTCTGTTGTAGTTTATTGTGATAGTCAGGCTACAAAAATGATTGCTACAAATACTTTGTTAACTGACAAAAAAGACAACTAATGATAAAACAAGTCTGGTTGACTTCCCTCACAAGTCAAGGGATTATGACCTTAATTAATGTAAGACCAAAGGATAATGTTACAAATGCTTTGACAAGTGACTTAAATAGAGTTCTCAAAACCAAAATATTGAGGAAGATAAGATTGAAATTTATATAAATATGAAATTTTCCTCTTATATTTATGTTTTGATAGTAATAACTTATATCTGAAGAGGTGTACTTTGTACCGCCCGGAGGTCATCTAGATCGGAACCCAAAGCGAGAACATTCATACATCTAATAATAGATTAAAAATCTCAAATAATTTCTTGATGAAAACTCAAGATAGTTAGATGTTAATTATTCAACTTTTGACAACTTAGCATCTTTCTCATTGTAAGTTGATTCAAAAATTATTCAACTGAGAATAGAATGTCATTGCAAAAGTTATTCTAACATTAACGATCATAATACATTATTCTACACTTGATAATGTTACAAATGATGTCATGCCAAATTATTTCACATTTGATGATGGGGTACATAACGATCATTGATGAGTAAAATAATAATGTTTGATTTATTAAAATCATAATTTGACTGGTCCTAATTAGACTATATAGAGATGCTAATAGTGTAACTTTACTATTACTACAAGTACTAAACTCATTTAGATAGAGTTGACTTACTTTAAAAATCATTGCATATGTTTTATGAATTTATAGAGTCTAAACTCATGAAATTCCTTGTACGCACTGATGAAAATGTATGAGAGAAAGTAAATTTTGACATGAATGATGATGAACTACTTTTTGGATAGAATTGTTACTTGTTGATCCATATTATCTATTTTTTCAAATCTTTTACTCTTGTATTGTATTTTATGTTTGGTGTTTGTTTTATAAAAAACTCATCTGTATGCTTTTAGTTGTGTTATCTTTTCTGGATAATGAGTAAATCTGAAATTTTGTATTATCTATTTTCCTGCACTCTGAAATGTAAACATTATATATTGCAAATATATGAGAAGATTGTTAAGGTATATTGAATATATAATGAGTTCGGAGGCTTAACATGTTTGTTATAGATACCGGGATATCCAATATCCGTATTGAACTTAGGATTTGGCTATAAAACCTAAGCTAAGGATAATGGGATGACAATTTCACTTTTGCCACCACCCAAAATGTTTCGAGCGACATAACAGAGTAAATATTTGAAAACACGATTAAAGTACTAAAAAGTCACTTCCCTTTAAGCGATAACAGAAAATAGGTATTTCTCATAGTTATCCTAATTTTGATTTTTGAAATTATTTTGCAAGATAATTTTCAGGCAACAACCAAACCGTCCAGGAGATCTACAAAAGAGATAGGGCTGTGGTTTTTGATTTCCTCATTTAAGGAGGAGAGATTCATAGAAAATTGGTAGAATAGGATAAGTCATTGTTCTAGAGACTATTTTCATCACCAATGCCAGACAAGGGCTGACCGTCGACCTTACAAGAGCTCCTTGGAGTTGTCGTCAGTGATTTTCCAATCAACATCGGCCGCCAGCGGCTCGGCATGCGGACGAGAGGCGTGAGCTTGGCGTGCGGATGGACGTGCCCTACATGCGTGCCCCTCGTATTCGCGCGCGCCGCCCGCGCCGCCTCATTCGGCCTCCTACGGCCACCTCCGCCGCTGGACAACCTGTCTGGGCCGCTTGAACCATCCGGAGGTCACTTTCGTCATTTCGCTAAAATTGGTGATCCAAGTGATTGAAACAGAGCGACGTCATTCACCAACCCAAATTCTGCCCTGACACAATTACCATTATATCCCTCCAGAAAACTATAAATATGTCATCAGACTTTCATTTGAGGACAAATAATTGCAGAGGCTAGAAAGAGCTCTGTTGTTTTTTGATGAGGTTGTGCGACTTAGAACGTCCATCCTCTTGGAATTCGCTCTGCTCTCTCTCTAGTGTGAATGCATCTCAAAGCTTAAAGAACATGGCTTTTATTCTCCACATGAGGGCTCTCATCAAGGCTCCGGCTTGGCAGGAGCGCTTTCATCGAGGCTCTGATGACTTAGCGATTTTCAGAACTGGAGCGCACCCACCCAGGCTCCAAAGACTTAGTTTATTTTCTGCTGTTTCTATATTCTGAACTTGTAATGGAGAGATGACATGTCAGCCTCTAAGGAAATCTCTCAACTCTTGTAAATTCAAACGAAATAGTGGATTTTGGCCCGACACAGATCCGACCACGTGATTTTTCACCATTTTCGGGTTTTCCACGTAAAAAAAGAATTTTGTCTTTTATTGTTGTTTTTCATTGACTGTTTGCGTGCCCGGTCCAATTCAGAGCTAAGGTGGCCCGCTTCTCCGAACCGGAAAAAAATCGGATGACCTGCAACAAAGTGGATAACCCCACTCATCTTTACTTTTAACTTATGACGGGTTATCAACAATTTAATTTAAAACCATTTTAACACTGTTAACTATTTGAAAGTAAATTTTTTTGGGATGAAATAAAATACTGCACTCACTCGACATAATAAAGCTTTATTTGTTTGGGCTATTGCTGATCGGAAAGTAGCTAATACAGAAATGGTGTTTGAAAAGGAGCTGTTTGTGAAAAACATAATTTGCAATAAAAAACTGTTTGTATAAAATTGAGTTTGCAAAACTGTTAAAACAAAAAATACTTCAAAAAATTATCTGATAAAAACAGAGCTTTTATAATATTTTTTTCTTAGAAATTGTTATAATCTTACCACTATTAGGTTTGCTATCATAATTTTAAATTTCAAATACTGCAATTATCCCAAAGAGAACCTAATAAATCAACTTTACAATTCAAAATATCAAATAAATAACACTTACTCTTTGTCTGCAATGTGAATTGTTGAAATCAAATCCACCTACATCCAAAATAAATCAACTATGAAAAACTTATAAACACAATTACACAGCAACAAAGGGAACAACTCAGGACACAGATAACCTGGAGAAAAGGATTCAACAGAGACCACTAAAAGCTTTTCTTGTAGCTAACCACAACCGTTTGCAACTTTCCCGGTCCTCCGATTTCCTCGCCGCTGACGTGCCCTTCCCCTTTCTTAAATGGAGTTGGTCTACAAGAATTACTCTGCACCTCGCCCATCGTCATCATCGGCAGCCATTGATGTGGACGCCCCCGCACTGGGAAAACTAGAATAAATCAGGACTTGAGGGTTCGAGTATCAGAAATCATGTGTGGAGATAACTAGAGAGTGGGGGTGAGGGAGAGGATGCGGAAAGAGTTTTGCTCATCATTTGGCCTCGAAGAGAACACAAACATTGCGTGTGGTGAGTTTCGAGAGAGGAGGCATTTGAGATGTTGCAAAACAAAAATCATTCGTGAAGCAGCAAACCGAATCAGGGGAGAGATTAGACGCACGGTTTAAGACGCTCGAAAAGGAGTTAATACCCTATTGTTCAACTTTGATCTAAGCATTGTTATTAGAGTCGTTAGCTGCTAATGGATTTTATAAGAGTTGTTAGAAGCACTGCTGTACAACAGTACATCAGTGTTGTTGTACTGATGTACAACAGTCCGATCCTAGGGCCTAGGCTGGATAGCCTAGGCCCTATGCTCTAAATAAAAAAAGTTTTTTTCACTTAAACCCCCTTTCATTACCCGCCCGGCTCCCACTCTCTCTCTCACTCACTCTCACTCTCTCTCACTCTCTCTCACTCTCTCTCACTCTCTCCCACTCACTCTCTCTCTCTCTCTCACACACACACTCTCTCTCCCACTCACTCTCTCTTTTAAGTTATAATTTAAATTATAAAATTTACTTAACCCAACTAGCAACGTCTCGCAGCCCTCGCCAGCATCCTCCTCAATGCTAGCATGACATTGTCCTCCTCAACGTCAGGGTCGTCTACTCAAAATACGCTTGTAGTGGTGGAGCACGTATTTCGGTAAGGTTCAAGTTGGCGCCGAATTCAAGGCGCGATGCAAATTATGCTCGAAGTTGCTGACCTTTATCGACAACTCGACACTATCAAGACACATTAAGTCTTGCATTACAAAACAAGGTCCCGAGTCTAGTCAGGCCAAAATTTTAGGAGCAGGGCAAATTTGGATGTACGATCAACTTCGCCAACGAGATCTGCAGATGAAACATGTCATCAAATGTGGGTTATCATTCAGCAACTACGACAATGAGGATACGATAGAATACATACATGCAGGGCCTCTCTTAGGCGCGACGTCATTAAAGCCTATTTAGAATCAAAACAATCGTTAATAAATTTTTTTTTGAAACATTTGAAGGACGTATAAGTTTAACTAGTGGCGTTTGAAGCAGTAGCATAAAAGTAGGATTATCGTTTATATGTATCACGTGTCATTGGATCAATCCTATTTCATGGGAGCTAAATAAGTAGGTAATATGTTTTGAAGGTTTCGAATATCCGCACACAGGTAAAACTATATATAATGTAATTATTATGTGTGCGAGAATTTAAAATAAAATATAAAATAATGAGTATTTCTTTTGATAATGCTTCTAACAATACCGTAGCTATTGAGTGGTTAAAACACAATTTAAAATAAATGCTAAACGATGCATTTTTCACACTTGATGTGTTTGTCATGTTTTAAATTTAGTGATACAAGATAATTTAGCCGTCATAGAACCTTATATTGAAAAAATTTGTCTAATGCTTAAAGTCATTTATAGTTCTAGGAAACGATCTCTGGATTTTAAAATTTTATAAAACATGGTAAAAAATATTTGAAACATAAATTTGATATGTCTATTAGATGGTAAGAGATTAGACAAAAGAAATTGTGAAAATGATTATCTTTGCTATTAACAATAGTATACAATATGTTATGGTTGTGGAACACTTCCGGTCCTCTTGTTTCTCACACCGGGTTAGACCACATGAGCTTAGAGGAATCGAAGTGTGATCCTCCCTTGCGACATCTCCAGGACCGGCCACATCTCCAGGAAATTTTTTCCTTCAGTAGTCGAACCAGGATCGACGATCGTCGAACCCAGCCCGACGTCGAACATCGAGCCTTGCTCGACGTTCGACGTGTCGAACACTGCTCGGCGTTTGGCCGAGCTCGACGTTCGACAGAGCTCGACGATCGTCGATCGAATGTCGAACCCTGCTCGATATTCGACGTGTCGAACACTGCTCGACGTTTGGCCGAGCTCGACGTTCGACAGAGCTCGACGATCTGTTTGGCGGAAGCCTATTTAAGGCGGATTCCGCCACTTTTTTTAGGGTAATTCTTTAGCGGTACGATTTAGACTAAATTGCGGCGGCGTATTCTTTTGGAGACGGGTACGAGGTTCTCGTTGGCGTCGATCTAAAAGGTTTTCTTCTGTGGTTTTCTTGTCCAGAAGTGAAAGAAGGTAGGATCGGGTTTTAGATTCTTGTAACCTGTGTTGTAATCTGTTACTTTCTGGTGAATACAAGAAGGGGAGAAGAAGGGGAGAGAGGACGTAACCCGGTTTTGGGTGAACCTCTGTAATCGCTGTGTTTGTGATTGCTCTGTTTTGTTTCCTTGTGTTTTATTATTCGTTTCGGATTTCCTCTTCTCGGCGCTCCGGATTCCTTACATTTGGTATCAGAGCCAGGTTTCTTGGATTCTTGGCTATGGGTTCAGGAGGAGTGCGGATCGAGATAGAGAAGTTTGATGGAAGTCGTTTTGATCTGTGGAAGATGAAGATGGAGGACCTATTGGTTGATCGTGATTTGTGGGGAGCAATAGTGGATACTCCTCCAACAGAGAAGTCTGATGAGGAGGCTGTTGCAGCCTGGACAAAAGCTGATCGAAAAGCAAAGGGTCTTATCAGGTTGTTTCTTGCAGACTCTATTTTGACAAATGTAATGGAGGAGGCTTCAGGCCAAGGTCTATGGCGGAAGCTGGAGTCCCTCTATCAGAGCAAGTCTCTGGTGAACAAGCTGTTGCTGAGGAAGAAATGGTACAATCTGAAGATGCAGGAAGGTGGTTCTTTCTCAGAGCACCTGACCAATTTCAACACTATTGTGGGTCAGTTGATCTCTATTGGTGAGAAAATCTCAGATGAAGATAGGGCTATTACAATACTGTGCTCATTGCCGGATTCGTGGGACAATGTTATTGTTGCGATAGGGGGTAATGGAGATAAGGCTCTCTCCAATGAGTCGGTATGTGCTACTTTGTTATCTGAGGAGACCAGAAGAGGAAGTTCAGAGAAGACCAACAAAGGTGCATTGAGTGTATCCAGATCTCGCCCTCAATGGAGGGATAATAAGCAAGGAGGATCTCGAGATAAATCTCGGGGTAGATCCAAGAGCAGAGAAAGAGAGAAAGAGAAGAAGCCCATAAAATGCTGGAAGTGTAATGAGGTTGGGCGTGTGAAATCCCAATGTCCTAACAAGCCAGTTCAGAAGAAAGATGCTGGGTCAACTTCTGGTACTAAGAAGGAGACTGAAGGGGGTGACATGTATATTGCTGCTGTATGTGTTGCCCAGAAGGATTCTGATGTGTGGTATGTCGACACAGGAGCATCATATCACATGACCCCTCATAGAGACTGGTTTTGTGAGTATGAGAGGTTTGATGGTGGTGACGTCATGCTTGACGATGATACTGCTGTGCAGATTATTGGGCGTGGGAAGGTGATGCTGAAGATGGCCGACGGGACCATGAAGACCCTTCCGGGGGTGATGCATATTCCAGGGATGAGCAGGAATCTGATCTCGGTGGGATCTATGGCGGATGCGGGAGTGTCTTTCAGTTGTGACATGCACTCGTGCAGGATGACCCGAGGGGCGATGGTGATCGCCAAAGGCGTGAGGCATGGGACACTGTACAAGTTACTTGCTGATACAGTGGTGCCTAGCAGGGCCTTCATCTCTGAAGGCCAAGAGGAGGAACAGGAGGAGCAGTCCAGGCTGTGGCACCAACGGCTTGGACACATCAGTGAGAAGGGGATGTCGGCTATGACATCCGGCCAGATGGTGGTGGGTGTGCCCGTGTGCACCTCGAGCTTTGGGTTCTGTGAGCATTGCCTACTTGGCAAGCAGAACCGAGTTAGTTTTCAGGGAGCAGGGAAGAGGGCCACCGGTTTACTGGACTTGATTCATAGCGATGTATTTGGGCCGACTCCTGTCCCATCTCTTGGTGGAGCTAGGTATTATGTATCTTTCATTGATGATTATTCTCGGTATTCTTGGCTTTATTTTCTCAGGTCCAAGGCAGAGGTTCTCGATAGGTTCAAGGATTTTAAGAACCTGGTGGAGAACCAGTTTGAGAGGAAGGTGAAGGTTCTCCGTTCTGATAACGGAGGGGAGTATTGCTCGGACGCCTTCGAGCGGTACTGTACTGAGCAGGGGATTGCACGGCAGAAGACCACGCCGTATACTTCAGAGCAGAATGGAGTGTCAGAAAGGCTCAATCGGACATTGATGGAGAAAGCCAGGTGCATGCTCAGTTGGGCTGGTTTAGGGACGGAGTTCTGGGCTGAAGCGGCGGCTACAGCTAACCACTTAAAGAACAGGACCCCTACATCTGCAGTGAAGGGGTGTACCCCCTTTGAGGCTGTTTTCCAGAAGAAGCCAAATTTGGCTTATGCTCGTGTTTTTGGATGTGATGCATACGTTCACATTCCAAAGGAGAAGAGGGGGAAGCTGGATATGAAGTCCGAGCGGTGCATCTTTGTGGGCTACAAAGATGGCATCAAGGGATATAAGCTTTGGAACCCGATGACGAGGACGGTGACGTATAACAAGGATGTGGTTTTTCATGAAGCCTGTCCTCAAGTCACTACACAAGCGGAGGAAGGGAAAGCTGCAGAAAAGGTGGTAGTGGAAAGGGGCATGGAGGAAGTTCCTCTAGAGGATGCTCAGATCACTACAGTGGCTGTTTCGGATTCAGATTCTGAATCTAATGTTTTGGAGGAGGTGAGCCTTGATGATGAATCAGGAGATGAAGTTGCTGATGCTCCACTTCTGAGGCGTTCAACGAGGGAAAGGAGGGCACCAATCCGGTACTCCCTTGGTGCGGTTGGAGCACAATTTTGCTTGAACATGCTCGGAGAAGATCCCATTTTAGCCAGGGATGCGAGGTCGAGGGATGATGCGAATCAGTGAGAGCTTGCTATGGTTGATGAGATGGAGTCTCTGTGGAAGAATCAGACTTGGGGTCTGTGCAAGCTTCCAAAAGGGAGGAAGGTCATTGGGAGTAAATGGGTCTTCAAGCAGAAGGTTAAGACAGATGACACCATAGAAAAGTACAAGGCGAGGTTGGTTGCCAAGGGCTTCTCACAGGTGGAAGGTGTGGACTACGATGAGATTTTCTCGCCGGTGGCCAAGCTCACTTCTATCAGAATGGTTCTCTCCATTGCGGCTGTGCATGATCTGGAGATTGAACAAATGGACGTGAAAACGACATTCCTTCACGGGGATTTGGAGGAGGAGATTTATATGCGGCAACCTGAAGGATTTGAGGCCAAGGGCAAGGAGGATCTGGTGTGCAGGTTGAAGAAGTCCCTTTATGGACTTAAGCAATCTCCGAGGATGTGGTACCTGAAGTTCGACACCTACATGCTTGAGTTGGGTTTTGAAAGGTCGAATTCGGACAACTGTATCTATATCCAAAGGAAGGGAGAGCACTTCACTTTCTTGACACTCTATGTTGATGACATGCTGCTCGTAGGAAACAGTGTCAAGATGATCCAACATGTGAAGAAGCTGCTCTCGGCCAAGTTTGAAATGAAGGACTTGGGGCCAGCAAGTGTGATCTTATGGATGCAGATTACCAGGGATAGAAGCAAAAGGAAGCTTTGGTTGGGGCAGCAGAGGTATGTCGAAGAGGTGTTGAAAAAGTTCAACATGGCTGACTGCAAGCCTGTTGGTGCCCCTATGCCCGTGGGGAATAAGCTATCTGCGGAGATGTGTCCCAAGACACATGAGGAGATGGAGGACATGGTGAAGGTTCCATATGCTAGTGCAGTGGGAAGCCTCATGTATGCCATGGTTTGTACTCGGCCCGACATAGCACAAGCAGTGGGAGTGCTGAGCCGGTACATGGCCAAACCAGGGAAGGAGCACTGGAATGCTGTGAAGTGGGTGTTCATGTATCTTCGTGGAACTTTAAATTATTCTATATGTTATGAAGGTGCTGAAGCTGGAAGAGTCCTGGACGTGGTCGGACACGTGGACTCTGACTGGGGAGGTGACCTGGATAGCAGGAGGTCCACCAGTGGGTATGTTTTTACATTGTTTGGTGGTGCTGTTAGTTGGATGAGTCGGCGGCAAGGAGTAGTGGCACTCTCGTCGACGGAGGCTGAGTATATGGCTCTTACACATGCCAGTAAGGAGGCCATATGATTGAGGAGGTTGTGCGGGGAGCTCGGTTTTGAGCAAGGTCCTGTGAAGCTGTGGTGTGACAGCCAAGGGACTATTCAGTTAGCCAAGAATCCGGCTTTCCATGCTAGGACAAAGCACATTGACATCCAATTTCACTTCATCAGGGAAAAGGTAGAGAAGTAGGTGGTTCAACTGGAGAAGGTTGATACCAAGGAGAACAGTTCTGATTTTCTTACCAAGGCTGTGCCTGTTGCTAAGTTTGAATGGTGTGCAACAGCAGTGGGGTTGAAGAGGAAGATTGGAGGAGCTGCTCTCATCTGCGGAAGTTTTCCATCAAGTGGGAGAATGTTGGGGTTGTGGAACACTTCCGGTACTCTTGTTTCTCACACCGGGTTAGCCCACGTGAGCTTAGAGGAATCGAAGTGTGATCCTCCCTTGCGACATCTCCAGGACCGGCCACATCTCCAGGAAATTTTTTCCTTCAGTAGTCGAACTGGGTTCGACTATCGTCGAACCAGGATCGACGATCGTCGAACCCAGCCCGACGTCGAACGTCGAGCCTTGCTCGACGTTCGACGTGTCGAACACTGCTCGGCCTTTGGCCGAGCTCGACGTTCGACAGAACTCGACGATCGTCGATCGAATGTCGAACCCTGCTCGACGTTCGACGTGTCGAACACTGCTCGACGTTTGGCCGAGCTCGACGTTCGATAGAGCTCGACGATCGTCGATCGATCGTCGACCGCCGCTCGACGATCCGACCGAGCTCGACGATCTGTTTAGCGGAAGCCTATTTAAGGCGGATTCCGCCACTTTTTTTAGGGTAATTCTTTAGCGGTACGATTTAGACTAAATTGCGGCGGCGTATTCTTTTGGAGACGGGTACGAGATTCTCGTTGGCGTCGATCAAGAAGGTTTTCTTCTGTGGTTTTCTTGTCCAGAAGTGGAAGAAGGTAGGATCGGGTTTTAGATCCTTGTAACCTGTGTTGTAATCTGTTACTTTCTGGTGAATACAAGAAGGGGAGAAGAAGGGGAGAGAGGACGTAACTCGGTTTTGGGTGAACCTCTGTAATTGCTGTGTTTGTGATTGCTCTGTTTTGTTTCCTTGTGTTTTGTTATTCGTTTCGGATTTCCTCTTCTCGGCGCTCCGGATTCCTTACATTTGGTATCAGAGGGAGGTTCGATCCTCCGACCTGTAATATATACAAGCTAATGAGTGATTCTAGAATCCCAAAACTTATGGTAAGGAGGAAATCACTCTCCATCACATTAATTACAGAATATTCACTAAGGAAATAAAATAATAAAAATTGATATTAATCGCCTTATTATGGTAAAAAAATATTCTGTAATATATCGTCTAATTATGATAAAAAATATTCCGTAATACACCCCCTCAAGCTGGATTGCGGGACCGGAGGCCAAGCTTGAAGGCATTGACAACGAACAACCGACGATCAAGTGGCTTAGTAAGGACATGACGAGCTGGTCAGCAGATGACACATGTGACACACTCAGCAAGTCATTGAGCACGTACTCCCGAATAAAATGATAATCAGCCGAGACGTGCTTCATGCGAGAATGAATAACTGGATTGGCACTTAAATTGGTAGCGCCCATATTATCGCAGTAAATGACCGGGGCAGAAGGAAGAGAGTAACCAAGATCACGAAATAAAAGTATGCCAACTGAGTTCTGTAGCGGTGTTGGCAATAGATTTGTACTCGACTTCGGTTGAAGAGCGAGCCACAGTCGGTTGTTTTTTTGAACTCCAGGAAATAAGATTCCGACCAAGATAGACAACATAGGCACCTGTAGAGGTATAATCTTGTTTGTTACCACCCCAATTAGCATCGGAAAAGGCATGGAGGGTAAGGGGAGAGGAACGATAAACCTGAAGGCCCACATCCAGTGTACCGGCAAGAAAGCGTAAAATCCATTTAACAAAAGACTAGTGAACCTCAGTGGGCTAATGCATAAATTGCGCCAGTTTATTAACAGCAAATGAAATATTCGGGCGGGTAAAGCTCAAATACTTAAGACTACCAACAGCCGAGCGAAACAACGAGGGATCCTTGAGAGGCGTATCCGATTTATCAAGAAGGGCCGTGAGATCAGTCTGCATAGGCGTGGCACACGGCTTGGTGTCTAACATGTTAGATTTAGCCAGTAGATCATGAATGTACCAGCGTTGATATAGTAGAAGACCATCTCGATTAGGAATAACCTCAACCCCTAAAAAATAATGTAAGTCGCCAAGATCCTTGACAGAGAACCGATGAGATAAAGTGAGAATAAAATCATCCAAAGAAGCAACATCATTTCCTGTGACAATAATATTATCTACATAGACAAGAATGTATAATATATAAGACCCATGCAGGTAAATAAATAAAGAAGTATCAGCAGCGGAATTGGTGAAACCACATTGGAGAAGAAAGGTGCGAAGCTGAGTTTACCATGCGCTAGGTGCCTGCTTTAAACTATAAATGACTTTTTTTAATTTATAAACAAAATTCAGATGCACTGGGTCAACAAATGTAACGCCCCTGATTTTTCGATGTTTAGTTAATTCTTTTAATTGACATATTTATGACGTCAGGACGTTACTTTAACGCATGTTTGGCATGTGTCGTTGATATGAGCGTGGTTTTAACTCTTAGGTTTTTTTGTATGTGGCTGAACTTAGCCTGTTTGCAAGATTCCCTAGCGAGTCGGATCTGTTTTGGTGACTCGGTGGAGCCTCTTTGGGAATGCTTGTGTTTTGGCTTCGGGAGGTGTTTACCTGAGTTTGGTCCATCGAATCTTAATTTCGACTATGTCGTTGGGTTTGTACCGTCGGTATTTAGCTACGGTGTGATTTTCATATAAATCCGTGTTGGCGCGAATTTTGGGTCATTTGGACCATTATTTAATAATAAACTATTATTTTAATACTTGTAATTCTAAGTATAAATAGCCTTGTGAATAGACAACCCTATTCATCGTCTTCCCCTTGAAACCGTCGCCTTTTTGTGAAAGAGAGATCGAGGCTGTCTTTGGAGAGCCTTCGGCCACTGATTTTAGGAGCTCTGGTGCGCAAAATCATCGCCGGAAAGTAGATCTGGAAAGCTCTCACCTAGATCTACGTTTCTACAGTAAGTTTTTCCCGTTTCGTGGATTTTTAGAGGTTTAAGTTGCGGTTTTGACCTTCCTTCCTCTCGAAAAGTTTCTTGCTTTACTCCTTAGGAGTTTCTCTGGCCAGATCCGTGAGGAGGAGTGCTGGTGTTGTCAAAGTTCGGCAAGATTTGTGGCAAGTGGCAGTTTTCCCCTTGCTTGTTCTTTGTTTCTTGATTGTCTTGATTTCCCTTCCTGTACTGATATTGGAATAAGAGTAGGGATTTTTTTCCTCCTAGTCAAACTATCTTTCTGTAGATTTTGGATTTTTTATATTTATTTCTTTCTCTTGCTGGATCCTCTCCAGTACAAAAATTCTTTTTAGGGTAGAGAGTGGCCATCAGTTGGACTGTAGCGGCTTTTCTGGCCAGGTTTAACCTAGCCGACCTATAGTAGAAATTGGGTTTAGGTTGGACACTTAGGTTAAGTCAAAAGTGCCTCTTAGGGCTGATTAAGCTAAGTCAGGAATCAAGACAGTCATTTAGGAGAAATTCGTCGAACAGAGTCTATTTGGTCGAACGGAGTTCGTCGAGTAAGAGAATTTCGTCGAACGCTAATTCGTCGAGCTTAGCTTGGACTGTAGGAGAATTTCGTCGAACGGGCCAAACTTTCGTCGAACGCAAATTTCGTCGAACTGGCCAATTCGTCGAGCTTAGCTTGGACTGTAGGAGAATTTTGTCGAACACTAATTCGTCGAGCCGAGCCTTTGAGTCTATTTCGTCGAACACTAATTCATCGAGTTGATCCTTTGAGTCTATTTCGTCGAACGCTGATTCGTCGAGCTAAGCCTTAAAGTTAAATAACTTCGTCGGGCAGATTAGGTGTTGAGTGCAACCCTAGCATAGGTTCAGTTTTTAGCCCAAGTCCAGAAGCGTTGAGTGTGTTGGGTGCACTCAACACGGCGTTGAGAGGATAGCTTTTGGCATTAACTGTGTTAGTTGGTTTAGTCTTGGCGTTGAGTGGCGTTGAGAGCTTAGCCCTTCGGCGTTGAGTGGCGTTGAGTTCCTGTGAGACTAAGTGAAAAAGCGTTGAGTGAGCTCACTTCACTCAACGCGGCGTTGAGTGTGTTTAAGACACTCAACGCCATGACTATATTTTGCTAACAAAGCGTTGAGTGAGTGATATTCACTCAACGCGGCGTTGAGTGGCTTAAAGACACTTAATGTCATCACTTATTTTGGCGTTCAAGTCTGAAAGTGTTGAGTGAGTGGTGTTCACTCAACGCGGTGTTGAGTGAAGCTTCGCCATGTTAGAATTCTGAGAATGGCGTCGAGTGCGCTGACTGCACTTGACGCGGCGTCGAGTGTACTCGACGCTTTTCCCTTAGACTTGTGTTGTTTCACCATAATGACGTGTATCTCTAAAGGCTTTGTTTTGCCAAGTTAGAATTGTCGGGTTTCTGCTTAATTCGTCGAGTTTGGGTTTTATGGGTATTTGGTATATGGGGTTTGGTTTGTTTGGCTTGGTTTCGTGAATCATTACACCCGAGCATGTTTGGGTCTTGTTTTTGGGCTGTTGGGTTGTATTGGACCAGATGACAACCACCGTAGTCCTGTTTTTGAGATGTTTGGGTCTGTTAGTTCGGTTTTAACCGGTTGGTCCCGACTCAGGTCCGGTTGCGTTACGGTGTTAATGATTCAAGTGTTTATTGAGCCTTTGTCTCGTTTTTGTTTATATGGATTAAACTTATGCTATTTCTGCCTATTCTCGCAGATGTCCTTGGAGTATGACTCCGTTCGCACTCTGTGCAAGTTTCATTACCTTTTAACTTTATAAGTTAACTCTTTCGTTCTTAAATTCTAGTTAGTTTGCTGTGTTTTTAGCAGCTATTCAGGTTTGGATTAGTAATTTTACTACTCCCTTGTTTACTGACAGTTTTTGTTGCCACTTGTATTTTCTTGCTGAGGTGTTCTTCTTTTGAATGCCTCAGGTTCAAGATAGTAGCCGAGTTAAGCGGCTAGGTTGGGTGTTTGCTAGTGGACTGCAGTGTTGCAGAAGTTTTCATCTCCTTGGAGAGGTAGTTTTTGGTTGTTTTGTTGGTACAGGCATACATACTCTCAGTGAATTCGTGTCAGTTTGTTGACGCCCACTAGTGATTTTCTTTTGAATGCTAAATACTTTGCTAAGCTGCTAGTTTTACCTTTTTTAGTTGTTTTTACTTGCTCTCTGGAAATGTTTTATGCTAGGTTGCATGTTAGATATTTTCACTTATAAAAGCATTATTACTAGTACTTCATACATCTCATATTTCTAAAACTAAAATACTATTTCCTAGCTAACGCAGAGACTATTTTCATACTTATAATAAATCTAGAGTCTTGTATTTCATGAGTTATCTTTTGGGAATGTTTATACTCATGTAGGGTGTTAATTAACATAACTAAAGTATTTTCCGCAGCGTATAACTATATTTTTACTCGTGGACTAATTGGTCCACTGTGACGAGGGATACAACAATCTAAATTTAAACTGGTTTTTTACTTAATAACTTATGAATTTCATATAAACTATAGAGTTTGGAGTCTTGCCTGAGCGCCTACAGTTATCCCTGCACGGCGTGACATCACGATGTGTATTTTCTCTTACTCTGATATAACTTAAACGTTGAAAAATGCGGGTTGTGACAACAAACCCAGGAGGCTGAGACATATATACTATCTCAGAAAGCGACCCCTGAAGAAAGACATTATTAACTTCAACTTGTCTAAGCTTCCAGCCGTGAGAGAGCAATGGAGAGAATCAACCGAACAGTCGTTGTCTTAATGACCGGACTGAAGGTGTCATAATAATCAAATGCCCGGATGTTGTGTGAAACCCTTCTCAACCAACCGAGCCTTATATTTATCAATCGATCCGTCAGGGAGTCTTCTGATGTGAAAAACCCACCGGCAAGCAACAACATTACAGGTAGGATCAAGTGGGACAAGCTCCCAAGTGTCATTCGTCTGTAAGGCAATATATTCATCATTCATAGCGAAAATCCAATCCGGATGAGAGAGGGCCTGTTTGAGCCCCGAGGCACAAAGTCAGAGGATAACGTAGCATGGAGATTAAGCTTGATGACTGGCTTGCAGATCCCATATTGGGCTTGGGTAACCATGCGAGGAGGGGACTATGGTGAGGGCAGACGAGGTGATAAGGAGGCAGGACTGTCGGCTGAGCTGGAGGAGTGGGGACTGTCAGCTGAAGTTGGGAAGGTTGGGCTGGTGGAAGTAGTAGGAGAACAGATGGAGGAAGGGGAGGTGGAGTGTGCAGGAGAAGTGTCTTCTTGGACCGGGGTGAAGGGATCCGTGGTAGCTGTTTGGTCCATGGATGAGGGTGGGGTGGGAGGTGAGGTTAAGTGAGAAACATGGACGAGTGGGGGTTCGTTAATAGAGTGATGTGGGGAGGAGATCCAAGACAACATGTCCGGAGAGCTATTAGGTTGTTTATGAGCATATGGATATACAATCTCGACAAATTTAACGTGCTGGGTAGTATAAAGTTTATGAGTGACCAGATCAAAACAATAATAGGCACTTTGACTAAGGGAGTAACCAAGGAAAATAAATGGGGCCGAACGGTTATTGAGTTTGTGTTGAGTATAGGGACGAAGCCAAGGATAGCATAAACACCCGAAAATGCTAAGCTTAAAATAACTGGGCGGTGACAAAAAGATTTTTTCATATAGAGAGACCATAGATAAGGTAGGGGTAGGTAGACGATTAATTAAATAAACCACAGCGGCAAAGCAAAGGGCCAATAGGAGGTAGGGAGAGACGCTTGGGTTAGAAGGGTGAGACCGGTTTCAACAATGTGTAGGTGACTCCGCTCGGAATAACCATTGTGTTCTGGCGTGTGAGGTGGAGTAGTATAATGGGAAATGCCAGACACATCAAGAATAGATCAAAGACCAATATATTCGCCCCCATTGTCGGAATAAAAGATTTTAATTTTACAATCAAAAAATTTCTCAACAATATTTCAGAATGTAGGAAAAATAATGGCAATGTCTGAGTTTTTTCAAGGGGTAAAACCAAATGTATTTTGTAAAATGATCAACAAAGATGATATAATATTTGTAATCATTGGTAGAGGTGACCGGGGATGACCAAACGTCAGTAAAAATAATTTCAAGGGGTCAAGACGATTTTAAAGTAGACACATGAAATGGAAGCTTGTGAGTTTTATTACAATGACACGCATTACAATATGAGAAATCTGATGCAGAACCAACTAAATTGTTTGAAGAGACAATTTTATTATATATATTGGACGCCGAATGTCCTAGATGCCGATGCCAGATTTGATGGGATGCAGTGGAGGAAGCAAAGGCCAGGAGAGGTGGTTTTGGCCAGTAGTAGACACCATCTCTACTTTCTCCCCGAAGAAGACATTGATTGCTGCTAAGATCCTTCACACAAAAATGATCAGAGAAAAATTCAATAGAACAATTGTTGGAAGCACAAAATTTAGAAGTGGAAATAAGATTTTTCTGACATGTGGTACACAAAACATTATGTAAAACAAAAGTAGAAGAGGGAGTAGGAAGAGAGATGGAACCAGTGCGAGTAATTGGAAGCATGGAACTGTCACCAAGCATGAGATCCAAATAACCTGTATATGGAGTGTGCAAAGACAAATTAGCCAAGTCAGACGTAATATGGTGAGAGGCACTAGAGTCAACAAGCCAAGGGTCAGTCATGGATAAGTGGGATTGAGCCCGGGGGCGCCATGGGGCGACCTATGAATTTTCATTAGTCACATTAGATGAAAATTTAGACAGAGGGACACTGTTTCGCTGAGTGCCCATGTTCTCCACACAGTTAACAATGACCCAAATAAGGGCGTGGTGCGTTCTGCTTCTTTTGGTGACTGCCGCCACCACTGGAGGACCAAACAGTCTGCTGATTTTGGCGATTTTGGAAGCCAGGGGTGGGCCTAATTGAAGTGAACTATTGTTGTCAGTTCTGCCCTAAAATGGTCTGATGTTGGGGAGGAGGTCTAACAGCCACCTGTGCGGTGGGCTGAAACAACCGATTGAGGGATGTTGACCGCCTCAAAGGAGAGCAATTTCTCATGAAGATCTTCAAAGGAAATCGGTGAGTCACGGGCTTGAATAGCGCGTGCTAGTTCAAGATACTCAGAACCAAGATTCCCAAAAATAATTTCAGTGAGATCTTAGGGGTCCATGGGTGATCCAAGTGAAGAAAGTTCATCTGCTTTGCTTTTAATAGCATAAACGTAGTCAAAAATGGACTGCGATCCTTCGACAATGGATTTTAAATTGTGTTTGAGTTGAATAATGCGTCCACGAGATGGCTTGACATAAGTGTTTGAAAGAATGGTCCAGGCTTCACGAGCCGTTGTTACTTGAGAAACAATGCTAACAACGTTCGAAGAGAGAGAGGCGAGAATCACACTTAACAATAACTGGTCTTGGCGGTACCATTGAGTATAGGCGGGATTAGGTTGTCCATCTATGATTTTTGGTGGTGCAATAGTGGTGTCATCCAAAAAACCAAAGAGATCGTAGCCATTTAGGAGAGCAGAGAATTGAAGTTTCCAAGCGGGATAATTTGTGAGTGTGACATGTAGAGGGGTTTGGGTGCCGTTAATGGCTATAGGTGCGGCTAAGAGAGGAGCAACCGCGGTGACTGTGACGGCCGTGTTCAAAGTTGAAGAAGAAGAGGCTTCAGTTGCCATAGGGTTTTCTAGGATCATCCCTCTGATACCAAAAGAGATTAGACAAAAGAAATTATGAAAATGATTATCTTTGTTATTAACAAAGGTATACAATATATACAAGCTAATAAGTGATTCTAGAATCCCAAAACTTATGGTAAAGAAGAAATCATTCTCCATCACACTAATTACAGAATATTCACTAAGGAAATAAAATAATCAAGAATTGATAGTAATCGTCTTATTATGGTAAAAAAATATTATGTAATATATCTGTTGCGGACCAACTCGACGTCCCGGTCGGGCCGGAAATCTTGGACCGCCTTAGCTCTCGGGACGGTCGAGCGCGCGCACAGTCAAAAGAGTAAGTTGATTGTACACAATCAGTTTTAATGGAAAAAACCACTCAACTGGGTAAAAAACCATGTGACCGGATCTGTGCCGGTCAAAATCCACTATTTCCTATGGGTCATAGCTGGTTTGTGAAGTCGAGGGTGACATGACACCCCTCGTTACAATTATGGGGTGAGAGAGCACTTTACATGCAGCGGGCGACATGCCGTCGCGCCTGGAGTTATTACAGATTGCGCTTTGTGCCGGTGGTCTTCAGATAGCGACTTTCTGATTTTGGATGAGAGGTCGCACACTTGGTCTTACAGTTGCTGGGGTTGCTTGGAACATGAGCGATTCATCTTCGTCGGGTGGTTACGACTTGACCCGCTTGTGGCTCGGGTGTGGCTCGAAGGTGGCTCGTAGGAGGAAATTGGCAGAGCTTCGACCTAAGGAAGAAGAAGACTCTGAAGAGAAAGATCAGAAGAAGATGAGCAATGAGGAGATCTGGGGCACCTTTTATAGGCTCCGGGAGGTGGTTACGGTGGTTATGCGGCTATCCGCACACCGTAATCACCTTCATAAATGTTTTTACTATAGTTTTTTATACGCGTATCCCGTTATTTGGAGACCACCATGAATAAATAATAAAATATTAATTAAATCCCCCACTAACCTGGCGGTTAGTGGGTGGTTACACGTGGATCGAATGACCGAGGACACTCCCCCTTAATCGGACGGCGGGAGCGGGCCTCCACGGGCGGCCGGCGAACTTGCCGCCAAGTTCGCCGGCGAGGGAGGGCCGCCGCCGACGGCCGGGGAGAGGTGGCCGCTCTCTTCGGCCGCGCGCCGGCGGCCGAGGGATGGGTCCCGGCCGCCCCTTTGGCCACCGACGGCCAAGGCAAGGGGGCGGCCGTCCCTTTGGCCACTATCGGCCAAGGCGGGGGCGGCCCAGTTGGCCGCCCCTCTCAGTCGCATGGGTGGCCGGGAGAGGGGGGGGGGGGGGGTTGGTGGTCGCCCCTCTCGGTCGCACGGGAGGGCGGGCGAGGGGGCGTTCTCCCCTTTGGCCACCGACGGCCAAGGAGGGGGGCGGCCCGGTCGGCCGCCCCCTTGGCCGCACCGGCGGCCGAGCAAGTGGGCGGCCCGGGCGGCCGCCCCCTTGGCCGTTCGGGCGGCCGAGGAGGGGGGCGGCCCGGGCGGCCGACCCCTTGGCCACATGGGGGTGAGCGGCTGGCGTCCGGGGAGGAGGCCGGTCGCCCGCCGCCGGCGAGTCATGGCGGTTTCCCCATCATGAGTAGTGGGATCGGCGCGCGGGGGATCGGGCGCGGTGATCGTGCGCACGGTCAAACCCTTGATCCCATTAATTTTAGTGGAAATAATGGGGGAGGTGACTATGTGCACACCCATCACATATAAAATGGGGTTCATCCCAAACAATATCGTCTAATTATGCGAAAAAATATTCTGTAATTGATGAAACTCAATATATAAAATTTTAAAAAGAGCGTTTCAACAAAAATCACTTCTTATAAAATATTATAATATAGTAAATACTCATGATTTGATCGATGCCGATTAAGACGTATTAGTACATTATATGGATTTATTAAAATGTTTTTATAGGGCGACTGTTTTTTATCCGGCGTGTACTATCCGATTAGCTCACTAGTAATTGAAAATTTTGTCAATATCGCACAAAAATTTAATTATTATATGCAACATGTCGGATGACTTCCATTAATTGAAATAATGAAAGATTTTTTTTTAAAATATTATAGAAAAATGTCTGTAATGTTTTCATGCTCCGCTGCTTTAAATCTGTTATTCGGCGTAAACAGCGTGAAAATTTTTATAGATGAAATCAATACAAATTTAAATATAAATTTAAATTTCGATGATTATGATGACGTTAGTACTCCAAAATTTACTTTTCTTTTTACCGAGTGTTATAATTATTATGATAACTTATACGGCTCGCGGTCTCGGGAAGAAATATCGCAACAAAAAACAAATGATACTTTTAAAAATAAAATTTTAGAATTAGCTGTTAGGAAAAAAGTGCGCACATGTAGTAGTTTAAATGAATTGAGATTGTACACTAAAACACAATTCTGTGATTTCATGAGCACGGAGGTGATTGGAAACTTCGATTTTAAAATAATAGAAAGATAAAATTAATACATATCCTATTTTGGCTTATATGACCCCAGATTTACTAACAATTCAAGCCAGTACGGTAGCTTCAGAGCATGCTTTTTCTATTAGTGACAGGGTTTTGAACGAGCGTATGAACCAGCTCAACGAAGAATCTTTGGAAATGTGCATCTGCTATAAGCACTATTTGGATGCTATGAAGAGGAATCAACACATTACAACATTAGAGGATAGCTCAGAGGAAATAGAAGACGAGATGAACGCAATAAATTTAAGAGATGATTAAGCACGTCTCACATTCATCATATGATTGATTAAAAATTTATTTTTGTGTTTTATTAACTTAATGAATATTGTAATTTTCTTTATTTAAAATTAATAATGATAATCAATTTTTTTTTTCAATTAAAGTAAATTGTAAATGTTATTTATCTTTATTAAATATTAATAAAATTTCATTTTTCTTGTCCATGTGAGAGAATTTTTTTATTATCATAATAAAATAATAATTATAAATTTTTAATGTATTATTTTTTTAAAATAATTCAATACTTATAATTTTTTGAATGATTTTTTTTTAAAAAAAAGCCCGGCCCGACCTTGAGGGCCGGATCAGGCCCCTTCCCGGTGCAGCGCCCCGAGCCCGGCTGAGCCTGGTTTAAGAAAAGCTTGGGCTCGGCCCAGTTGACTAAAGCCCGGGCCTGGCCCGTTGGGCCAGGTACCGGCCTGGCCCGATCAGGCTTTATGCCCACCATATTTAACATGCAGTTGAAATGCCAAAGCAATAAACAAGAAGTGTGTTAGGGTTGTTGGAAATAAAAAAGAATAGAAAAAAGGATTATTCAGTTTCTAAAATTAGAGGAGTAATGGAGAATGATTAAAAAATTTAGCGTGTTATCAACGATTTACTCAAATAAAAAATAAAAATAAAAATAAAAATGGGGGGTTAGGTTAGTTAAGGAGCGATTCAACCGCCACAATTCCCGTCATTCCAAAACTGTGCGAACCCTTTCTTTCTTCCCTTTCTCCGGGAACAATTCGCAGCTTTATTGTCGGAAAAAGGTGAAATCAAGCGAAGCAAAGAGATTTCTGCCACGAAGATCTCCTCATCATTTTCATGCTCCGCTTTTCCTCCTAGCCTGGTTCTCTCCCACCTTCCCCATTCCCCTATTTCCCTTGCATTTGATGGAGTGTTCGTTTCTGGGTTGGGAACGCGGCGTCTGGTCTAGGGGCCTTCAGCGGCGTAGGTGAAGAGGACAAGGAGGAAAGCAGATTCCGGCGGCGACGAACAGAAAGAAGGGGCTTCGCGTGGGAAAGAGATCTGCGGTGGACATGAGCGCTTCAAGGTTCATTAAGTGCGTCACCGTCGGGGACGGTGCCGTCGGCAAGACCTGCATGCTCATTTCCTACACCAGCAACACGTTCCCCACAGTGAGTCTTCATCGTTGATTATTTCTTCCTGTTTTAGTTTTTTATTTTGGGTGGTGTGGGGGGAAACTGCGTGCTCTTCGATTCTGGCATTGTGTTTTTGTTTTTCTGTTTCTAAATCCCCTTATCTAGCGATAAACGGTATCCCCCACCTTATATCCAGCAATTATTTGGGAAATTTGATGAAAGTTTGCTCTTTCTTCTTAATTTTATGACTAAGGCTTCGTTTGGCACAGCAACGGCGGTCATAAACGCATGGGTTAAACCGTCATTCGTTAACAATCAATTCCTTAGGGGGGTGTTAAGGATTGATAGTTTAACCCCCATGTTCACGTCCACCACCACCGTGCCAAACGTAGCGTAAATGGTTCTTTGGGACTATGGAATTACTCACCCTGCAATTAAAGGATTTTGATTTTTTGCACATTGCACCATAAAATATTTAATTTTTGCATTGTGTGATCCCAAAGACTTTAATATTGGTATTTTGCACCCTAAATATTCAATTAGGAGGGTGTCGACATTCGACATTCCCCCACATTATAAATCCGGCAATTATGTGGGAAATTTGAGGGAACATTGCTCGTTCTTCTCCCTAATTTTATTACTAAATAGTTCTTGGGGACTTTAACATTAAGCCCCCTCCAATTATAGGTTTTTGCACATTGCATCATAAATATTTAATTTTGACACTTTGCACTCCCAAAGACTTTAATATGGGTAAATTAGGAGGGTGTAAAATGCCAGTATTAAAGTCTTTGGGGTACAAAGCGCTAAAATTAAATTTTTAGATGCAATGTGCAAAAACCTAATATTTGGATGGTGCTTAGTGCCAAAGTCCCAGTTCTTCCTTTTTATTTAGAACTCGTATGATTGTCCTGATTGCTATTTTATCCATGAGTAACAGGCCTTCAAGTCTCTCTAGGCGTTTTTGTTTATGGAAGCGTGTTATTACCATGCTTCATTTTTCTTTTGATTCATATAGGTTTGTTAAGTAGGCTCTGCTCAAAGTTGGAGTAAAATTAATATAGTCGGCTTGAAATCCTTTGGTTTTGTTCTTGGAGCCAGCTATCAGACTACCACTTGAATACAATAATAATAATAATGAAAATTGAAATAACTTCTGCCCTAAAGCAAAGTAGTGTCAAACACTAATTCATTCTAGGAATAAGGATATCACTAAAAATTGAAGTAAATAAGCACATTGTTTAAAATACCAGATAGGCAGACAGTTAGTTTTTAATATATATCTTTACAATATTAAAAGGGAAAAGTTGCCTTTGGTGAAACATTCAAAAATGCCAATTATGCCCATATTTTTATATTTGAATGATTTGACATATATTATAATTTATTTCAAAAAAATTAAAATACAATGTCTATTCGAGTAATTACACTATCCCAAAATTAAAAGTAATGATGAAAATCTATTAAAATTCAAAAAGTATTTAGTAGAGCTCTTACACCTACTATGGTAGGCTAACATTAGACATGTCAGCGGTCTATTTGAGGAAGTTTGTCATTAGGCATATCAGCGGTATTTTCGAGGAGCTACCATTAAACCAATATTAATTAATATTGTATTTATTTTAAGATGCATTAAATAATTGATAGGGGCGAAGCTTCGAACCTATCACAGTCGATGTACTGTCACAATTGGCCGTATGGGCGAATTCCCGTTCCTGTCACTCATGTATATATATATATATGTAGAAAAAGAGTGCAATGAACCTTGTGGGTTGTATTTCTTGTATAAACTTTAAGTATGAGTACAAATATATAGGAAGAGAGGAAGAGAGAAATCCCAAAAATACAATGTGAGACTAAACCTAAGGCAAACTTGGGCTCATAAATGGGTCACAATTACAATGAGCTTTTACATACTTTTCTACTATCTTCTGACAATATGTATAGTACTTTTTTCTTTCATTTCAACAAGGTTTCGAGCGATCTCGATCCGATCCGTGGACGGCTTGGAATCAACTTGAATTAGATAAAGAACCAAACTTCGGTCTTGGCTCTGATTGCTCTGAGCTTGATTTGAGTTTGATCCAAGCTATACTCGAGCCAGTTTGTCCTTAAGCCACCGTAACAGCTCTAGATTCATGCAACTAATTATAATAATATGTTGCAGGACTACGTACCGACGGTGTTTGACAATTTCAGTGCAAATGTTGTGGTTGATGGAAACACTGTCAACCTAGGTTTGTGGGACACTGCAGGTAATCTCAGCACAGTGATTTGAATCTCTGATATGTGTAATGGTTCTATCATTATTATTCATTGCTTTGATTTTTGTTCATCTTCATATTTTTCTGCCATGGATCAGGCCAAGAGGACTATAACAGATTAAGACCCCTAAGTTATCGGGGGTCTGATGTTTTCTTGTTGGCATTCTCTCTTATCAGCAAGGCAAGCTATGAAAATATTTCAAAAAAGGTGATTTCTAAAAAAAATTCAGCCTTCTATATGGTTCTTCACTATGGCTCTTTTATCTCTGTGACTGAATATTTTATCATGTATGTTGAATTTGTTGTCTCCCAGTGGATCCCTGAGCTGAAGCACTATGCACCTGGTGTTCCGATAGTTCTTGTTGGGACAAAACTTGGTAAATTTTATGATCCTTAAACAAAAGTTATATTGTCTCAGTTTATCTTTACCTTTTTGATATTTTTGCACTCATCCATCTTGATTCATTTGTTAGACTTATGTGAGTTTTGACTTCATATCATTTTGTTGAGATGTTCCTTCTGCATCTGTCTTGTGTTTGCAGTAGAACCATGTTTTTTTTAAAATTATTAATTGATATCGTCATTCATTGTTGCCGCAAGATTCATCTACGATGATTTGTTTGTTTCATTTACTTTGTGTAAAATTTTCTTATAAATAGGTTTTCCTTTTCATTCTAGTGTTAGGAGTTTTGCAAAGGATTTAATTGTTTGATCAACATAGCATTGCTGATGAAACATGAAAACATTTTGGAAGTGTTATTTTTTAAAGCATTTTTCACTTGTTGTCATTTTATTTTTGTAACACATTATCTTTTTTTGCTCATTTGTGTGGTACTTGTTACAATGTGCATATTCAATCCTTTGAAATTCAGCAATGTCATGTAGTTCATACATTGCAGCAAATGGAGGATTGATTATGCACATTGTAACAAGGCTGTTGTCTTTGTTTGAAACAGTTTTCAAGTGAAAACCCTTGTAATTATACTGTATTTTCCCATTATATCTTAAGGTTATTCTTTAGGTAGGAATATAGTGTCACATTAAGACAAAATGCTTGATAATAAAATTTTGTTATCTTATATTTGAAGATGATTTGTAAATAACCATTCCTCTCCATTCCTTATTAATTTTAAACATCGTAATTATTTACGGTCAGCTTTATGAATCCATTTTTTATTCACTCTGGTCGAGTGTTACCTGAGAGGGTGAAGTTATACTTCACAAACCATTCTGAGCACTTATGTTATTGTAAGTATGCCCCTCTCTTTTTGATCTTCCTAAACTTATTTTATTTACCCATCTAATAGTTGCATTCTATGCTCGACATTCATCCGAACTATTAACTTATTTTACAGTTGTTTTATCTTCAATAGATTGATTCTAACCCTCTCTATAAGATGATCATTTATTAATATATCTCACCTAAGTTGCCACACATTCATCTTAGCATTATCATTTTTGTGATAGTTAATTTTAGTGATGTTATAAGCAATATTAATATGACTATTCACACCCAAAAAAATAAAAAATCATTAAATATAATCACAATCCAAATAGGGCCTCGTATCCAACGATGGTATCTAGAGACTGTGCTTGTTTCAGTTAGCCATTGACACAGTCTTCAACTATGACATTGCCGAAGGCAGCACTGTGAAGGTGAGCAACGAAAGGGGAGGCAAGCAGCGCACATTCACGGCAAGCAGCGTGGTGGATGAGCAAGCAGAGACGTATTGGACACCGGCGAAGAATGAGAAGAAGGGAGGCTTCTGGATCGAGCTACGCGGGTTGAATTTGACGTCAAAGTTTAATGTGGTAAGGATACATGAGGCGATATGGATGGGGCAGAGGATTCAGGGGCACAAAGTTTATGTTGTCGGAAAGGTATTTTTTGATGCGAAAAAAGGCACCACTTAGTTAACTGTTCGAAATCTCACGGGGAATGAGGAGAAAAGGAGGAGGAGGCTGTCGGGTAGCCGGTTACTAGCGGTTAGAGGAGAAACCAGAGCAAGCCGCAAGAAGCGGCGACACCAAACTTCGCCCACCGCGTCCTGAATGCCTCTCTTGCGGCGGGCTTTCCTTTTCTTTAAAATGTAGCGGTTACACTTAGAGAGGAAAGAAAAGAAAGAGGATAAGCTGGCCGGTTAGGCGGTTAGCAAGCCGCAAGACACAAGTCTCGAGACCGCAGCTCTTAACAGGCGAGCTCCTGGATTTGAGTCAGCGTGCTTTGGGTGTGCTTCCGCCCCCTATTTATAGGCTCGGGGGTCTGCCCAAACGGGCAGGGCTAAAATTACTGGCTGCCCGGGGTACAGGAGAACCGGGCAGAGGTGACGGGAAGCAAATAGAAAGAGAAAAGAGGAAAGAGGGAAGCCGCGCGGCCTGGTTGGTTTCCCCTGGCGAGCTGAGCGGCTTGACCTCTGGGACGGGCTAATCTGGACTACCCCTGGCGGTGACCTGGCAACTAGGCCGCACGGCTTCAACGAGGCCGCACAACAACGAGGCCGCACGACGTCGTGGAGAATGGAGGCTAGGAAGCACAAGCCGCCCGGTTTGGTAAGGCTTGCGGAGCAGTCGCGGATTCTGGATTAACAGTACTGTTGGGTAACGGGACTATAGTGGGCCACAAGCGGATGTATTTACTCAAGCAACTGGTGGGGGTCTAGAAAGGTTAGGATCCGAATACTCAAGTCATGCGGACCACCGTTGCTTTTAGCGGTGGGCCTCCATTTTGATCCCTACAGACGAACTCAAGACATTTATTCTTGTTTTGTTCGATTATGCTCTCAGCCACGGTGTTAGTGTGGCTATAATAAAACTGAACCCTTTTCCCCCTCTTCATTTTTTTCTGCCACCATCTTCCTCTAAGTCAGTCAACATTTTTCAACTTGACAAAATAACAAACAAAAACGTGTTTTATAAAGAGTGATGAGAATTGTCTAGGAGATAGTATCCTTCACCGACATCATTTTGAATAAAGGTGCCACATTCTCTATCAGGCATTCTGCCGAACAGGTCCCGAGCATCATTAATTCCACCTGGGACGCATCGTATATTTTTGGATAGCTCGGGCTGCGAATAAAATTTTGGACTGCGAATAGCCATATTAGGACCGCTTATAACATATAGACTTTCATTTATTGAGCAAAATTCAGATACCTACAACGTTACATACCTAATAAGAAATTTATAAATTTAATTATATTCTCTTATCAAAGAATATTATAGAGGCATGTTTTTTTTTCGTTTTAGCCACCAAGCTTTTGAATATATATCTCCATTCTTATATATTTTAACAAGAGAATTAAGATGTGATATTGATTGGTATAATATTGAAAGTGAGGAAGATCACATGCAAAAGAACAAAGATGCCAATGTTGATAAATTTTTTCTAAGGAGATGTGAACGTCCCTCTTCTTTTTGAATTTGGCTCGTCACAAGGCGAGACTCATATTCGTGTATTCACGCAGGAGAGCTTGACCATATCAACGATCCGACTGCATGGATGCGTCTAGAATTTTGTTTACACATTCTTTCATCTATTACATTATTATTTTTAGTTATTATTTAGTTAGATCAGGTCCATGACAATAGGGACCAATTATAGTTGGTGATGTCAGGGTCCTAATGTTGTTTTATTATAAACAAGAACAAGAGGGCGACCATCCATACATTGCAGATTTTGGAGAAAATGCTCATCCCGGAATTCATTGATTCTCTTACGTCGATAACTTTGCGAGACCCCATGCGACGACCGCTATGTATTCCTTTGCATCCTTTGTATCCTTTCCTAACTGTCACCCCTCCCCCTTCATAAATTCACTAATGTAAGCTTACAACAACCCCTCACCCACAGGGCTACCAACCAAACCGACATCCTCCACCCTTTTAAGCACCCATTCCCTCCACCAGCCCAACCCGCATCTCCCTGTTATCCCCCTTACAACAATCATTCACATATACCTAATATCACGACCCGTCTAAAGCAAATATTAGAGTGCGCTTAGGGAGGGTCGTGATGCCACAAACATGAGTGAAGAAAATCCATGTCTGTTAGGCGGGAATTGATTTAATGCTATTAGTTTAAAAAAATAATTACTTTGAGAAAAATGGATTTGTTATGATGCGGAGGCTTTAAAGTTAGTCAGTGAAAAAAACTAGATGTACATGTATTTTTAAGAATCTCATGTCACACAGTGCTGATACACAATTTTAATGCAATAAATCAAAGGGATGAACATGTCATTAATATTATATTCAAGTGCAATAAAACAACATAGCAGTTGTCCATGACATAAAAAAAGACTGATCATAACTAATACATAATAATCAAATCTGAAAGTACAGGAAACAGAATACATAGAACCTGACAAATCAACAAAATAAACCTTCAGGAAATCCAAAAACTTGACGCAGCTCGGGCTCAGGTAGCAGGCGGCGCAATCACGGACGTTAAGACAAATTTCAAAAGAAGAAGGAAAAAGGCTCAGAACATTGAAATAATTAGTGAGCAAAGTAAATTAAAGTACGAGCAGAGAAAACAAAAATATTTATGTACCGATTCTTATATGAGACAACTAATATAACAAACAAGTAAAAGAGTTTAACAAAATTAACTTTAATTATTAGCCTACTCCGGAGTATAATATTGATTCGATCATGTGATGACATAAGCTGCAATCAATGAAAGTGTAAATTTTCAATTTGATGCACATGATTCTAATACGAATTTAGGTGCAGAACGGAGGAGAAGAGGGGAAGGAGGGGGACTGTTGATGCCGGCCTGTAGAAGAAGCAACAGAAGGTTGCCGGCCCTTGCAAGGGAGGAGATGTCGGCCTGAGGGATAGGAAGAACAAGAGGCACTGCGACAGGGAGGAGGAAAGCGACAGCTTGCAGGAGACGGGGCTTACGGGAAATCGGAATTCGGAGACAGCGGGTTGCAGCTGCGATTTGTGGGAGTTGGGAAATGCCTGTGCCGACGAGTTTAAGAGGGGGAGGGCTGGTTTAGGAAAAAAACGGGGAAAACCTAAAGTTAATTACACTTAAGCCCCTATAATTATTCTTACTATTATTGTTATTACTTTTTTTAACATACATATTGTTACACACTTACACCTAATCCCTGCACCAATCCCTGCTTCCCCTCCAAAACCCCTCCGCCTAGCCGCCCCAATTCCAGTAACGCCCAAACCCTCCCTATTACCACTGGATGTAGTGCCTTACAGTCCAACCCTCCATCCCGTACTCATTTCCCCTGTTGCAAATCCCCTCTTTCCCTCTAGCCGTTATCTTTCCCCTGCTGCTTCCTCGGGACATCAGTCATGCATCTCCATCCACCTGATCTACCTCCCTTGTCGGCAACCCTCTATTTCGGGACTATTATCTCCTTGTTGTATGGATCTCTGCTTTCTTTATTGATATATGGCTTTGTGGACTCAAATTTGTTTGGATATCTAATTTCGTGGTTGTTTATTATGAGAGTTTTTTTATTTGCAGGATCATTTGTTAACGCGCTCTTGCTTTGGCTCTCTACGCGGACGAAAGCCTAAGCTTGCTTGCTTAAAGAATTATTGTGTATTGCTTGAATTATCTGCATGTGATTTAATCTTTCATTGCTTGTCTATGAATTAACTATTGGGTCTTTGTTACGGTCCTCCGTCAGTTATTTTTATATAGATGTATCGAGTCGTGATGTTTTTAGTTGGAGTCGTCGTTATTAGACTCATCGTAATATTCTAGTGTTTTAATATTTTAAGTGTCGTATGTAATTACGGGTTTGCCCTCGGGGTTTTATATATAAGCCTTGTCATGTAATTGGAAAGGAAGCAAAGAAGAAATGAAGTTTCTTCTCTCTCTAAAATTCCCCTCTCTCTCTCTAAGTTCTTCTCTTCTTCCTCCACCCTCTAGGGTTTCTTCCTCTCTCATCTCCTCCTTCATCATTCTAGGGCTTGCCCCTTGTATCTCCGACTCCAACGCCCCTACAACGAAGCAAGAACATAACATCTTGGTATCAGAGGCCATTTTCCTCGGCTCGACACGTCCGCTGCTCCAACCCTCCGCCGACCTCACGGATCTTTTACGTCAGCCTTCCTCTACTTTAGCTGCGGGATCGTCTCCACAGATCGAAACCCCAACGTCAAAGTCTCCTCTGTCAACATCTCCAGCAAGCCCATCCCAGTAGCCCTCCGACGATCCCATATCATTCTTCACACACACCATCACTGCAACATCGAAACCTCCTCGAAAGGCCCTCGCCTAATTTCTGCACGCCAGCAGCGGCCGGTTCACCTCCATTCGACGTCGTCCCGCACGCCCCGCAACGGAAAGCCTATTTCTGCTTCCGCCGATTGCCGCCCCTCGTGGACGACGCTTCGTCGTATACGCGCATCATCCCACGCGCGCCCTGCCACCTCTGTCCAAGCTGTCTGTCGCTTGTCTCATTCCTCGAGCCCCTACAAACCCAGACGGCCACACGCAGCATCATGCCCCATCCGTCAAAGGCCTTTTTCTGAACACTCCCTCTCCCACATCCCATCTTTCTATCTTTTTTTTATTTTCTTTTTTTTCCTGGGTCCCACCTCTTCCTTATTGTTTTATTTAATCTTCCTCCTGCACGCCAGGTCCACGGTTCACCTCCTCCTTCTTAACTCTTCTTATTAAACTTTACTTCTTTTTTTTCCCTGTCCACACAACACCTCATCAAATTAATTAATCAATTAATTTGATGAACATTAATATTAGTGTCGCGGATGCGGCTACTCTCCACTCGATGTTGTTAAAGTGGTCGACGTCATTTCACGATTCTATGTCTCGCCTCGACTCCAAGCTGGACCAATTGGAGAGGTCGGGATACTTTGAGGTTCGACCCCCTTCGACACAGCCGCCATCACCGCCACTGTTGGTGCCACCAACGTCCTCCGTTGTTCATGACGCGCCGCCGCCGCCGCCTCCGCCGTCGGCGGACCCGTTTCCGCCGCCTACTAAAGAGGCCTTGCCGGCCAACTTTCTGTTATTGTTCATCGCTGCATCGCCGGTCCCGTCGGACCCCTTCCTTCAGTCGACCACTGTTCCCTCGACCATCTTGCCATTTTTGCCTTCAGCCGCTCCGTTGGACCAACCGACCCCAATACTTCAGTCGATCGTCTTTTCGACGGCACCGCCGCTACACCTTGCTGCCACTTGCTCTACGACACGCTACAAGGCTCTATTTTGGCGTGAGATCAAGGAGCCAGAGAAGCCGCACATCCTACCAGAGTTTGAGCTTGAGGACAAGCTCAAAAAGAAGGACAGGTGGAGTGTTACGGTCCTCCGTCAGTTATTTTTATATAGATGTATCGAGTCGTGATGTTTTTAGTTGGAGTCGTCGTTATTAGACTCATCGTAATATTCTAGTATTTTAATATTTTAAGTGTCGTATGTTATTACGAGTTTGCCCTCGGGGTTTTATATATAGGCCTTGTCATGTAATTGGAAAGGAAGCAAAGAAGAAATGAAGTTTCCTCTCTCTCTAAAATTCCTCCCTCTTTCTCTCTAAGTTCTTCTCTTCTTCCTCCACCCTCTAGGGTTTCTTCCTCTCCCATCTCCTCCACCATTCTAGGGCTTTCCCCTTGTATCTCCGACTTCAACGCCCCTACAACGAAGCAAGCCCATAACAGTCTTGCTTGTGTTACATATAATAATCAACAGTAGTAGAGTTAGTTGCATCTTAGTCGTGCACCCACCTAGCCTATCTTACATTAGTTAATATCAGAGACCAATGTTTTGGTCAAATTTATGCTCTGTTGTCGTAGGTTTTTTAGATCCCCAATTTTTGATCCCAACGTCATTGACGACCGGACGACTAACTCGAATTTGGATATGTCCCCAACGACCTTTCAATGATTAATCCTAGACCGCTTTGATGCTTTAGACACCCAGTTTGATGATCTTCATCATGAATGTTGCGGTGTTGAATATGTGAATACAAAATCTAGAAAAAGTGAGGGACACTCTAATGCAGCAAGACGATTCTTCTGATAGGTATTATGATATGCCTACTCGTTTTGACTTGCTTCTTAGAGGTATTCCCCCCGCCCTTATTTGACATCATCGGGGCACTCACCGTCAAGGAATTGCTCTTCCTGTTAGGATGAACCCTGAGCACACCCAGGAGCGTTAGCAAGGTCCTACCTATGCTAAGCACCCTCGTCCTGATGATGGACCACGCCCATCGTCGCATGACCAGAGAGATCATGTACCCCACCTGCTTCTCAACCAAATATATGGCCCACGCCCGGGGATGCTTACTATTACCAAGTATATCTCTCGCTTTGAGGAACAAATGGTTAGGATAGACATTGTTGAGTAGCATTTCTCCATCGCGTCCCTTTTTCGAGCTGGCTTGCATTCTGAATATAGGTTGACAAGTTTGTGATCCAAGTCACCCCTCAGTGGCTTGTTTCTATCCGTCTTGCCATATTTGAGGTTTATGTGTGGTGCAATGTCATACCTATAGACATCAACCATATATTACTTAAGAAGCACAACGTCACGTGTTTTGGTCGCTCGAACATGTATGTATTTTATGATAAGTGTCAGAAAGATTACACTGCCCCCATTCAACCTAAAGAGAAATCCAAGAGTCGTGTCGAGCCTTCAATTAGTATGAGCTCCTCAAGACTCCTGCATATCTTGAGACATAGCGAGTTTTTGAGTGATAGCGTTGATTCAGGCATCGTCTATGTAGTGGCAACCACCATGGCATTTGAGTGCCCTACCGATGTTCCCGTGCCTCACTTGGACGTTCGTCAAATTTTGGATGGGTATGCTGATATTATGCCCAATGAGCTTCCTAACGAGCTGCTATCCCTGCGAGATGTTCAACACATAGTCGATCTAGTCCAAGGAGCTTCTTTACCCATCCCCCCTTTCTATCGTTTGAATCCTGATGAGCACACTGAGCTCAAGCGGCAGGTCGATGAGCTTCTCGAGAAACACTTCATTCGTGAGAGTTTGATGCCTTGCACGGTTCTCGCCCTTCTTACCCCCAAGAAGAACGGTAGCTGGCGCATATTTATAGATAGTCGAGCTATCAATAAGACCACGATGAAGTATCGCTTTCCTATCACCCGACTTGATGACCTATTGGATATTATGGCTGGCGCCCTGATCTTCTTGAAGATTGACCTTCATAGTGGGTACCACCAGCTATGGGTTCAAGAAAGGGATGAGTAGAAAACCGCCTTCAAGACCAATGATGGTCTGTATGAGTGGTTGGTCATGCCATGTGGACTATCGAATGCCCTGAGCACTTTCATGAAGATTATGACCTAGGTTCTGCGGCCCTACATGGGCAAATTCCTAGTCGTATATTTGACGATACCCCGATACAATCACACTCACACTGACTACCTCGCACATCTGAGGCTTCTTTTTGATATTCTTCATAGGAAGAAATTATTTGTGAATTTTGAACTTCTCATTTTCTCTGTGGGTGATAGGCGGCGGAGAACTTTAGTATCGTACCGGTCTTCTTCCACAATGTCTTCCAAAAATAACTCATAAAGCGAACGCCGCGGTCAGAGACAAAAAAAATAGTTTGCCCATGATACTTGAATATTTCCCTGAAAAATAGAGTCGCCACGTGGGGGGTATCATACGCCCTGTGACATGGGATAAAGTGGGCCATCTTCGAGAAGCGGTCCACGACAACGAAAATCGAGTCGAACTTCCTCAGCGTGCGGGGGAGCCCAAGTACAAAATCCAAGCTAATATCTGCCCATGGCCTATGAGGAATGGGCAAAGGAGTGTATAGGTTTGTGGATTGTCGGGATCCCTTTGCCGTATGGCAGACACGACAATGACGAATGACCCGAGTAACATCCCTTTTCAAGCCAGGCCAGAAGAAACGATCTTCCACTAACGCAATCGCCTTATCACGCTCAAAATGTCTCGCGGCCCCGCCTGCATGCAGCTCCCAGGCGAGGAAGTCCCGAAGGGAGGTCTGTGACACACAAAGGCGAGACCCATGGAATAGCCCTTCAAAACGATAAAACCCTCGTGGGGTTCTGGAGGATCTCTTGATGGGGCAGAGTAGATGTCGCCAAAATTTAGGCACTCAGGGTAGTCATATCGAACACGCTCGAATCCCTCCACTCGCACGCTCCTGGTATGGAGAATGGTGACCCGACGACTCAACGCATCAGCCGGCTTGTTCTCAACACTTGGTCGGTGCTTGAGAACGTAGTGATACTCTTGCATGAACTCCACTCATTTCGCGTGGCGGTGACCTAACTTTTTCTGCGAGTCCAGATATCGCAGGGCCTGATGATCTGAATACAGGACAAACTCCTTGTGTAGGAGATAATGACACCAGTATCGAAGTGCCTGTACGACGACGTAGAACTCTCGATCATAATTGGAGTACTTCTGTTGGGCTTCATTCAGTTTCTCACTGAAGTAAGCAACTGGATGACCCTCCTGGCTCAGTACTCTTCTGATGTCCACTCCAGACGCGTCACAAGCTACCTTGAAAGCCTTCGAGAAATCCGGAAGGCGCAATACGGGAGCAGTCGATAGCTCTCCTTTATTTCCTCAAACGCTCGGGTGGCCGCTATGGTCCAGACAAAATCCCCTTGCGGACGCAGCTCGTAATAGGGGCCATGATCGAACTAAACCCTCAAACAAACCTCCTGTAGAAGGTGGTGAGTCCGCGAAAGCTCCGGGCCTCGTGGATATTGGCCGAGACGGACCACTCGCGAATCGATTGGACATTATCGAGGTCAACCGAAATACCGGACTGCGAAATGATATACCCTAAGAAATGTACCGACGAAGTCAAAAATGAGCACTTCCTCAAATTGATGAAAAAGTGCTCATTCCGAAGGAGGTCGAATACCAATCAAATGTGGCCTAAGTGCTCTGTGCGATCTCGGCTATAAATCAGGATATCGTCAAAATAGACCACTAAGAACTTGCCCATGTAGGACTGAAGAATCTGCGTCATCACTCTCATGAATGTGCTCGGCGCGTTCGATAGTCCGAACGACATAACCAACCACTCATACATGCCATCTTTAGTTTTGAAAGCCGTCTTCCATTCGTCACCTTCTCGAACTCTAATCTGATGGTACCCACTTCGCAGGTCGATATTCGTGAAGATCTGGGCACTAGCAATCACATCGAGGAGGTCGTCGAGACGGGGAATCGAAAAACGATACTTCACCGTAATTTTGTTGATGGCGCGGCTATCTATACACATGCGCCAACTCTCATCCTTCTTCAGGGTAAGAATGGCGGGAATGACACACAGACTCAAGCTCTCCCGAATAAAGTTCTTCTGAAGAAGATCGTCAACTTGCCGCTTCAGCTCGACATGCTCTATCAGGTTCAAGCGATAGTGGGGAAGGTTAGGCAACGACGCCCCCGAGACTAAATCGATGGCGTGCTGGATATCCCTCATGGGAGGGAGCTCCTCAGGCATGATGTCAGTAAACTCGGCCAACAAGCATCGAATGTCGGGATCCACACTCTCCAGCTCAGTGGTGGTGTCAGAAGCCAAGGCGGCGGCTACCACATAACTCTCGTCTCTAAGCTCTCACGCAGGAAATCGCCCTTTCTCAGGATATGCAAATGTCTAGCTGACCTGCCACTAATGGATGACTCGACTTGGCCCTTGGGGGGATCCCAGGGCTGGGTCGGGGTAAGGGTGATCTTTCGTCTTTTATCAAAAAAGACACATGTGTTGGAACGGCCATAACACGTGTCGTCGCGATCGTAAAGCCAGGGACGACCCAGAAGAACATGTGCAACATCCATTGAGATGACGTCGCACCAAAACTTGTCCTCAATGGACGCTAGTCGGATCGGCACAAGACACCTCTGCGTAACTTGAATGGCCGACTTATCTACCTAGAGGACGCTATAAGGATGCAGATGAGGCTCGACAGACAGCTGCATCCTCTCTAAGCCTATCTTCGCAACGATATTCACGCAACTGCCACTATCGACGACGAGTTTGTAGGGGCCGCCTGCACTCGAAAAATACGTGTAAAAAATTGATGTGTGGCGCCAATCCTCTTCTGCATGCGGGGTGTGTAGGAGGCGACGAATGACTCCCAACTCCAACGATCTCTTAGCGCCGCTCTCCAAACCATCCCCAACCTCAGCAGTAATCTCCTCCACCACCGCGTCGTCTATCTCAGTACTTGCCTCGCCTTCGTCCCCGATCAACAGGTTCCTCGTGGGGCATTGAGCATCAATGCGTCCTCTGCCCGAGCATCGAAAACATTGGCTTGGCCGGGGTCTAGAGACTCCCTGGACTATAGCTTTTCCCTTAGCATATGATGGAATGCGGGGAGGGGCGTTAGATCGATGTTCAGTCGGCCTCGGTCCAGCGAGGCACGAGTAGTTCTCATACTCTAATGCGAGTTGGAACACCTGCTCGATCGTCTCCTTGCGGTGTGGAATAAGCTCTCGTCTTATCTCAGCCTTTAGTCCGGCTCTAAATCTGGACGCGGTCGCAATAGGTTCCTCCAGGATGTCACTCCTCACTACCAACTCGTTGAATCGAGTCATATACTCGGTAACGGAAAGTGATCCCTGCTGCAACGAATAGAGTTGGTCGAGAAGCTGATTCCGATACGACGCGGGGAGGTATTTATCCCTCAATCGCTGTTTCATTTCAGTCCAACGGATGACAGGATAGTACTCATCTCTCTCTAACAATCTCTCCATGCTAATCCAAAACATCTTTGCCTAGCCTAGAAGCTTCATCTTGGCGAACCGCACTCGCCGCTCATCGCTCATTTCGTACCGATCAATGACGTGGTCCATATCCAGCAGCCAGTCGCTAAAAGCCTTCAGGTCCAGGTGACCATCAAAGGAGGGCGCGTCAATTTGAAGGCGTCGAACGAGGTCGTCCTCAGCCGGGGTATTCTCTCGGCGAAGCGCCACATAATCATCATATGGCTCATCAGAATCGTAATCGTGTTGTGCAGGTAGGCCACAATCTCGTTGGATCGGTGGCAGACGCGGCTCGTAAGGCGGTCGGGGGTTACCCCTCGGGGCAGGGTCGCGTCGATAATCATGCGCAGGTTCATGGGTCCGTCTTCGTGGAGCGGGGTCCCGACGTTGTGGCTCCCTAATTCGTCGATTAGATGGGGATGGGACGTCCCGTGGATCTTCCTGAGGCTCCTCATAACGCGGTGCTAGGGCTGGACCTCTATGGGCTCCTATCTGGTCGACTCTAGTGTTGACCCTATCTATGTCGTTCTTAATAGTGACGAATTGTTCGAGGACTAAACGTTGAAACTCTGCGGCCGTCATGTTCGAATTCAAACTGTCGGCCCGATCGTCGGCGACGTTCTGGTCAGACATTGGGGTTCGAAACAACCTATCACTACGTAGCATGCAATGTGACTCGAACCTGGCTTTGATACCAAAATGATGCAGTGGTAGCCGGACAGAAATTACACTAAATGAAAATGCAGCCTAAATGCAGTGCACGTGTGAACATGAGACAACTGTCCTAAATTTTGATCTTCCAAAGTGTACTTAAAATTTTAAACCATCAAAATACTAATTGCACAATCGTTAACAAGACCTGAAGAATAAAGAACATTTAGTCACCCAACGAAACGAGACGCAATTCCGTTCAATTGCGCCGAATGAGCTCCGCAAATTACACAATGATTAATGGAAACAAATATTTATAATAATCAAATCCCAGAGCAAGGTTCAAACCAAAACATTCAATGTGAAAATACAACTTTCATACCTAATTTACTCATGCATGTGGCGGCTAGGCATAGGGATGGGGAAAGCGCCGGTGTCCGTGGCTTAGCACACAATTGGTTCTACAAGGGGGCTGATCAGAAGGGTGTATGGTTGCAGATCTAGAATTTTTATGGTTGTTTTTGAGGGCTGCGGGTAGCAAGGTATTGGGTGAGGGAGGCTTACGGGAGGTGTGGATCGGCTGGGTTAGTAGAGGGGGGTGGCGGTGGGTTTTGACGGGCAGCTCGGGGTGTAGTTTGGTGGATCTGGTGGTGGGATGGGCTTGAGAGGTTGGCGGATGGGAGGAGGGCATTGGATGGAGCGGGGGAAAGCCACCGGGGCCGGAGAGGGAAGGGGCTTTTCTTCCGGGTTGGAGACAGAAGCAGCTATTGCGGGATCAATGAAGGGGCGGGGTACTGTAGCGGGGTCGGGAATCTAAGGAGGGGAGTAGGAGGAGGGGGTAGGGCTGAAGGGTTACCAGAGGTGCTGGGGTAGGAGGGAACGGACCAGGTGGGAGGCTCACAAAAGAGACACGGCTCGGAATCCACCGAGAGTGACCGGCGGTTGCTATGCAAGCAACCTCCAATCCCTAATAAGTCCACAAGCATGAGTATAAATATAGGAAAAAGGCTAGGGCATCCCGATGGACTGCTCATAATGATCGGGCCGATCAGGAGCCAAATGCAACATAGAATAACTGAAGAAATATAGTAAAAAGATTCGGAGCGACCATCCGGGAGCATCCGCGGACTCGAATCGCCCAAATGGGTCGTCAATCACCGCCTACTGCGGGAATAAACACGTGTGGGCCGTCGATCGCCATCAGATTATGCGACTCAAAATCACGAACATTGCATTATCATCAAAAGGGATACATCTAAGAGACAGAAGAAAGAGTTATAAGAGGAGAGGAAGATAAAGAGTAGAGGGAGAAAGAGGAGCAGAGAGAGAGCCCCAAACAACTGAGATCCTCTAGGATGCCTAACACTTGTGCCTTTCCCCCGTATATAGATGAGGGAGGACATACTTACAAGAAAGTACAAATTATATTTATTAATACAATTAATAATAATTAATCAATATTAACCTATTAATTCATATTAATTAATGACAACATTATATCCTTGCATATGCGCATTCACGACGTCTTCCATATGCGTTTTATGTTGCTCCTCCGAGGGGGTCCGCTCAGGTGGATGTCTATATGTAACACTATATCGCCTTTGAAAATCGACCTTGTCCTCAAGGTCGAGTTGTCTGGAGGTATCAAGATTCTAAGTAGTGGCGATGGAGGAGATGAAATTTGTTTGGGTCTTTAATGATGTCAGCGGCGGAGAGAAGTTGGACGAGAGATGAATTTCGAAGTCGCGCGGGGGGGGGGATAAATTGTTGGGTATGAAATGGTAGGAGAGAGGTGGGGGAAATGTAAAGGCCCAGATATGAGGGTGGAAAAAATGCTCATAAATGAGAAAAACAAAAGCGGGTAGGAAAACAAAGGCGGGAATGGGTAGACGAAAATAACAACAGGTCGGGAAAAGGAAAATTGGCATGGGTAGACAAAAAATGGGCAGTGCAGGTGCGGCCCACGAGAAGAGAGAAAATAAGGAAAGAAAGGAGAAAGGAAGGGGTAGAGACATGTGGGGCTAGATGCAAACAAAAAATGGCTATGGTGCCTTGTTTTAAACGACAAAACTGCCAGAAATGGCGCGGGCGGGGATCGAGATATGGGGCGTGTTAAAGCCATGACATGGGTACGTGAAAAGAGAGCATGGGAGCAACGAGCTGAGGGCCCCTAGGAAGAGGCATCATGCATGTCTGCATCATCTTCACGGTTGGCATCACGAGGGTGGCCGAGAGGACCAACAACATTCATAGGTGGTTGTGCATGTCGGTCGCGGGAGCAGAGGTTCCCTTCACAAATTGCTCGACAACAAAAAAAGGCTCAAAAGGTCTTAGGTAGTGCGACAATTGTTGGTCGACGGGGATCGATTCGTGAGGCAGGGACATCGTCTTCAATGGTGGCAATTGAATGGGAGGTGTGGTCATGGGTTGAACGACCGATGTTGCGGCCAACAGAGTGAGAGGAGGCGGCCCCAAAATGAGGCAACCAAATGTGTCGCATCCATCGGGTTTGATGGTGACGATGGAGGAGCGGGTGGCCGGCGGAGGCAAGGGACGCAAACAAAAGGGTGTTGTCGCTACAGCGATTCAAGGGAGTTCATTGAGCCGATCGATTTTGACTTCGAGATGGTGCGCCATGGAGAGGATGTTGGCAAACATATCGTTTTGTCGATCGAGGTCTCTTAGAAGGATGCGGCGGATGAGGACATGGTCAGAGAGGATGTGCTCCAACCGACAGACGAAGGAAGCGTTGGTGGTAGTCCGACGATGGAAACTGCGACTGAAAAGCGGCAGGTCGGACCACTTGGCATGAATGAGAATCAGATGAGCGATACACTCAATGTGATGCGCACTCGAGAGAGAGATTGTGCGACTCAAAAGCACGAACGTTGCATTATCATCAAAATGGATAGATCAAAGAGAGAGAGAAGGAAGAGTTCTAAGAGGAGAGGAAGATAGATAGTGAGATTGGGAGAGTGAGGGGTAGAGAGCCCCAAACTACTAAGATCCTCCGGTATGCCTAAGACTTATGCCTCTCCCCCTTAGATAGATGAGGGCAGGTACACTTACAAGAAAGTTCACATTATATTAATTAATACAATTAATTAAATCATTATCAATTAATAATAATTAATTAATATTAACTCATTAATTCATATTAATTAATGACAACATTATATCCTCGCATATGGTCATTCACGATGGCTCCTCTGAGGTGGTTCGCCCAGGCGGATGCCTATACTTAATAGCTCTACTCTGATCATCAGGTGTTGTGTTACCTAGATTTAGAGAGAAAGTTTGGGCATCGACACACTAAGTGGGTTGAATACCTGCATGATTCTCACTACGTTCACAAACACCGTGTGAGTGTTGAGATCAAACTCACAGATGCTCTGAGCCGTTGAGTCACATTACTGTATAAGCTCAGATCATGAGCGGATGAATTTGAGAGGGTGATTACTTATACTGGTATTCTCGTCTATGCATCCCTAGGACCTCCTACCCTTATTAGTCTATCTAGGATATGCATGCAGGCGGGGCCACCGGTCATTTCAATAGGGATAGATCTGTAGCCCTAGTTGAGGACCTCTTTTATTGGCTAAGCTTGAAGAAGGATGTGACTCGTGTTATCCTACCTTGTTGTACTGGTCAGACAACTAAGGGGATTGTTATGTACCGGCTCATTCACGGGCCTAATCCCGCCGGCCGAGCCCACAACATGGGCCGCGGCGCAACACACCCAACCCTTCTCCGCACGTGTTCTCCGTGCGACGGGTTGTTGAGGCGGGGGCTTGATCTCCCGACCTCCTTGATGTAAGCTCTTAACGCTAGCTCACATCACCAACTGCGCATTTTGATGTTATGGACCGGCTCATTCACGGGCCTAATCCCGCCGGTCGAGCCCACAACATGGGCCGCAACCCTGCACACCCAACCCTTCTCCGCACGTGTTCTCGGTGCGGCGGGGTGTTGAGGTCGGGTCTCGAACCCTTTACCTCCTTGATGTAAGCTCTTAACGCTAGCTCACATCATCAACTGTGCCGCAGATTAGTTGGTGATGTGAGCTAGCGTTAAGAGCTTACATCAAGGAGGTAAAGGATTCGAGACCCGGCCTCAACACCCCGCCGCACCGAGAACACGTGCGGAGAAGGGTTGGGCGTGCATGGCTGCAACCTATGTTGTGGGATCGACCGACGGGATTAGGACCGTGAATGAGCTGGTCCATAATATTAAAATGCGCATTTTGATGTTATGGACCGGTTCATTCACGTCCTAATCCCGACGGTCGAGCCCACAATATAGGCCGCAGCCCTGCACGCCCAACCCTTCTCCGCACGTGTTCTCGGTGCGGCGGGGTGTTGAGGCCGGGTCTCGAACCCTTTACCTCCTTGATGTAAGCTCTTAACGCTAGCTCACATCACCAACTGAGCCGCAGATCAGTTGGTGATGTGAGCCAGCGTTAAGAGCTTACATCAAGAAGATCGGGGGATCAAGCCCCCTCCTCAACAACCCGTCGCACCGAGAACACGTGCGAAGAAGGGTTGGGTGTGCTGGGCGGATCAGTTGGTGATGTGAGCTAGCGTTAAGAGCTTACATCAAAGAGGTCGGGGGATCAAGCCCCCGCCTCAACAACCCATCGCACGGAGAACACATGCGGAGAAGGGTTGGGTGTGCTGGGCCGCGGCCCATATTGTGGGCTCGACCGACGGGATTAGGCCCGTGAATGAGCCGGTCCAGAGCATCAAAATGCGCAGGGGGGGGGGGCAGTCGTCAAGGCATTGCAAATTTTGGAGAAAAGGTTCTTCCTGTGAGCTGGTTTAAATTCAATCCATGTATTTTTCAAACTCCACCTAGTCACCCTACCTAAACACCCCACCTAATCACCCATAGCAGCCCAGGTGATGTTTTTCTTTGAATAGTTTTTAACCTTTTGGCCTTATAGAAGGAGGTGTTGGCTTGTGGTGAAGCACCAAGACATGCCACACTAAAGAGGTCAAAACCTGCAAAAAGAAAAAGATGCACCGTGAGCCCAGAATGCCTGTAAAAAAAGAACAATGGAGGAGCAAGGTCTTCCTTGGTGGAGTTTTGCACACGGGCGTGGAGCTCCAAGGCGGGCTACAACGGCTAGCATGGACAACGACGGGCTGCGTGTGTGCGGCAAGGTCAAGTCCCGACTTGGATTTCTTCTCCGATGGTGGTGGTGTGTCGTCCGATTTTAGTTCCTTGTGTGTTCATTTGTGAAAATAGATTGCAGTCTAAGTTTTTTTATATTATTTGCGGATTGTATTTGTGCCCACCTTCATCTGCGGTGTTTATTAGACATGTTGAATTTTCTTTATTTGAGTAGTGCCAATATTGTTGTTCTAAAATGTTGTCGAGTTTTCGTGCTTTATTTCTTTGTATTTCAGACTGGCCTAGAGAACTGTTCCGCATTCTTCTCAACAAGTGATATCAGAGCAAGGGGTTGGTGGGTGATCGTGATTGGACGTTCTAAGAAAGGTTTGACTATGGTGGTGAATGATTTGGTTCTCTTCTCATCCTTTCAGATCCGACTTTTGAACAAATCAGGTCTTCTATTTTGTCAAGGATAGTAATGATAGGGAAGAGGACAATGTTGGATCGTTACTTAGTGGAAAAGTTCGGCGACAACATGAACTTCAACATATGCCAGATTCAAGTCAATGATATGTTGATTAAGCAGAGTTTGATTCAGGCCTTGCGGGGGCGAGACAAGTTACCTGTGCAGATGAATGATTCTGAATGGACAAATTAGAATGAGCAAGCCACTAGTGGCATCAGAATGTGTGTCGCTAATGTGGTTCCTCTCAACATTGGTATTGAGGATGTGATACGTCCGAAACAGGTATACGTATTACACGCAAGTGCACGTGCCAGATCAAGTAATAAAGAGTGAGTAAAGTTCGTTTCCACGGAGAGGTGGTGGATTGTAAGAAGCGAACTAAAACAAGCCGGAAATGGTATAACTGAAATTTTATTATCAGAAAAATGTATCTATTACAAAGGTATGACCTCCCTTATATAGAATGGAGGAGAGAAGAGAGAATACAAATAAGAGATGTGGGACTAAAACTATACAAAAGAATCTGGGCGGCTAGAACAACAGACCGGAACAAGCCGCGCGGTTAGACAGAAGGGCTAACCGCTCGGCCACTGCCAGAGAGAAAGACAAGCCGCCAAGTGAGACCGTTAGACCGCCCGGTCTCCTAGTCGCCAGTAACAGACCGCTAGACCGCTTGGACCTCAGATCTCAACACAGCAACCAACCCGCTGAAGGCAAACCGCCAGACCGCCCGGTCAATAACCCGCCAAGCCAGACCGACAGACCGCCCGGTCTCAACTTCAACATGGATTTAGTGCTCGCAACTACCGGTTATTCTTTTTCTTTAAATCCAAGTCAGATAAAATAGTGTTTTGTTAAATACTACGATTATGAATAACAAAGACTACGAATGAAAATAGACTACGATTCGCTAAGATAAAGTACTTGGTTATCGAAGAAATAATCTTGTATTATGATTTCCGAAGCCTAGTGTGACAAATCTTGTGAAGATGACTTTGTGATAGTGAGTGGTGACACGTCTTGCAACGATTTTAGGGTAGAAGATCCGTACCTCTCAATATCGGAAATCCCTAGCCTCTATTTCTCCCTCGGGAGAGACAAGTACCGCATAAATATCGAAAACCGAAGTTGCTAATACCAAGTGGAAATCTCTTTCTCCCTTCAAATACTATACCGGATCTATAACACACTTACGCAACTCCTCTCTCGAATTATGAAGCGTAGTAAAATGACAAAACTTTGGCCAAAAATTTCAAAGTAAAGATTATAGATTCGATAAAGACATACACAAAATATTTACAAAGAAAAGTTTAAGATTCCATCAACACAAAAGACAAGGTACTTTCACAATACAAGATTAAAAACGTTTAGTTCATGGTGGCGGAGAAAACACACTTAACGGTTGGAGAGACCTTACAAATCATGTTGAAATTAAAGATTAAACGACGTAGGATTCCTTCGCCGGAGTCGCTCCCTCGATCAGCCCGAAAAATCTCCTCTTTTTCTCTAGCCGCCCCTTGAAGGATGAGGAAGAAGAAGACTTTCTCCAAGAAGAATGCAAAATCCAGAATAAATCCTTTGAAACCCTAAATGCCCCTTCTTAAAAAATCTGAAATTTTCTCTCTCTTCTCTCTCTTCTTTAACTCCAGAATATTCCTCCAATAAAAATGTGCATCCCTTGCCCAAAAGGTGCCTCCTTCCGAATCTGAAAACAGCACCAGATTTGAATTTTAAATTCTGAAATTCGTCTAGAAAGGGTTGCAACCTATTTCAGGATCCTACAACTTTTTCTCCAGGACAGCATATTTGACGGAATCCTTCTTCCAAGTCGTTCTCTTTGGCTTCTCTTGCACCAACACATAGGAAAAAGATCACTTTAGTCATAAATAAAATAAATGTGAATTTACTTGCATTTAAACTTCAACTAAACGGTTTTTCTCCCGGATCAACGAGCAAAAGGTCCGAAACTTAGGCTAGATAACTTCTTTTTGAGAAGTTATCACATCTCCACACTTGAACCTTTGCTAGTTCCTAACAAAAAATATTCTAATCACCGAATTGGGTGAGGTGATAGTTAACAAATAAAGAACTCACATGATCCTTTTTCTCAAAGATAACTAAAAAGGTCTAGTCCAGAGTACCGATGCAATCATTTGAGGATTTTCCGATCATCAAAAGTTCAAAACATTTGAGAATTCGTTAGTTTGATGGAAGAGAAATCTCAATTAAACTTTCTAGTGTGGTGTGTGCTACCCTTTAAAATCGTTCACTTCCCTCCAACTTTCTCGTCGAACTTCCTTTAATGACTAAAAAGGAATGAGAATAAGCCGAGTCTTTGAGTTAACCTCCGCAAGATTTAGTAGTTAGGTTTGAAGAGACGCCGTGACGATTAGTGGTGAGAGTGAATTTGGCATGGTTAGAAATGTGTATGGATGGTAGAAGGTGTTTCCCTAGATGAAAAATTCTTAGTAACTCTCCAAATTATGAGGTTTATTTTCTCTTCCTTGTTTTTTGGTCCGTAGTTGGGATCATTCCAAGTAGGTGCACACACACTTGGGCCACATATCACTACGACTCTTTTCTTTTTCTTTTCTTTTTATAATCACAGTTGGGATCATTCCAGGTATGAATGCACATACCTAGGCCGCATATCACTATGACACATTTTCATATATATAGTTTTTTTAAAAGAGTCCATAGTTGAGATCATTCCAAGTTGGTGTACACACACTTAGGCCACATATCACTATGACTCACACATTTTTATTTTAACAAACACTCATAATTGATGAGCATACTAAGAATCATCAAATATGCGTCTAGAGGAAATATGCATAAAAGTTCAACGTTCAAACTCAAAAGGGGTACAAATGGTGGTCAATGCTTTGGTTTATATCTCCAACTCGGTTCTTGCTCACCCTCCATTATTATTTTTAGAAGTTCATACGGGTCTATTTTTAAGAAGATCGCTCTTTTTAAAGGATAATGTGGGAAGATGAAATATTAAAAAAATTTGGTCCATTTTGCTAACTTCAAATCAAAATGATGTGAATCATTAGGGTCGGCTATCCTCCTAGATTAAAATCATCATGGACTATATTATTCATTAATTATTTCGAGAACTAGGATCAACAATTATTATATATTCATTCCTCACCCAATTGGTAGGGGTCACACTACCCCCACCTCCACACTTTTTCCCTTTGCTAGTCCCTAGCAAACGACCTCACTACTCATAACGATATATGTGTTTTTTTTTGTTAGAGTACGTGCATAAGGTCAAATATAATGAGGCTAAGAAAAACAAGAAATATTGAAATCGAAAAAACTCCCCTGAAGTCCAGGTGTCTGAAGAGCTTTCCAAAACTACATTCTTGTGTTCAATAGACTCCTTTACAACATGATGGTTCATTAATCCCACCCGTGTGTTGCAACCTGCAAAGAACTCAAACTACAGACTAGACAACCATTTAATTAACATTTATAGTAGCTCATGTCTTAACCACAAATACAGGACATCATCAAAGCAAAAGAGCATTTCACAAAATGTATTACAAGTAATATTTCAAGACAAGCCATATCCAACAGTCAACATTCAATGAACTCTCATCCAGATGAGTACAGTAGTACAAGATAAGATATATATATATATATATATATATATATATATATTTAACTCAGAAGGAAAGTGAAGCAGACAAGATGTGAAGCAGTGCTATAATCAGACAAAATAGCATCCAAAATGAATCAACAGTTCTGAACATCATCACAGAATATCACATAAAAAGAAATCATGTCCATCAAAATAACAAAAAAAACCTGTCAACACCCTAAACATCAAAATGCCAAATCAGTAAACTAAGGAGGGGAGAACTACTAGTCAGCCTTGCTATCCCCAGACTCCTCTTTGTCCTCACCTTCCTCGTCATCGGGCTCGGTCTCCACCTCCAAGTCGGATTCAGTTGCAGCGATTTTGGCGGGGTCGGCTCGTGACCAAGGTTGTCAGGATCGAGATCCTAGATGAGATCACTTTGAGGTAGGATCGGATCAGATAGTAGGTTCAGATCAAGGATCGCTTTACAAAATCAGGATCGCTTTACAACATCTGGATCGTAGGATCGTAAGATCCTATGATTCGGATTGTGATCCTAACAACCATGCTCGTGACCAGTCGCTCTGAAGCAAATATCCCTCTGAGTCGAACTGCGACTGAAGCTGGTACGAGGGTGCCTCCACCGGGATCCTGGCCGCGTGCATCAGCTTCTCCTAGTTCCGACGGATTTCCTCAAATCTAGACTCAAAGTACACGTGCTGACATCTTAGGTAGGTCTTCATATACTCTGCATTCTCTATTGCTAGGCCACGTTCCCCCTCATACTTAGATCGTCCGATCACCAACTTCATAGGGGCAGCCAACGTAGGTTTTTCAGATGGCTCGGGTCCCTCACCCCGCAACCTGCTCAGCTTCGACTTCTCTCCGATTTCAGCAGCCACCTTAATGTTAACCTCCACTACCGTCTCAGTGATGTGGTGTCCCACCTGCGTAACAAGGTCTCCCAACACCGACCAAGCGATATAATTCTGTGATAAGCGTGGGAAACCAAAGCGGCTGCACCTTGTCCTCCATCACTCTAAGAGCCAGGTGCTCAACAATGAGTCTGCCTATGTTGATTCTTTTACCCTTCAAAATGATGTAAATCAAGGTTAGACGGTCCAAAGAAATGTTGTTCTGGTGGCGAGTCGGTAGAATGCTGGCGTTGATGAAAAGGAGCCACACTTCGGCCTCCCTCGACATGTTAGTTGACTTGATTGCCTTGATAGAACGGCGTGCCCATTCAGGTTTCGGTACACAACACACGACATCGGCAATGTCAGTTGGTGGCACGGTCGCTTGGAGTGCCATTAGGCTGCCCTCAGTGTTGTCGTCCAGATCGAAGAGGTTGTTGATTGTTGCTGCGGAAAAATCCACCTGTGTGCCTTTGACTGGAACAGTGTCGCCTTCCCGGTACCTAGCGTTGGCGTAGAACTCGTATACCCAAGGAAGCACGGCCTCTGTCCGTGGATGGCAAAAAGTCTCCCACCGGAGAGCCTTGATGTGTCCGACATACACCCGACTCCATTCCCTGTTCTCCATTATGAATCCCCTCTCATAGATGAAAGAGGCGGACTTGAGAGCCTCGAAGCGGTGCCACGCTTCCTCCGAGAAACTTCTCATTTTTTTGGGCCACCCCCTTCTCCTTCCCCTTATCTTTCTCTTGGAGGACATCCTAAATCATAAAAAAAACTAACAGTCTAGAGGAAGGATCGCGCATACAGAATTAGAGAAACAGAGGAAGAGGGAATTCGTGTTACCTCACAATGATCGAGATCTGGATAAGGAAGGGCTCTGCCGCAAGTTGTGTGCGCTGCCACAACTGCTTCCTTCACTTCCTTACTTGGCTAACCACGCCATGCCCAGCAAAAAACCTACTCCACCCTAAGCACGTACAGAGCGGGAACAATCAAGAACAAATCGCACAAACTCTAAGCAAGATGCTACAAGACCCGATGCATGTTTGCGTTACTAGACTTAGGGCACAGGGGTGGTACCTTCAGAAGTTTTAACAAGTGCATACGCAGGTTGCGCCGCCCCTTTCCATTAGAACAGATCACCGGCGACCGTTTCCCTTGGTTTTCCGTCTTCCTCCCGACAGTACAGAATGCTAGAGCGTGAACTTTCTCCCGTCAAAGCAGGTCGCCGGGCTTCGCAACAACGATCACCACCGCCGCACCTCTCTGATGCCTCTCACCGGTGCGCAATCGCCGATTCGATCGTCAGTCTCGCCGTCCGTCTCTCTCAGAGCCGAAGTTTCTCTTAGGGTTAGGAGGGCGATCGAGAGTTTGGCAAGGGGACGAGATGTTGATAAAGGAAGGCTGATTCGGCCTTTAATTCATCCAAATTAATTAGGGTGGATGAATTAGATATTAACCGGCAATTAAGGGATGTAATAATGCAGATCTTGGTTAGATAAATCCGACCGTAAGAACTATGCACGCCGGTTCAGTTGAACCGGTCGGACACATCTATTCATCGCTTTTTCTCAATGGGACAGAAATAAAAAGGTCATGACCTCTTTTGCGGAGGTTGCAACAACAGCAAACCGGCCCAAAATTGTTTTGGTTCAGTTGAACCGGCCTCCGGTTCGGTTTATACTCAATTCCTCGAATCCAAACAGCAAAAAAAGGGTTGCAACCTCAAAAATTCAGGTTGCAACAACTGAAATCTGCTCGTAAGACTTCTCTCCCATGGATTCCTTTTGTCAATTGCAATTACAAAACTCAAAGTAGACAAGTTACTTGACTTAAAATCTATTATTATTAAAACTAATAATGAAATATATAAAGGATGGGTTGCCTCCCACCAAGCGCCTAATTTACCTCCCCGGCAGGACGATACAAAACTAGTGGAGCGTCACGCACGACACCGCTCGGTCGTCGTCCTCTCTAAGATATAATTTCAGTCTTGTGCCGTTCACTTTAAACTTCGTTCCATCATTTTCGTTTAGGATAGTCACCGCGCCATACAGATGCACCTCTTTGACGAAAAAAGGGCCCGACCAACGCAATTTAAGCTTTTCGGGAAATATTCGTAAACGGGAATTGAACAACAAGACTGATTGTCCCGGCTCGAAGTGTTTTTCTTTCAACCGTCGGTCGTGCCACTTCTTGATACGCTCTTTATAGATTTTAGAATTGTCATAGGCTCGCATCCTAATCTCTTCTAATTCGTTTAGTTGCAAGAGCCAATTTTTTCCTGCATCCCTAAAATCATAGTTGATCTTCTTTATTGCCCAATAGGCGCGGTGCTCTAACTCGAGGGGTAAATGACATGATTTTCCATACACTAGCCTATATGAGGTTAGTCCAATTGGCGTTTTAAATGCAGTGCGATATGCCCACAGGGCGTCGTTCATCTTTTGCGCCCAGTCTCTACGGTTAACACTCACCGTATTTTCTAAAATATTCTTAATTTCTCTGTTTGAAACCTCTGCGAGCCCGTTCGTTTGTGGATGATAAGCTAATGCGACCTTGTGAGTCACCCCATATTTTCGTAGTAGTGCAGCAAATTGGGTGTTGCAGAAATGGCTTCCTCCATCGCTAATTATTGCCCTCGGCACCCCAAATCGATTGAATATGAAATTTCTCAAGAAGTTCAGGACCACCTTAGCATCGTTCTTAGGTGTGGCGATGACCTCTATCCACTTTGATACATAATCTATGACTAGAAGAATATAAGTGTTTCCACATGAGTTCATAAACGGGCCCATAAAGTCTATACCCCACACGTCAAACAACTCAACCTCTTACATGATGTTCATGGGCATCACATCATCCTTTTGTATGTTCCCTACTCTCTGACATCTATCACACTGTTTAACGAACGAGTTGGAGTCTCTAAATAAGTTAGGCCAAAAGAATCCGGCCTCTAACACCTTCATGGCCGTCTTAGTGCCCATAAAATGACCTCCATATGGCGAGTTATGACATTTCTCCAAGATAGCTCTCATTTCCCCCTCAGGAATGCAACGTCTCAACACTCCATCAACTCCAATCTTGAACAGATAAGGGTCGTCCCACAAATATGAACGCACCTGGTGTAAGAATCTTTTCCGCTGTGGATAGGTAAGTTCAGCAGGCATGATGTTGCTTGCTAAGTAATTCACGTAATCAGCATACCAAGGTGCGTCACTCTCAGATATAACAAGGAGCCACTTATCGGGAAATCTCTCGTCAATCTCAGAACGTAGTGACGGATGTGCACACTCAATCCTAGACAGATGATCCGCTACTGGGTTCTCCGCTCCTTTCCTATCTCTAACTTCTACATTAAACTCCTGTAGGAGGAGTACCCACCGAATCAAGCGTGATTTTGTGTCTTCTTCTCCATCAGATAACGAATCGCTGTGTGGTCTATGTACACAATAACCTTTGTGCATAGAAGATATGACCTGAACTTTTCAAACGCAAACACTATCGCTAATAGCTCCTTCTCGGTGGTAGTGTAGTTGACTTGGGCGTCAATGATGGTTTTGCTAGCATAGGCTATCGTATGGAGTAACTTGTCCCGTACTTGGCCCAAGACAACTCCCACCGCATAATCACTTGCGTCGCACATCAAAACAAAAAACTCTTTCCAATCAGGTGTCACAACGACCGGTGTCGTGGTCAAACGTTTCTTCAGTTCGTTAAACGCTTCTAAACATTCATCGTTGAAATAAAACTTCGCGTCTTTCTCTAATAACCCACTTAGCCGCTTTGCTATTTTTGCGAAATCCTTGATAAATCTACGATAGAAGCTAGCATGTCCTAAGAAGCTCCTCAACATCTTCACACTCGTGGGTGGAGGTAGTTGTTCTATCACGTCTAGCTCCGCCTTGCCTACACCTAGCCCACTCTTAGAGACATGGTGACCCAATACTATCTCTTCACGTACCATGAAGTGACATTTCTCCCAGTTCAACAGCAAATTCGCCTCCACACACCGCGCCAGAACCCTCTCTAGACAAACCAAGCAAGCCTCAAATGACTTGCCAAATATAGAGAAATCGTCCATATAGACCTCGATGCCATAATCTTCAGGGTCTTCGCCCTCGTCTAGAAGATCTGCGATTAGTGCGATTATGCAACGCTGGAAAGTAGTCGCTACGTTACATAGGCCAAAAGGCAGCATTCTAAATGCGAACGTCCCGTAAGAACAGGTGAAGGTAGTCTTTTCTTGATCCTCTTAGTCCACCATAATCTGATTGTAACCAGAGTAACCATCTAGAAAGCAGAAGAAATCATTCCCTGTCAGTTTGTCTAATATTTGATTAATGAAGGGAAGGGGAAAATGATCCTTCTTGGTGGCTTTATTCAACTTTCTATAATCGATACAAATTCTCCACCCGGTAATCGTCCTAGTGACTCACCCTTCTCGTTCCTCACTACCGTCATCCCTCCTTTCTTTGGAACACAATGCACCGGCGACACCCACGAAATATCTGAGATAGGATAGATGATCCCTGCGTCTAGCCATTAAATAATTTCTTTCTTTACCACCTCCTTCATCGGTGGGCTTAGACGGCGTTGGGGTTCAATCGATCCCTTACAAGATTCCTCTAAACGGATCTTGTGCATGCATAATTATGGGTTGATCCCCCGGATATCTGCTATGGTCCAACCTACTGCCGACTTATATCGTTTTAAGAGTTCAATAAGCTTTAGTTGTTGTTCCGGTTCTAATTTGGAGTTAACAAATACCGAAAGAGTATCGTTCTCACCTAGATACGCGTAAGTAAGGTGTTCGGGAAGGGGTTTTAACTCTAATGATGGTGGCTCAACAATGGAAGGCTTTACTGAGGTGGACTTCTCGGGCATCTCTAGTGGCTCCGGCTTACGAAACCAAGCACGCTGCTTCTCAAATGCTTGTAAGCATTCATGAACTTCTTCCTCCTCCTCGGATAAATCCTCCTCTGTCAATACGCGAGTCAATAGAACATCCTGTTCTTTAGACAATGAGCAAGTCGACTCATAATCATATATGGACACATGATTTACCACCTCCATGTTGTCCTCCTCTCGATAGGGAAACTTCATTGCCTTAAGTTAAATGTTTCTTGTTCGTCGTTCACTCTCATTGTCAATTCTCCCTTCTGCACATCAATCAACATCCTACCTGTTGCTAGGAACGGTCTCCCCACGATAATAGAAACTTCATTGTCTTCCTCCATATCTAAGGCCACAAAATCTACTGGAAAAATAAACTTATCCACATTTACTAGTACATCCTCAACTATCCCTTTCGGAAATGTCAGGGTTCTGTTGGCCAGTTGCAAGGTTATGGAAGTCTTGGAGACTTCACCCAAACCTAGATTTCTATATATCGAGAGCGGTATTAAGTTAATGCTTGCTCCAAGATCGCACAGGGCCTTACCCTCAAACTTATATCCTATGGAACATGGTATCGTAAAGCTCCCCGGATCTTTCAACTTAGGTGGGAGTCTTTTTTGAAGAATAGCACTACACTCCCGAGTGAGTGTCACCGTCTCATTCGTACCAAATCGTCTCTTTTTAGATAAGATATCTTTCATGAATTTCACGTAGCTTGACATTTGTTCCAAAGCTTTCGCAAAAGGAATGTTGATTTGCAATTTCTTAAACATTTCAACGAGTTTTTGAAATTGGTGGTCAAGTTTACTCTTCTTCAACCGTTGAGGGAATGGTGGTGGACGATAGACTATCGCACTACTCTTCTTCTTTATGTTTTCAACGAGTGGCTCACTTTCTTTCTCTTCTAACACTTTCATTCCTTCGTCAACCCTATCATTTTGTTTCGGCTCCTCACTAGGCACATTCGGACTAACCTCTTCCAATTCATTTTTTTCGCTTACCATCCATTTCTTTTCCTTTGCTGGCGCACCCACTAACTCCTTATCATTCCTTAAAATGATCGCCTTACAGTGTTGATTATCTCCCTTCGGATTTGGAATGGTGTCCGTTGGGAGTGTTCCTTGGAGTCTAAGGCTCAATGCACTCGCAATCTGTCCTAATTGCGTTTCAATTACCAATAAGGAACCATCTAAACTAGTGATGCGGGCGTCACTCTTTTGGATTGATTTGACAATCAACTCATCAGAATATTTCCTAGAAGGTCTTTGTTGATTGTAGATATTATGTTGGGGTGGACGTTGGTTTGAGTTGAAACCTAGTGGGTGTGTCATTCCGGTATTGTTCTTCCAAGAGAAGTTAGGATGGTTACGCAACTCCGGGTTATAATAATTTGGGATCGCACTGTTGTTGTTATTAAACCTAGGTTGTCCTCCTATGTAGTTGATTTCTTCATTATAACTGGGGGTCGAGTTGCTTACTAGTTGTTCAATAGTAAATGAAGGGTTTGTGGTAAGAGGTGTGATAATGTTATTCACTTGTGGGTTCATCTGATTATGATTTAAAGTTAACGCGTCCAACCTCTTGTTAATGGTGTTAAATTGGGCAGTCATTTGTGCAGCAAATGAGTTCAGTTGATCCACTTGTTACAATCCACTCGCGGATGAGGAAGGAACTTGTCTCTCAAACGATTGGTAATTGTTAGAGGGTAAGTCCTCTAGGATGGCATATGCATCCTCAGGGTATTTGCCCATGAGAGATCCTCCTGCAGCTCCATCTATCTGAATTGGCAAATACCCTGAGGATGCATATGCCATCTTAGAGGACTTATCCTCTAACAACTACCAATCGTTCGAGAGGCAAGTTCCTTCCTCATCCGCGAGTGGATTGTACCAAGTGAACCAACTGAACTCATTTGCTGCACAAATGACTGCCCAATTTAACACCATTAACAAGAGGTTGGACGCATTAACTTTAAATCATAATCAGATGAACCCACAAGTTAATAACATTATCACACCTCTTACCACAAACCCTTCATTTACTATTGAACAACTAGTAAGCGAATCGACCCCCAGTTATAATGAAGAAATCAACTACATAGGAGGGCAACCTAGGTTTAATAACAACAACAATGCGATCCCAAATTATTATAACCCGGAGTTGCGTAACCATCCTAACTTCTCTTGGAAGGACAATACCGGAATGACACACCCACCAGGTTTCAACTCAAACCAACGTCCACCCTAACATAATATCTACAATTAACAAAGACTTTCTAGGAAATATTCTGATGAGTTGATTGTCAAATCATTCCAAAAGAATGACGCCCGCATCACTAGTTTAGAGGGTTCCTTACTGGTAATTGAAACGCAATTAGGACAGATTGCGAGTGCATTGAGCCTTAGACCCCAAGGAACACTCCCAACGGACACCATTCCAAATCCAAAGAGAGATAATCAACACTGTAAGGCGATCATTTAAGGAATGGTAAGGAGTTAGTGGGTGCGCCAACAAAGGAACATAAACGGATGATAAGCGAAGAAAATGAATTGGAAGAGGTTAGTCCAAATGTGCCTAGTGAGGAGCCGAAACAAAATGATAGGGTTGACGAAGGAATGAAAGTGTTAGAAGAGAAGGAAAGTGAGCCACTCATTGAAAACATAAAGAAGAAGAGTAGTGTGATAGTCTATCCTCCACTACCATTCCCTCAACGGTTGAAGAAGAGTAAACTTGACCACCAATTTCAAAAATTCGTTGAAATGTTTAAGAAATTGCAAATCAACATTCCTTTCGCGGAAGCTTTGGAACAAATGTCAAGCTATGTGAAATTCATGAAAGATATCCTATCTAAAAAGAGACAATTTGGTACGAATGAGACGGTGACACTCACTCGGGAGTGTAGTGCTATTCTTCAAAAAAGACTCCCACCTAAGTTGAAAGATCCGGGGAGCTTTACGATACCATGTTCCATAGGATATAAGTTTTGAGGGTAAGACCCTGTGCGATCTTGGAGCAAGCATTAACTTAATGCCGCTCTCGATATATAGAAAGCTAGGTTTGGGGGAAGTCTCCAAAACTTTCATAACCTTGCAACTGGCCGACAGAACCCTGACATTTCCGAAAGGGATAGTTTAGGATGTACTAGTAAAGGTGGATAAGTTTATTTTTCCAGCAGATTTTGTGGTCTTAGATATGGAGGAAGACAAGGAAGTTCCTATTATCGTGGGGAGACCGTTCCTAGCAACAGGTAGGACGTTGATTGATGTGCAGAAGGAGAATTGATAATGAGAGTGAACGGCGAGCAAGTAACATTTAACTTACTTAAGATAATGAAGTTTCCCCATCGAGAGAAGGACAACATAGAGGTGGTAAATCATGTGTCCATATATGATTATGAGTCGACTCGCCCATTGTCTAAAGAACAGGATGTTCTATTGACTCACGTATTGACAGAGGAGGATTTTTATCCGAGGAGGAGGAAGAAGTTCACGAATGCTTACAAGCATTTGAGAAGCAACCTGCTTGGTTTCGTAAGTCGGAGCCACTAGAGATGCCCGAGAAGTCCACCTCAGTAAAGCCTTCCATTTTTGAGCCACCATCATTAGAGTTAAAACCCCTTCCCGAACACCTTACTTACGCGTATCTAGGTGAGAACGATACTCTTCCGGTAATTGTTAACTCCAAATTAGAACCGGAACAACTACTAAAGCTTATTGAACTCTTAAAACGATATAAGTCGGCAGTAGGTTGAACCATAGCAGATATCCGGGGGATCAGCCCATTATTATGCATGCACAAGATCCGCTTAGAGGAATCTTGTAAGGGATCAATTGAACCCCAATGTCGTCTAAGCCCACCGATGAAGGAGGTGGTAAAGAAAGAAATTATTAAATGGCTAGACGCAGGGATCCTCTATCCTATCTCTGATAGTTCGTGGGTATCGCCGGTGCATTGTGTCCCAAAGAAAGGAGGGATGACGGTAGTGAGGAACGAGAAGGATGAGTCACTAGGACGATTACCGGGTGGAGAATTTGTATCGATTATAGAAAGTTGAATAAAGCCACCAAGAAGGATCATTTTCCCCTTCCCTTCATTGATCAAATATTAGACAAACTGACAGGGAATGATTTCTTCTGCTTTCTAGATGGTTACTCTGGTTACAATCAGATTATGGTGGACCCAGAGGATCAAGAAAAGACTACCTTCACTTGTCCTTACGGGACGTTCGCATTTAGAATGATGTCTTTTGGCCTATGTAACACACCGGCTTCTTTCCAGCGTTGCATAATCGCACTCATCGCGAATCTTCTAGAAGAGGGTGAAGACCCTGAAGATTATGACATCGAGGTCTATATGGACGATTTCTCTATATTTGGCAAGTCATTTGAGGCTTGCTTGGTTTGTTTAGAGAGGGTTCTGACGCGGTGTGTGGAGGCGACTTTTGTGTTGAACTGAGAGAAATGTCACTTGATGGTACGTGAAGGGATAATATTGGGTTACCATGTCTCTAAGAGTTGGCTAGGTGTAGACAAGGCGGAGCTAGACGTGATAGAACAACTACCTCCACCCACGAGTGTGAAGATGTTGAGGAGCTTCTTAGGACATGCTAGCTTCTATCGTAGATTTATCAAGGATTTCACAAAAATAGCAAAGCCGCTAAGTGGGTTATTAGAGAAAGACGCGAAGTTTTATTTCAACGATGAATGTTTAGAAGCGTTTAACGAACTGAAGAAACGTTTGACAACGACACTGGTCGTTGTGACACCTGATTGGAAAGAGTCTTTTGTTTTGATGTGCGACACAAGTGATTATGCGGTGGGAGTTGTCTTGAGCCAAGTGCGGGACAAGATACTCCATACGATAGCCTATGCTAGCAAAACCATCATTGACGCCCAAGTCAACTACACTACCACCGAGAAGGAGCTATTAGCGATAGTGTTTGCGTTTGAAAAGTTCAGGTCATATCTTCTATGCACAAAGGTTATTGTGTACACAGACCACACAACGATTCGCTATCTGATGGAGAAGAAGACGTAAAATCATGCTTGATTCGCTGGGTACTCCTCCTACAGGAGTTTGATGTAGAAGTTTGAGATAGGAAAGGAGCGGAAAACCCAGTAGCGGATCATCTGTCTAGGATTGAGTGTGCACATCCGTCACTACGTTCTGAGATTGACGAGAGATTTCCCGATGAGTGGCTTCTTGCTATATCTGAGAGTGACGCACATTGGTATGCTGATTACGTGAATTACTTAGCAAGCAACATCATGCCTGCTGAACTTACCTATCCACAGCGGAAAAGATTCTTACACCGGGTGCGTTCATATTTGTGGGACGACCCTTATCTGTTCAAGATTAGAGTCGTTGGAGTGTTGAGACGTTGCGTTCCTGAGGGGGAAATGAGAGCTATTTTGGAGAAATGTCATAACTCGCCATATGGAGGTCATTTTATGGGCACTAGGACGGCCATGAAGGTGTTAGAGGCCGGATTCTTTTGGCCTAACTTATTTAGAGACTCCAACTCGTTCGTTAAACAGTGCGATAGATGCCAGAGAGTAGGGAACATACAAAAGGATGATGCCCATGAACATCATGTTAGAGGTTGAGTTATTTGACGTGTGGGGTATATACTTTATTGGCCCGTTTGTGAACACATGTGAAAACACTTATATTCTTCTAGCCGTAGATTATGTATCAAAGTGGATAGAGGTCATCGCCACGCCTAAGAACGATGCTAAGGTGGTCCTGAACTTCTTGAGAAATTTCATATTCAATCGATTTGGGGTATCGAGGGCAATAATTAGCGATGGAGGAAGGCATTTCTGCAACACCCAATTCGCTGCACTACTACGAAAATACAGGGTGACTCATAAGGTCGCATTAGCTTATCATCCACAAACGAACGGGCTCGCAGAGGTTTCAAACAGAGAAATTAAGAAGATTTTAGAAAAGACGGTGAGTGTTAACCGTAGAGACTGGGCGGAAAAGATGAACGGCGCCTTGTGGGCATATCGCACTGCATTTAAAATGCCAATTGGACTAACCCCATATAGGCTAGTGTATGGAAAATCATGTCATTTATCCCTCGAGTTAGAGCACCGCGTCTATTGGTGATAAAGAAGATCAACTGTGATTTCATGGATGCAGGAAAAAATCGGCTCTTGCAACTAAACAAATTAGAAAAGATTAGGATACGAGCCTATGATAATTCTAAAATCTATAAAGAGCGTACCAAGAAGTGGCACGACCGACGGTTGAAAGAAAAACACTTCGAGTCGGGACAATTAGTCTTGTTGTTCAATTCCCGTTTACGAATATTTCCCGGAAAGCTTAAATTGCGTTGGTCGGGCCCTTTTTTGGTCAAATAGGTGCATCCGTATGGCGTGGTGACTATCCTAAACAAAAATGATGGAACGGAGTTTAAAGTGAACGACACAAGACTGAAATTATATCTTAGGGAGGACGACGACCGAGTGGTGTCGTGCGTGACGCTCCACTAGTTTTGTACCGTCCTGCCGGGACGGTAAATTAGGCGCTTGGTGGGAGGCAACCTATCTTTTATATATTTTCATATTAGTTTTAATAATAATAATAATAGATTTTAAGTCAAGTAACTTGTCTACTTCGAGTTTTGTAATTGTAATTGACAGGAGGAATCCATGGGAGAGAAGTCTTACGAGCAGATTTCAGTTGTTGCGACCTCAAAATTGAGATTGCAACCCATTTTTTTCTGTTTAGATTCGAGGAATTGAGTATAAATCGAACTGGGGGCCGGTTCAACTGATCCAAAACAATTTTGGGCCGGTTTGGTGTTGTTGCAACCTCCGCAAAAGAGGTCACGACCTTTTTTTTTTTTGTCCCATTGAGAAAAAGCGGTGAATAGATGTGTCTGATCGGTTCAACTGAACCGGAGTGCATAGTTCTTGCGTTCGGATTTATTTAACCCAAATCTGCATTATTACATCCCCTAATTGCCGGTTAATATCTAATTCATCAACCCTAATTAATTTGGATGAATTAAAGGCCGAATCAGCCTTCCTTTCTCAACATCCCGTCCCCTTGCTAAAATCTCGATCGCCCTCCTAACCCTAAGAGAAACTTCGGCTCTGAGAGAGACGGACGGCGAGACTGACGATCGAATCGGCGATTGCGCACCGGTGAAAGGCATCAGAGAGGTGCGACGGTGGTGATCGCTGTTGCGAAGCCCGGCGGCCTGCTTCGACGGGAGAAAGTTCGCGCTCTAGCATTCTGTACTGTCGGGAGGAAGGCGGAAAACCAAGGGAAACAGTCTCCGGTGATCTGTTCTGGTGGAAAGGGGCGACGCAACCTGCGTATGCACTTGTTAAAACTTCTGAAGGTACCACCCATATGCCCTAAGTCTAGTAACGCAAACATGCATCGGGTCTTGTAGCATCTTGCTTAGGGTTTGTGCGATTTGGTCTTGATTGTTCCCGGTCTGTACGTGCTTAGGATGGAGTAGGTTTTTGGCTAGGCAAGACGTGGTTAGCCAAGTAAAGAAGTGAAGGAAGCAGTTGCGGCAGAGCCCTTCCTTATCCAGGTCTCGATCATTATGAGGTAACACGAATTCCCTCTTCCTCTATTTCTCTAATCTTGTATGCGTGATCCTTCCTCTAGACTGTTAGTTTTTTTAATGATTTAGGATATGTCCTCCAAGAGGAAAGATAAGGGGAAGGAGAAGGGGGTTGCCCAAAAAAATGAGAAGTTTCTATCGCAGGAAGCGTGCCACCGCTTCGAGGCTCTCAAGTCCGCCCCTTTCATCTATGAGAGGGGATTCATAATGGAGAACTGGGAATGGAGTCGGGTGTATGTCGGACACATCAAGGTTCTTCGGTGAGAGACTTTTTGCCATCCACGAACAAAGGCCGTGCTTCCTTAGGTATACGAGTTCTACGCCAACGCTAGGTACCGGGAAGGCGACACCATTCCAGTCAGAGGCACACAGGTGGATTTTTTCGCAGCAACAATCAACAACCTCTTCGAGCTGGATGGCACTCCAAGCGACCGTGCCACCAACTGACATTGTCGCTGCTGTGTGTTGTGTACCGAAACCTGAATGGGCACGCCGTTCTTTCAAGGCAATCAAGTCTACTAGCCTGTCGAGGGAGGCCAAAGTGTGGCTCCTTTTCATCAATGCCAACATTCCACCGACTCGCCACCAGAACAACATTTCATTGGACAGCCTAACCTTGATTTACAACATTTTGAAGGGTAAAAGAATCAACATAGGCAGGCTCATTGCTGAGCAACTGGCTCTTAGAGTGATGAAGGACAAGGTGCTGCCGCTTTGGTTTCCCACGCTTATCACAGAATTATGTCGCTTGGCCGGTGTTAGGAGTGAAAAAAGAGACCTTGTTACGCAGGTGGGACACCACATCACTGAGACGGTAGTGGAGGTTAACATTAAGGTTGCTGCTGAAATCGGAGAGAAGAAGTCGAAGCTGAGCAGGCTGCGGGGTGAGGGACCCGAGCCATCTAAAAAATCTACGTTGGCTGTCCCTATGAAGTTGGTGATCGGACGATCTAAGTATGAGGGGGAACGTGGCCTAGCAACAGAGAATGCAGAGTATATGAAGACCTACCTCAGATGGCAACACGTGTACTTTGAGTCTAGATTTGAGGAAATCCGTCGGAACCAGGAGAAGCTGATGCGTGCGGCCAGGATCCCGGTGGAGGCACCCTCGTACCAGCTTCAGTCGCAATTCGACTCAGAGGGATATTTGCTTCAGAGCGACTGGTCACGAGCCGACCCCGCCAAAATCGCTGCAACTGAATCCGACTTGGAGGCGGAGACAGAGCCCGATGACGAGGACGGTGAGGACAAAGAGGAGTCTGGGGATAGCAAGGCTGACTAGTAGTTCTCCCCTCCTTAGTTTACTGATTTGGCATTTTGATGTTTAGGGTGTTGCCAGGTTTTTTTTGTTATTTTGATGGACATGATTTCTTTTTGTGTGATATTCTGTGATGATGTTCAGGACTGTTGATTCATTTTGGATACTATTCTGTCTGATTATAGCATTGCTTCACATCTTATCTTGTACTACTGTACTCATCTGGATGAGAGTTCATTGAATGCTGACTTTTGGATATGGCTTGTCTTGAAATATTACTTGTAATACATTTTGTGAAATGCTCTTTTGCTTTGATGATGTCCTGTATTTGTGGTTAAGACACGAGCTACTATAAATGTTAATTAAATGGTTGTCTAGTTTGTGGTTTGAGTTCTTTGCAGGTTGCAACACGGGTGGGATTGATGAACCATCATGTTGTAAAGGAGTCTATTAAACACAAGAATTCAGTATTGGAAAGCTCTTCAGACACCCGGACTTCAAGGGAGTTTTTTTTATTTCAATATTTCTTGCTTTTCTTAGCCTAATTATATTTGACCTTATGCACGTTCTCTAATAAAAAAAACACATATATCGTTATGAGTAGTGAGGTCGCTTTGCTAGGGACTAGCAAAGGGAAAAAGTGTGGAGGTGGGGGTAGTGTGACCCCTACCAATTGGGTGAGGAATGAATATATAATAATTGTTGATCCTAGTTCTCGAAATAATTAATGAATAATATAGTCCATGATGATTTTAATCTAGGAGGATAGCCGACCCTAATGGTTCACATCATTTTGATTTGAAGTTAGCAAGATGGACCAAATTTCTTTTAATATTTCATCTTCTCATATTATCCTTTAAAAAGAGCGATCTTCTTAAAAATAGACCCGTATGAACTTCTAAAAATAATAATGGAGGGTGAGAAAGAACCGAGTTGGAGATATAAACCAAAGCATTGACCACCATTTGTACCCCTTTTGAGTTTGAACGTTGAACTTTTATGCATATTTCCTCTAGACGCCTATTTGATGATTCTTAGTATGCTCCTCAATTACGAGTGTTTGTTAAAATAAAAATGTGTGAGTCATAATGATATGTTGCCTAAGTGTGTGTACACCAACTTGGAATGATCTCAACTATGGACTCTTTTAAAAAAAAACTATATATATGAAAATGTGTCATAGTGATATGCGGCCTAGGTATGTGCATTCATACCTGGAATGATCCCAACTGTGATTATAAAAAGAAAAAATTCGTAGTGATATGTGGCCCAAGTGTGTGTGCACCTACTTGGAATGATCTCAACTACTGACCAAAAAAACAAGGAAGAGAAAATAAACCTCATAGTTTGGAGAGTCGCTAAGAATTTTTCATCTAGGGAGACACCTTCTACCATCCATACACATTTCTAACCATGCCAAATTCACTCTCACCACTGACCGTCACGACGTCTCTTCAAACCTAACTACTAAATCTTGCGGAGGTTAACTCAAAGACTCAGCTTATTCTCATTCCTTTTTAGTCATTAAAGGAAGTTCGACGGGAAAGTTGGAGGAAATTGAACGATTTTAAAGGGTAGCACACACCACACTAGAAATTTTAATTGAAATTTCTCTTCCATTAAACTAACGAATTCTCAAATGTTTTGAACTTTTGATGATCGGTAAATTCTTCAAATGGTTGCATCGGTACTCTGGACTAGACCTTTTTAGTTATCTTTGAGAAAAATGATCATGTGAGTTCTTTATTTGGTTAACTATCACCTCATCCAATTCGGTGATTAGAATATTCTTTGCTAGGGATTAGTAAAGGTTCAAGTGTGGAGGTGTGATAATTTCTCAAAAAGAAGTTATCTAGCCTAAGTTTCGGACCTTTTGCTCGTTGATCCGGGAGAAAAACCGTTTAGTTGAAGTTTAAATGCAAGTAAATTCACATTTATTTTATTTATGACTAAAGTGATCTTTTTCCTATGTGTTGGTGCAAGAGAAGCCAAAGAGAACGACTTGGAAGAAGGATTTCGTTAAATATGCTGTCCTGGAGAAAAAGTTGCAGGATCAAATAGGTTGCAACCCTTCCTGGACGAATTTCAGAATTTAAAATTCAAATCTGGCGTCGTTTCCAGATTCGGAAGGAGGCACCTTTTGGGCAAGGGATGGACGTTTTTATTGGAAGAATATTCTGGAGTTAAAGAGGAGAGAGAAAATTTCGGATTTTTTAAGAAGGGGCATTTAGGGTTTCAAAGGATTTATTCTGGATTTTGCATTCTTCTTGGAGAAAGTCTTCTTCTTCCTCATCCTTCAAGGAGGTGGCTAGAGAAAAAAAGGAGATTTTTCAGGCTGATCGAGGGAGCGACTTCGGCGAAGGAATCCTACGTCGTTTAATCTTTAATTTCAACATAATTTGTAAGATCTCTACAACCGTTAAATATGTTTTTTCCGCCGCCATGAACTAAATATTTTTAATCTTGTATTGTGAAAGTACCTTGTCTTTTGTGTTGATGAAATCTTAAACTTTTTTTTGTGAATGTTTGGTGTATGTCTTTATCGAATCTATAATCTTACTTTGAAACTTTTGGCCAAAGTTTTGCCGTTTTCATAATTCGAGAGAGGAGTTGCGTAAGTGTGTTATAGATCTGGTATAGTATTTGATGGGAGAAAGATATTTTCCCTTGGTATTAGTAACTTCGGTTTTCGATCTTTATGCAGTACTTGTCTCTCCCTAGGGGGAAATAGAGGCTAGAGATTTCCGATATCGAGAGGTACGAATCTTCTACCCTAAAATCGTTGCAAGACGTGTCACCACTCATTATCACAAAGTCATCTTCACAAGATTTGTCACACTAGGCTTCAGAAATCATAATACAAGATTATTTTTTCGATAACCAAGTACTTTCTCTTAGCGAATTGTAGTCTATTTTCATTCGTAGTCTTTGTTATTCATAATCGTAGTATTTAACAAATCACTATTTTATCTGACTTGGATTTAAAGAAAAGGAATAACTGGTAGTTGCGAGCACTAAATCTACCACCTCTTCGTAGAAACGAACTTTACTCACTCTTTATTACTTGATCCGGCACGTGCACTTGCGTGTAATACGTATACCTGCTTCGGGCGTATCAGGAGGCTATAGTCCGGCTTTGGGAGAAGCTAGAGCAGCTGTATATGTCCAAGATGGTGACCGTGAGATTGCTACTGAAGCAGAGACTGTATTTGTTGAAGATGCAGGAAGGTGGAAACTTGCAGGAACACCTCAATGTGTTCAATGAACTTTTGAGTCATTTGCTTGTTGTTGGCTCGAGGGTGGAGGAAAAAGACAAAATCATGTTGTTTCTTGCTTCGCTATCGACGTTCTACATGTGTATGAGGACCACACTTCGGTATGTGGATGATACAATGTATCTTAAAGAAGTCACTTTAGCTTTAATGTCTGGTAAGATGATGCATGGCTTTGCTCCTGAGGGCGAGCATGTTTTTGAAGCTGGAGGGCGAGGGAGAAAGCTCGAGAAGTAATCTGGGAGTGCACAGACCAAATATGCATCGAAGATAAAAGCAGTGGCGTGTTACCACTGCAACCAAATGGGTCACATTAGGAGGAATTTTTTGTAGTGTACGCAAAAATCTGGAGACTTCCAAGATTCAGGTGTGACAAATCTTGGTCTAGAGGATAATTACGACTTATACTCAGTCACAGAGAGTCGGGGCGACTCTAATAGCTGAATCCTCGAGCTTTGCAACACGCTTGCTCCGACGTGTCTTTGTTCCGTTTTTGATAGGTGACGGCTGGGTCGGTCTATCGTGGTGGCGAATCGATGCGTGATGTCACAAGGACAAGGACAATTGACTTGAGGCTGCACGATGGAGTGGTGCGCAGACTTATAAGGGTACATCTAGTGTCCAAGTTGCGTTGAAACATAATTTTGTTGAGCATATTGAACTCAGAAGGTTGTCGTTGGGGGACAGGGGATCCCAACCAATTCGGCAGTCACCACCCTCCTTTCAAGCATCTGTTTCCCTCCAAGCCTTCCCTTCCCACCAAATACCCCCTATACAGTCTACTGCGTATACACGATCCTTGCATTGATTCATGTTTCCCCTTCTAGAACCCCTCCTCCTAGCCGCCCCAGTCCTGGTAACTCCCTGACATCCCTATTACCGCTGGCGGTAGTGCCTTACAACCCAGCCCCCCATTCCGTACCCCTTTCCCCTGCCGCAAATCCCCCTCTTCCTCCAGCATTCATCTTACCTCCTCCGCCACCTCGGGGCAACAGTGCATCTTCATCCACTGATCAACCTCCCTGACCAACCTCCCTTGTCTGCAACCCCCTACTTCGTGAGTATGACCTTGTTTTATGGATCTCTTCTTTCTTTATTGATGGTATTGTGGACCCATGCTTGTTTTAATCTCTAATTTTGTGGTTATATGTTCTTGGAATATTTGTGATTTACAAGATCCATTTACTAGCACTCTTGCTTTGGTTCTGCACGTGGATGAAAGACTAAGCTTGCTTGCTTAAAGAATTATTGTGCACTGCTTGAATTATTTGCTTGTGATTTAGTTTTTCATTGCTTTTCTATGAATTATCCGACAGGTCTTGTGTGTGTGTTACATATAATAATCAAGGGTAGTAGTTATTTTCCCCGACATTTCTTCTAGGTTTGCATCTTAGGCTTCATTTAGCGCGACTTATTTTTTCCGGTGAGTTTGATCAAAAACGTCATTATCATAGAATGTATGTTTGACAAGACAAAGGTTATGACCGCTACCAAGAAAATAAAGTAGTTTTGAGCATAAAACGCCATTATCATAAAACGCCATTATCATAGGTCGTACGTTCGCGAACGACGGTTCATGACCACTGCATTCACGTCCGCCACCAGCGCGCCAAACGAAGCCTTAGTTTTACACCCACCTAGCCTACCCTACATCAGATATTTATGAGATTTTCTTGAATCCTCGTTTTGGCAAGGTTAATAATTCTTAGGTTTCATTTAGGATCTCCGGATGAGAATTTAAATCTCTGGATTGTCTGTCATAAAATCAAGCCAATTTTTGTTTTTTTGTGTGTGGGTGTAGTTCCTAAAAGTAAGTTGTTCACCTCATCGTTATTATTTATCCCATGCAATTCTTTCACAAACTCCCTAATCTTCTTACTTCATACTTGATACATTGTGCTGAGGTCCAAAAGACTCCCACATTATTTTCTAGAGTATGTTTGCCATTATAGCACATTTGTTATGTGGCTTTGAATCATTTTTTTGGATCAAGTGGCATCGGAGCATTAGTTCGACTCGTGAGATTTTTTTTTATGGTGCGATTGAGAACTTAAACATACCTCGTAAGAAGATTTTATAGATACTTCATCCAAGCTTGAGAAGAAATTTGGAAGTTAGAAGTGTCAAACAAGCAAATTGTTGATTCTCCGACTCAGATGTCTAGGCTCATCATATCTGAAACCCCAGAATAGATAATTGATTCTCTTTCAATCAGATGGTTGCTATGGTGACGATTTTCTTCCATCTACATCTCATAGGGCACCTCCAAATCAATCACCACCAGACAGGTGATCGTTCCTATTGTTAATCTTCCCTTATACAGTAGCTTTTCAAAAACTTGTATCCATTTTTCATTATATGATACATGGATCAGGTATATCAAGGCCATTTCCTCGGAAGATTCTTTCCAATGGACTCTGATAAGTGAGATTTAGAATCAATGTTTATAGAATCTTCTTCTGTCCGGAGAAATGATTCATCGACAAAATGAGTCACCCATTCCATTGATATGGGCACATCCGAGATCAACAAATGCTCGGTTATTCCTCTATTCATTCTTTTTTCCTTCTTGTTGCTGGATATCTCATTAATTACAATTAATTGCCTGCCATCAACCTCAAACATTCTCTTGGAGCAGGCGGCGGAATTTTAATTACCGTTGTGACTATTATTAAATTAGCAAATGACACTCAGGAGTTAGAAATCTGATTATTATTTTGAAAAGGTCATGTGTACTGTTTATGTCTGGGAGAGGATCTCTTTTTCTTGTTTTGTTTTACATTCCAAATTAGGGCCTTTGTTTAAAATATCTATTCTTAGATGCTTATAAAGATGTTGGAGTTATCACATTAGTTAAATATTATATTTCAGTTTATGTATTGTAGTCTTTAGGTATGTGTGTATGTGTTTAGTCCCATATGGGCTATCAATGTTTTGTGAGTCTTTGTAGTCCTTTAAATATCCTTTTAAGACAAGAATAAGATGCACTTTCTATTTCCCTCTCATTATTTCAACAAGAGAAAAATACAAAATTTGAGCAATCTGTGCTAATCGTGCAAAACAAATTCAAGGCCTACCATGTTGGTAAAAATGCTGCAGATTTGCAGTGTTTGTTCACGACACTTTAGTAGAATAGGATGAGATCGGAGAAAATCCATTAGGGTTGGCCCGGAAACGGGCATATATAGGTACAATGAAAAACATAAAACGTAAATAAAACAATACAATATTTAACTCTCCCCCTCAAGTTGGGAATATATATTGATCATTCCCAACTTGTTTGTGTTGTCATTGAAGGTGTCGCTGCATAAACCCTTGGTGAAGACATCCGCAAGTTGATCAAATGAGTTCACAAAAGGGGTGCAAATGTTCCTTTTGTTAAGGTGATCCTTGATGAAATGTCTGTCAACCTCCACATGTTTGGTTCTATCATGTTGCACTGGATTGTGCGCAATACTGATGGCCGCTTTGTTGTCACAATAGATCATAATAGGATTGTTCGGCTGAAGGCCAATATCCAGAAGGAGGGTCCTCAACCATAACCCCTCACAAACACCTTGTGCCATTGCCCTATACTCAGCCTCTGCACTTGATCGAGCCACCACATTCTGTTTCTTGCTCCTCCACGAAACGAGGTTGCCTCCCACAAAGGTGCAGTACCCTGTGGTAGATTTTCTATCGTCTAGGCTACCAGCCCAATCCGCATCAGTGAACACTTCAACTTCTAAAGATTTGCCATTCTTGAAAAGGATCCCATGACCTGGTGCCTTTTTGAGATACCGGAGCACTCTAAAGACCGCCTGCTGATGACGAACAGAAGGAGAGTGCATATACCTACTTAGGACTCCCACAGCATAAGTAATGTCAGGGCGAGTATGAGATAAGTATATGAGACGCCCAACCAGACGTTGGTATTTTGAGGCATCCACCTTTTCTCCACTAGTATCTGCATCAATTTTGTGATTAGCCTCAATAGGTGTGTCCACGGGAGCACACCCAAGCATCCCAGTCTCTTCAAGAAGATCCAAAGTATACTTTCTTTGGGAGATGAAAATCCCTTGTTGAGACCTCGCCACTTCAATTCCCAAGAAATATTTTAGCTTTCCTAGGTCTTTAACTTCAAACTCTTTACTCAGTTGCTCCTTCAAGTGAATAATCTCCTCCGAGTAGTCCCCGGTAATGATGATGTCGTCCACATAAACAATGAGAATAGAAACCTGGTCACCCTTTCTCTTAGTAAAGAGAGTGTGGTCAGCATGACTTTGGGTGTATCCAAGTTGAAGCAGGAACTTGTAGAAACGACCAAACCAAGCTCTCGGAGACTGCTTCAAGCCGTATAGGGATTTTAGAACACGACACACCTTTCCCTTGGACCCTTTGATAACAGAGCCCGGTGGAATATCCATGTATACCTCCTCCTCCAAATCATCATTCAGAAAGGCATTCTTGATATCAAGCTGAAGTAGTTCCCATCCTCGTCTCGCGGCAATAGAGAAAAGCACGCGGATAGAGTTCATTTTTGCAACAGGAGCAAAAGTCTCCTGGTAGTCAATACCCTGAGCCTGGGTATATCCCTGTGCCACCAAACGAGCTTTGTACCGCTCCACTACACCATCTTGATTTTGTTTAACTGTGAAGACCCAACGGGATCCGACCGTCCGCTTCCCTGGAGGAAGGCTCACCAGCCTCCATGTTTTATTCTTGTCCAAGGCACGCAGTTCCTCTTCCATTGCCGTTTTCCATTCAGGTATCTGATCAGCCTCCTGCCATGTCTTAGGGATAACAATAGATGAAAGTGAAGAAATAAAGGCTTGATGTGCCTTAGAAAGGTGATCATAATGAATGTAGTTGGCAATGGGATGTTTAGTACTACCTTTCTTACCAATAAGACGGGCAAGGGGAATATGGAGTTCATCCTCAGGATCTGGGTCAGAAACAGTCACCGGTACTGGTAGAGCATCGACAGCTTGTACTTGCCCAACGGTCGTAGGACGACGGGAGTATGTGTGTAGAATCGGAGGAGCGGAGGTGAGAGGGACGGGGGCCGGAGGAGGAATAGGAGCAGGTGGAGGAATGGTAGGATAAACAACAATAGGAAGCAGGGAGTCGATCAGCTCGGCATCAATGCTAGTCATCTCCCCCTGGCGAGAGTCAAAGTACGACTCCCCCTCACGAAAGGTGACATCCACAGTACAATAGTACCGACGTGTTGGAGGGTGATAACATCGATACCCTTTGGTGGTAGAGGAATAACCCACGAAAACACACCGAATAGACCGCGCATCAAGTTTGTCACGATGCGGGCTATGGATATGAACAAAGCACAAGGAGCCAAAGATACGAGGAGGAAGGTGAGATGTATGGACAATATGTTTTTTTTCGAGACAAGAGATGGGCGTATCGAAGGAGAGAGCGCGAGACGGAAGACGGTTAATGAGGTGCGCGGCAGTAAGAACTGCATCCCCCCAGTAGGATTTAGGAAGGTGCATAAAAAGAAGTAAACACCGAGCCACCTCCAGTAACTGCCTATTTTTTCGTTCGGCCACCCCATTTTGAGTAGAGGTGTGGACACATGTAGTTTGGTGGATAATGCCATGGTCCGCAAGATAGGCCCCAAAGACACCGCGATCATCGTATTCTCCACCATTATCACTCCGTAACACACGTATTTTCCCACCGAATTGTTGAATCACCATTTTATGAAATTTTATGAAGCAAGAAAGGACGTCACTTTTCTTGTGAAGCATATAAAGCCAGGTTGTACGGGAGTAGCAATCAATAAACGTTACAAACCATTTATAGCCGGATAAAGAGAGAACACAGGATGGGCCCCAAACATCAGAGTGAATAACATCAAATGGATACAGACTAGGAACAGATAAATGAGTAGAACGGCGACGAACATGTTTAGATTGTTCACACGCATCACATGAAAAAGACTGAAATAACTGATGAAAAACAGGAAACAATTTAGTAAGATATAAAGGAGACGGGTGGCCAAGGCGCTGATGCCATCGTCGAAGATCATCAAGCGTCGGAGATCTGGTGGAGGATAGGGCACGGGGAGAAGACTGGTTCAGCAAATACAGGCCGCCAACATTCCTACCACTGCCAAGTGTCCGCTTCGTAGCCAGATCCTGAAAAATACAAACATCAGGAAAGAATGTCACAGAACAGTGTAAAGAGGTTGTCAAGTGACTAATAGAGAGTAAATTTCTAGGAAAAGAAGGGACATGCAAAACAGAGGAAAGTGATAGGTCAGGGGAACAGGGAACCGTCCCTTTACCAGCAATGGCAGAGAGAGAGCCATTTGCAGCAATAACCTTATCACGACCAGAAAGAGGAGAGTAGGAGGTAAAACCTGAGGCAGAGCCAGTCATGTGGTCGGTCGCACCTGAGTCGATAATCCACTCGGAAGGTGTGGAAGACACATCATGAGCAGTAGACAGGCCTGAAGTGGCAACAGCAGCGTGAGAGGAAGCAGGAGCAGAGTCAGTGCGGGAGCGCAACATGTGTCGGAAGGCCTCTAGCTCGGCAACAGACAAACCACCAGTGGTGTCCCCCAGAACCTCAGTAGAGTGAGCAGAAGACTGAGGACGGTCACCAGAAGATCGGCCACCGCCACGATAGCCACCTCTACCACGAGTACCAGAACCCCGACCAGGAGGTGCAAGGTGTGGATGCAGGCGAAAGCAGGAATCTTTGATATGGCCCGTTTTCCCACAGTGACTGCAAACAGGAGGGGGACGGCGGGAGAAACCAGCGAGAGCAGAGTGGTCAGTCGAAGGACTGAGAGTGCGGCGACGGTTCTCATCACTGAGGACCATGCTGAAGGCCTCCCGAAGGGAGGGAAGAGGCTCACGATGGAGAACATGTAGGCGAACAGCATCAAACTCCATGTTAAGGCCCATAAGAAAGACATGAACACGGAACCAGTCTTTATCCTTCTGAAGAGCCACAACATCAGGTGTACAAACTGCAGTAAAGGTGCTGAAGAAGTCCAACTCCTGATAAAGGCGCTCAAACTCAGAATAGTAGGAAGCAACAGGCTGAGTTCCTTGTCGTAGTTCCAGAACACGGCGAGTGAGCTCATATATCTGCATCGAACTACCTGCCTGGGAGTAAGTATCACGGGCTCGCGTCCAAATGTCGTAAGCGGAGTCCAACAACATATAACTCCGGTACACCTGAGGAGACATGGAATGGAGAAGCCACGAGACGACCAACGAATTGTCCGCATCCCATTTACGCCAAGAGGGATCGGTACGAGATGGCTCAACGAGAGTACCATCAATAAGGCCATATAACTGGTGGCTGCGGATCGCATGTTGAGCCGCCCGAGACCATTCCAGGTAATTTGTGCCATCCAAGGCAACAGTAGTAATCTTCAAAGACTGGCCATGACTCCGAGGAGGATCACCCGAGGGACTGTGCAAAGTATCGGGTCGGAGGGCCGAGGAACCGGGAAGAGCACCGGAATGAGACGCAGAGGAAAGATCGTCCATAGTAGAGGACAAGGAGCTCAAATAGAGAAGAAGGACATCCTACGAGTGTGGGCTAGATCTGAAAGCCGAGGAACACACCCGAGGATGGAAGAGAGGCGCCCCCGGCAGCCCCCATGAGAGACAAAACACCACCCCCAGCCGCTGTTTACGCCAGAAGGCTGAGGGTAGCGGAGATGAGAGCTGGGGGGGGCGGAGCGGCGGCGCTGGCGGACCGCGTGAGCAGTGGCGACGCGCGCGGAGGCGGAGGCGCAGGCTGCGACGCGCGCTGTCTGCGACGCTGGCTGCGACGCGGGCTGCGGAGGCGGAGGCGGAGCGACGCGCGCGGCGGAGGTGAGGACGAACGCGGAGGCGGAGGCGAGGAAGAACGCGGAGGCGAGGAAGAGCGAGTCGGCGCGGCTTTCTCTCGTTCCCTCTGATACCAAGTAGAATAGGATGAGATCGGAGAAAATCCATTAGGGTTGGCCCGGAAACGGGCATATATAGGTACAATGAAAAACATAAAACGTAAATAAAACAATACAATATTTAACTACTTCATGTACTGGGAGGCATATTGATGACGACCGACGACACACGCACATTTATTCCCGCAGGAGGCGGTAATTGGTGACCCATTTGGGCGATCTGAGTCCGCGGATGCGCCCGGATGATCGTTCCGAGTCTTCTTTATATATTATTTTATGTATTTCGTGTTGTATTTGGCACCGGATCACACCGAACATTATTAGCCGTCTGATCTAGGTGCTCTAGCTCATTTATTTTCCCCTTCCCCTATATATTCATGCAGGTGCGGCTGATTTAGGAATCGAAGGTTGCGTACCTACGACCCGTTGGTCTTCTCGGTGAACTCCGAGCAGTGCCCTCTTCTCGTGCGCGACTTCCGACGAGAACCCTTCCTCCTGCCGAGCCTTCTCCAGCCTCAGCCACGTTTTGTAGAGCCTTCTCCAGCTGCAACCACCTTGTGTCAAGCCTTCCCCAACCGCAACCACTTCCCGCCGAGCCTTCTCCAGCCGCTACCACCCTTGCCGACCCTTCTCCAGCCGTAGCCACCCCCTGCCATCCCTATTCCAGCCAGCCCCATCTTCCGTCGGCCTCCCCACAACCAACCCCACCCCAGTCGACCCTATTACAACCATCCACGCCTCCCATCAGCCCTCATACAGCCACCCCACCCCCTATCGATCCTATTCCAGCCAGCCCCACCTCTCATCAGCCCTTCTACAGCCACCCCCACCTCCCGTCGATCTTATTTCAGCCCTACCGCCGCTTTCCCACCCCCGTAACCCCACTTCCTCCTTGTCCAACAACTGCAGCCCCCTCCTTTGTCGAGCCACCTGTTGTTCCGAGGTCGTTGCTGCTAATGGATCTCCTTCCCCAAATCACGTCGCCGCATGCTCAAACAAATCTTGGTATGGATGTTAGTTATTGCACTTTATATTGACTGCCCGGACTATTGCTTGTGGGATCTAACTCTATGTCTGTTTAATATTATTATTTGTTACTTGATTTGCGGTTTTCATTCGATGCCCGCTTAACTGATATTTGCGCCTCATTTTGAGGGTAATTCATACGCCGCTCTTGATCGAATTAAGGCTTTGTTTGGCGGGGTGTTTTGAGAACGGGGGACCGCCATTTTTGAAGAAGTTGAGCCAAACACCAAAAACTACTCTTTGCGATTAGAATCTCCCCCACAATTTTGAGTGGGGGACCGTTGTTTCTGAGTCGTGGGTTGGCACTCGTGACTCAAAAACGTTGCAGCGCTACAGCCTTCTGGCTGCAGCCTATGAAACACCGACACTTCAAAATGCCCAGCGTGTCGGTGTCGAACTCTCTGACACGCGTCCGACTCTTTGACACTCTCCAACATGCTTGTCAGAAGTACGACATGCTAGCTCACGTAAGACTCGTGTGTCCCGCCAATCGGGCACGCGTGTCCCTAAGATAGCTACTCATGGTGAGTCGGGATGCAATTTATATTGGAAGTGCAATTTTGTGAAAAATGTTTTATAAGTTTTTATACAAGAGTAAGAGCACATTTGTTAATGATTGACGGAAAAGAAATTGGAAAGTATGTGAAAGTCTTAAAGAATGTTCTATTTGAGATGAAGAAACTAGAAGGAGATGAATGCTAGAATAGTGATTCTTGCTCCTTAAAAAGTATCTTTGCCCCCTTCTAGCATTTCAAGTAGTGAAACTGGATATATCAGTGGTGGATATTTTCTCTAGAAAAATAAAGATTGAATGTGAGGGAAAAAGTTTGATTGAGAATCCATTATTCTTACTGAAGATATATAATGGTAATGTGTTAATGTTCTATCATTTTTTGACATTTTGTTAAGTTTTAATTTGAATATTTGATGAGTAATATTTAAACATGACGTAATTTATTTGAATATTTGTTAATTGTTAATTTTTTATTTTTTGTTAAATGTTTTAGGATTTGCATAATTATAAAAATAAATGTTTAATATATGTGTCTCAGTGCGTCAGAATATGGTGTTTTTGAAGAATTGGCAAGTCACGTGTTGTATCGCGTGTCGTGTATCGATTTCATTGCAACATAGGCTGCAGCACTGCTGCCTTTTCTAATATATATATATATATATATATTAATAACGTATTATTATAAAATAATATATTATATATCATATTATATTAATATAATGCGTTATATATAATATATTATATATCATATAAAATATATATATTAATATACATTATATATAATATATTTCAAAAAGAAATTTCTGATTGAGTTTTTAGAATTTTTTGGTTCATGTGATTGTGCCTCACGGGTTGAAACAACACTGCAAACGTTGTTCTTCTTAACAGTTTCACAAATTATGTCACCACTCTGCAAAATAGTTGATTATTCCACCACTGCTTCTCCAGTTGGCCCACCATGCCAAACAGAGCCTAAGTTGTTTTAAAATGTGCAATTCGCTTAAGCTTATTAATTTTATTACCTTTGTTAGATCTTAATCCGGACTGATTGCACCTTTATTTCACTCACACTTAATTTAGGTTGCATCATAGTTGTTCCGGATTATTGTCAGCCTACCTCTGCATCACATACTTAAGCTACTTCATAGAGATTCTATGAATATTTAATATGTTGGTTAATGATAGTTTTTCTAGTCTGTGTGCATTTCTTAAATCAGGTAAACCCGTAGGATGGTGGTGTAAATACTAAGGGATTGCATTTCTAGTTTTCCCTTCAAATTGTAGCATTTTACTTAATATACATGTTAAAATGTTGGTTACAGTGTGCTAGCTAATCCTGTTATTAAGCTTTTTTGGGATAGTTCTGGCATTTGAGTGGTGACAGTGTGAAATAGTGGCAGTAAATATTGTGACGACGTTTTAACCCGTTTTTGGAACTAACACCTTTTTTGACCTCTGTTTGGAGGGTAGGACAATTTTGGCACTAATCCATGCATTTAACCAATACTAGAGAATAGGTTCTTGAAACAAGCGCTCAAACTCCGAGAAGAAAGTTGAGACAGTCATCGACCCTTGACGCAACTCCAAAATGCGGTGAGTGAGCTCATAAACTTGGGTGGAACTACCAATCTGAGAGTATGTTTCACGAGCACGAGTCCAGATCTCGAACGCAGAGTCCATCGGCATATAGCTCCGATAAACCTTGGGCGACATCGAATGCAGGAGCCAAGACACAACCAGAGAGTTGTCAGAATCTCAGCGCTTCCAGGAGGGATCAGTCACTGGAGGCTCCGTAATCGACCCATCGATATAGCCAAACATCTGTTGACTATGGATGACCTGTTGAGCAACACGAGACCATTCCAGGTAATTCGTGTCATCCAGAGGAACTGTGGTAATCTTCAAGGAGCTAGAGTGGCCATGGGGTCGCTGAGGCTCAACCATCGAAGGGGATCACGCCCAGAGAAGAAACTGATGAATCGGGTTCACCCATACCATCACAAGAAGCACAGATCAGCAACACTTTATTTTGTCATGCAGATCAACATATCGGCACGATAGCAGGACAACAGCATGGGCAGCAGCAACCTTGGATCGGCACGGGAGAAGCACAGCACGGGAGAAGCACAGGTAGCGGCAGCAGGCCAGCAACAACCTTGGATCGGAGTGGTAGCAGGCCAGCAGCCTAGGGCAGCAGCACGGGAGAAGCACAGCGGCGCAGCACGGGTAGAGACGCAGTCGGCACGGAAGAAGCAGCACGAACCAGAGATTTTTTTCATGAAGAAGAGGCAGACTGCTTCATGGAGGAAAGACGACGTCGTTCCTCTCAGCAGCCGGCAAGGGTGCCGCCCGACATCACAAAGAGGGAGACGCGATGGGATGAAGCGCAGGAGACGGGCGACGACGACAACGACCTGCGGGAAGAAGCGCGACAGGAGACGATGAGATCGATCCGATCGACGGCTAGGGCACAAATTTTTTTTCCTCTTCCTCTGCTATCAAGTGGAGAAGAGAAAAAGTCTATTGCAATCATGAGCATAATACAAGTCCCTTACTCATATATATACTTGAGTAAGGGAAAACCTAAACACAAGGAAAAGACATAACTACCCCGACACGGGATGAACATACAAAAAGATAAAAACACGACTTGTACATATAACATTACACTTTTTATCGGGGATTTTGGGTTTTCTTGGGATTCTGAGTCTCCCGTGATTGTGAATAATTTGGGCATTTTCTTCTCTAAAGAGTGCCGCTATATGCTTGTGTATTTTTTGAACTTACGTCAATAATCTGAAAATGAGGATCAAGATTCAGAGATGCTGCATTTTCTATGTTATCTCTTAGTACTAGCACTAACATCATACAAGAGACCTCATCTTGGTTGAACTTGGAACGGCAAATAATTCAATATACATCTTGGGCCTCTCCATTGTAACCAACAGGTTTTACGCTGGTTTTTTAAGTTTTTAACACGATATCAGAGTATGTTAGGCCCAACAGACCGCTCTCACATCATCCAATTATATTATAAATGTCTCCATTTTCGAGGACAATAATTCTATGCATGCGGGGACATGCTGAGAATATAATTTCACATGAAGGAACTCATGTAGCCTAGCCTCGTGTCCTTAATATAGATTCTATGCCCTTTCCCTTTATAGCCAATTGATTTTAGATAGAATTACAATGTATGCATCTTCTTTTCTGCCAAACACACCGCCTTAATCCAGTTGATGAATCTTCTGGCACTGCATGATGTTGCATGTGTTTGACTCGTAATAATGCTGATGATACACAGATCTTCGGGATGATAATCAGTTCTTTATAGATCATCCAGGTGCTGTTCCCATCTCTACTGCTCAGGTAACTTCTTCCAGCTATATTGTTGTTTTTGGCTTGGATCATGATAATTATTAGCTTTAGGAAAACTGTGGTATCAGCTTTGTGAATTCTTATTCTCTATTCGTCCTCATTCCTTTTTGTCATGGTTATTAGCTTTTGTTCAACGTTGTTATCTTTGATCCATTCCTTTTTCTTGAAGGGTGAAGAATTGAAAAAGGCAATTGGAGCTCTGGCGTACGTTGAGTGCAGTTCGAAGACACAGCAGGTAGCCTGATTCCTTTATTCCATGGAATAATTATGAAAAACTATCACGGGAGTTCGCATAATTACAGATACCTTTCATCTACTTTTTAAAATTACCATGAACTCCCCTCAAAGTTTACATTGTTATCATACATGTGGAAAAAAAAGGCCTCTGGGTTTTTTGTTAAGGCATGTTAGCAATATAAACTTATAGGGTAGATTTTGGTAATTTTAGAAGTTAGAGGAGAGGCTCTTGTAATTATGCAAAGCTGGACGGGAGGTCCCTATGATGTAGGGTAGGATACGGGGGTGCACAAAATCTAGACTTGTAGGGGTGGGATGCAGATGTGACACACTAACCCAAATCTAAATGCAATGAAATTGTTGGTGACGGCGATAAAATAATTAGAGCAAATGAAATTCCAACCCACACTGATAGTTAAAAGAACATAAAATAGCATTCAATAAGCAATTATTTAATGACTTTCCTCTGCTCAGAGGACCAAAGCTAAGCGCGCTGCGAATAGATCCCACCTGCAAATTATAAGTGTATTGCAAACAGATTTCTACAAGCACGATTCCAAACAAATGTTGTGTCCAATCCAATAATAATGTTGAATCAAATAATCCAATACAACAAGAGACTCACCAAAGTAGTGGGCTGATGATGCAAATAATTCCTAAAGATAGACGTAGTCGACAACGTGGCGATTTAAAGTAAGGCACTACTCAACTAACGGAACCCTAACACACGGAGTAAAACGAACGGCGAGGCATGATTAGGGTGAGCGCATGTCACATTGGGTTGAAACAAACAAATCACTTTGCTGAAATTAATCTAATAAAATAGCAAGTAAATTCAGGAGGAGTGAGGACAAAGGGAGATCTCACCAAGGGGCTTGCCCGTTTCTGTTTTCTTCCGGTACCGTAAGCAGAAGAGCGTCGTGCTTCCCGATGGAGTTGTGGTGGAGGAGGATTCGTGGAGGTACTGGGGTTGGGTCTGAAAGTGGAGCAGGGAAACGGTGGAGTTGCCGGGTCGGGCTTGCGGTGGCGCTGGAGAAAACGGAGGAGATTGTCGGGGGTCAGGCTGGCGGTGGAGCAAGGGAAGTAGAGGTGGTTGCCGGGGATTAGGTCTGCGGTGGAGCTAGGGAAAATGGAGGAGAAATCGGGTCGGGTTTGCGGTGGAGCTGGGGAACGGAGGTGGTTGTCGGGGGTTAGGCTTGCGGTGGAGCTAAGGAAACAGAGGGGATTCCGGGGAAGGCTTTGCGGTGGACGTCGGGGTTTACCGAGAGAACGGAGGAGGCGCCGGGCTCGAGCTGGTGCGGGAGTGGCTGGTGCGGAGGAGTTCCGACTGCTGCGGAAGAAAAGGGGTGCGGGACGGCGGGATCTATCGAGAGATAACTCTATCTCGGTATTTCTTCCCAGCCGGGTTCAATTAGGGCAACCCCCTTAGTACTTATAGCTGAAGTGGCCCCTTCCTCCTTGATTAATTTCACTCCAAGAATAAAAGAAAACAAACTTAGTTTCAGCAAAGGATTTTTGGCTAAATGAAATGCGACGACTCACCCCAGTCATACCCAACCGGACCAATCCATTCAGGGTCACGCGAGGTGGTCAGTCTCACGCGCCGATACAAAATTGCGAGAAATTATAAACGTACAGGACTGTAAAATGCGTGCATAGTAAAAGAGAAAATACAACGGCATACTAGCTATGACAGTAAATAGATAAATAAACGTTCGGCCCTAGAGTGCCGAAGACAGGATCACATCAGCTGACCGAGGCACTGAAGATTTCAGAACCAGATGCATGGGACGACGATCAAATGTGGAACCGGTGGCATGGAAATAGCAGATGTGGCTGTCCTCGATGGTGGAAGGCGGGATCGGGCCGAAAGTGGGTAGATCCAGTCACGTAGGAATGAATCTGGGCGTGGGTGGATAGATCCGACGTTTAGAGAGTGGATCCGAGCTAGGGAGTGATGGACGGGTGTGGAAAATAGCGGATCGGGGTTGGATGGTCTAGATCTGGACTGATCTAGAGGGGGAAGGGGCTTTGAGAAGTGGATCCACGGAGGGGAAAGCAAGGGGGGGTCGATTTTGGGGCTGTAGGGGGTGAGACGGCGATGGTGGGGCAAGGGGAACTTGGTGATGGCAGGAAGAGGGCTGCCGGACTGGACGGAGGTTGCAGGGAGAGGGGTCGGGTGGAAGGAATACAGGGGGAATAGGGAGGTTCGGCGGGTGGATGGAGGAGGGAGTGGCTGGCGATTTAGGGTTTGTTGGACTTGCAAAACCAGCGGCTGTAAGGAGGTGTAGGGGCGTAGGCCAGGAGATTTGGAGGGGGAAAAGAGGGCTTAGGGTTAGCGGAAGGCTTGGGGAGAAAGATACCAACCTAGAAGTCGTCACCTAGGGTTCCACAGAGTCTGCACCGTGTTGGGATTACGGGATTCCGGGAATACAATCACCAAAATCTGCAATTACCTCAAAACAGCCCACTACCCGACTATTTATAAGAAAACAAAAGCTAGGGCATCCCACTTTCAACGACTATGATGGAATGGAGGTGGGGCCACTCAAAGTATACTAAAATAATAAAAAAAGTAACATGTGATTTTGACTCGCGATGTGGATTCGAACACATCTGCGAAGTCGGATCGGCGATCTGATCAAGCCTTCCTGTGTGAATACACGAACGTGGATCCCGCCTTGCGGTGAACCCCTCCTAGTGCATGATCTGATGGATCCTCATTAACTCCGCCCGGCTGAAAAACCTTCATCTCCGATGAATGGAGACGATCGTACTGAAGTCGAAGTACAGGGGCGTGTCGATCGAGCTCTTGCAGGTAGTATCCAAGCATCATCTGCGTCTGGGTGGCCCTGCCAATGTACCAAGTAGCGGCAACGTGACCCGCCTGTGGTAGGAACGAATTGGTGGGATCTGATCTCTGTGATGCTCTCACCGCTCATCTCTCAAGTGGTGGATCTCGGTGCGATCGACGATGTCGTCGGCAAAACCAAAGAAGGTGAATCCACAAGTGGGTGGGTGTCAGCAATAGGTGTTCTGAGGTGGCCATCAGACGTGGGTGGACTATGAGCGTGATAAGGTAACGGAAGTGGAGGTGGGGGCGGTTGGGAGTCTCCACTACTCGGATCCACATACTCATAAGGCTCGTAATATGACATCATATCTTCAACATTAAATACTGGATGGATTTCCATACTTGCAGAGATATCGAGCCTTTAGGCATTCTTCTTAATGCGACTTATAACCGAGTAGGGGCCCATTCGGCTGACACTTAGTTTTTTGGCAAGCCCCAAAGGGAGCCTCTCAGGGCGGATTCGCACCATTACCTGTTCGCCTTCTTGAAATACTTGTTCCCGCCTTCACCTATCTGCATGGGTTTATAATTTTCATTGCTCGTGATTATTCGTCGGCGGACCGATTCATGCAAATGCCGTGCAAAAGTCTTAGCAGACTCACTAGGGCGCGACTCTAGGGGACTGGGGATAAGGTCTATAGGTTTCTTAGGGTCATATCCTGACACTACATGAAGTGGACTCAACTCAGTAGACCTATTGACTGAACTATTATATGCAAACTCCGCGACTAAAAAGATCAAAGTCACAACTACCTACATGCTCGCCCACTAAACACCTCAATAGGTTTCCTAAGCTACAGTTTACTACTTCAGTCTGCCCATCCGACTGTGGATGATATGTCGAGCAGAACCTAAGGGTGGTGTTAGTCTTGTGCTATAGGGTCTTCCAGAAATAGCTCATAAATCTCACATCACGGTCCGACACGATAGACTTGGGCAGGCCATACAGTCTAAAAACGTCCCTCATGAAGATAGATGTTACGTGTAAAGCATCTGCCGTCTTACAACACCCGATAAAGTGCGCTATCTTCGAGAATCGATCAACTACCACAAGATGGAATCGTGTCTTCGAAGACTGCAGGGAAGTCCGAGCACAAAGTCCATATTGATGTCCTCCCAAGGGTGATGTGGAATAGGTAAAGGCGTGTACAGACCTGTGTTCTGCTTGGTGTCCTTAGACATTTGGCAGATACGACAATGGCGGACAACGCGAGCCACTTCCTTCTTAAGGCTGGGCCAGTATAGGCGGTCCTCAACAATGGTTATGGACTTATCCCGCCCAAAGTGCCCAGCAGTCCCGCCCGCGTGCAACTCCCAAATCAAGTAATCGCGGTAGGAAGTCTGGGGTATGCACATGCGGGAGCCCCGGTATAGATATCCCTTAAAGATCTGATAGCCCTCAACAGGGTCCGGCGGGTCTCAGGAAAAGGCTATATAAATCTCGCCAAAGTCGGGGTATGCCAGATAATCTAGAATCACTCTCTCAAGCTCATCTATGCATGTGGTCATCGTCTGTAACAAGGAGACACGACGACTCAACGCATCAGTCGGCTTGTTCTCAACACCAGCTCGGTGTTTGAGAACATAATGAAAATCCTGAAGGTACTCAACCCACTTGGCATGTCGGTGTCCCAACTTGCGTTGCGAATCTAGATATCGTAACGTCTGCTGATCCGAATAGAGCACAAACTCTCGGGGAAGGAGATACTGCCTCCAGTAGCGCAAAGACTGAACAATCGCATAAAATTCTCGATCGTAGTTCGAGTATTTTTGCTTGGCCTCGCTCAGCCTCTCACTAAAGTAAGAAACTGAATGTCCCTCTTGGCTCAAAATGCCACCAATACCTACACCAGAAGCGTCATACCCGACCTCAAATGCGCGGCTAAAATCAGGAAGTCTCAGGACGGGAGCCGTCGTTAATCTCTCTTTGATCTCTTCAAAAGCTCTAGTAGTTGCGGGGGTCCACTGAAAATCTCCCTTTTTAGGGCAGCTCATGAATGGGGTCATGATCGCACTGAACCCCTAAACAAACCTCCTATAGAAGGTGGCAAGTCCGTGAAAGCTGCGAGTCTCATGGATGTTTGCTGGCACAGGCCAGTCACGAATGGACTTTGACCTTCTCAGGGTCAACACATACTCCAGTAGAAGATACGATGAATCCTAGAAAATGAACAGACTCAAAAAGGAAGGTGCACATCTTCAAATTCGCATACAATTTATCCCGACAGAGGGTGCCAAAAAGAAGCCTCAGATGATTGAGGTGGTCGGCCTGAGTCTGGTTATAGATCAGTATATCATCAAAATACACCACCAGAAACTTGCCCATGCGGGGCTGTAACGTCTGCGTCATGACTCTCATAAACGTGCTCGAGGCATTAGATAACCCAAATGACACTCGTACAAACCTTCCTTGGTCTTAAAGGCTCTTAAAGACCGTCTTACACTTGCCCTCCTCACGAATTCGTATCTGATAGTGCCCACTACGGAGGTCGATCTTGGAAAAGATATGGGCATCAGACATAGTATCCAGTAGGTCATTGAGTCGTGGGATAGAGAAACAATATTTGATTGTGATTTTATTAATGACGCGGCTATCTATGCATATACACCAACTACCGTACTTATGGGTAAGGAGGGTGGGAACCACACACGAACTCATGCTATCATGACTAAATTGCTTCTGAAGAAGCGCGTCAACCTACCTCTTGAGCTCAACGTGCTCATCAGGGTGCATACGATAATGGTGCAGGTTCGGGAGAGAAATCCCCGGGACTAAGTCAATAGCATGTTGAATGTCCCGTGGAGGGGGCAACACATCGAGGAGCTCATCGGGCATAAAATCCACAAATTCATCCAAAATGGGATGCACTGCTCGGGGGTGGTCGTCATGGGGGCACTCAGAAGTCATAGTGGCCGGCACAACATAGATGATATCCGACTGAATGCTATCTCGCAAAAACTCGCCTCGCCTCAAGATACGTAGGGGCCTCGAGGCGCTCGTGCTCACAGAAGGCTCAATCTGACCCTTGGATTTCTCCTTGGTTTGTGTAGATATCAATGTAATCTTTCTCCCCTTGTCATAAAATACACGCGTGTTCGAGCGGCCGAAACATGTGACGTCACTATCAAATAGTCAGGGGAGGCCGAACAACACATGGGCGACATCCATGGGAATGACATCACACCAGACCTGATCCTGAAATGAGGCGATGCTAATCGAGACGAGGCAGCGCTGAGTAACCTGAATTGCTGTCTTATCGACCCAGACGACATGATAAGGGTGGGGGTGAGGATCTACCTTCACCTGCATGCGGTCAAGACCCTTTTGGGCCACAATATTCACACAACTCTCACTATCGATAGCTAGCTTGCAGGGGACACTTGCACTAGGAAAGTACCTATAGAATATGGTAGTGTGACTCTAGTCTTCATCTACACGTGGGGTATGTAGGAGGCGCCTAATCACTCCCATCTCTAAGGATCGCTCAACATCACTCTCCCATCCCTCCTCGACAGTAGTTGTGATCTCCTCAGTAACCTCCCCACCTTCCTCTAAACCCTGCTCTTCGTCCTCAACTAACATACTCTGCGTGGGGCACTGCGCCTCCACGTGTCCTCTGCTTGAACATCTATAGCACAGAATACCCCCAGAATGTTGTCCATCAGTGGTGACGGTCTTGCCCTTCGTGTCCGTGGGAACACGTGAGAACGCAACCACGATGGTCTGGGGCCGAGCAGGTTTCCTATAAGTCGAGGTATCAGTCCGAGAGGGGAACTGCCTCGTGCTAGATGAACAGAGGTACTGCTCGTACTCTAGGGAGAGCTGAAAAATCTGATCAACGGTCTCTAGACGGTGGGGAATCAACTCTCTCTGAATCTCAGAACGCAGGCCAGCCTTGAAACGAAGAGGTGGTGGCAATGGGCTCCTCCGAGACACTCCTAACGACAAGCTCGTCGAAGCGAGTCATATACTCTGCGATAGTAAGTGTCCCATGTCGTAAGTTGTGCAACTGATCAAGTAATTGGTCTTGGTAGGATGCATGAAGATGCTTTTCTTTCAGTCTTTGCTTCATATCATCCCATCACGTGATATGATAATAGTCATCTCGCTCAACAACTCTCTCCACGCTAATCCAAATACTTTGGTCTGTCCGATCAACTTCATTTTGTCAAAGCGAACACAACGCTTCTCGCTCATATCGCACCACTCGAAATAATGGTCCATGTCGAGGAGTCAATTACTAAAAGCTTTCGGGTCCAGACGTCCATCGAATGAAGGGGCATCGAGGCGAATACAACGAGTGATGTCGTAGTGGTGACCACGCTCTCCCCGACCCGAGGGATAATATTCATAACGACGACGGTCACGACGACCGTGTGGGGGGCACACGATCTCTGGTGTCCGGTTGAGGCTGACGGGGTATACTATACTCATCATGCTGGTGTGGGGGTCTATCACGAGCCGGAGCTTGTCTACGCTCAATCGTAAGATCGGGATTCCGCCTTGTCGGCGGTGCTGGGGCTCGGGGAGGAATATCTCGACGGTAACGGTCTACGGGAGGCTGACCATCCATCAGACGCTGGTCAAGGTGAGTAGGAGCGTCAGGGTCGTTCTCTAGCGAGTCGTCGTGCTGTGTTGGAGTGTCCCTGACATTCTCTAAGCGGTCTAAACAAAGGTTCACCTTGGGAAGCTCATGACGCACGTTGTCGAACTGTATACCTAAAGTGTCCAAACGATCTAGGATACTACGTTGAAACTCAGCAAAAGCAACACCGGAATTCGAGCAGTGTCCAATCCAATAATAATACTGAATCAAATAATCCAATACAACAAGGGACTCACCAAAGTAGTGGGCTGATCAAGGCACTGAAGATTTCGGAGCCGGATGCATGGGAAGGCGCGATCGAATGTGGAACCGATCATAGAAATAGCGGAGGTGGCTGTCCTCGGCGGTGGAAGACGGGATCGGGCCTGAAGTGGATAGATCTGGTCACGTAAGAATGGATCCGGGCGGGGGTGGATAGATCTGGCGTTTAGAGAGCGGATCAGGGCTGGATGGTCTAGATCCGGTCTGATCTAGAGGGGCAAGGGGCTGTGAGAAGTGGATCCATGGAGGGGAAAGCAAGGGGGTCAGTTTGGGGTTGTAGGGGGTAAGACGACTGCAGTGGGGCAAGGGGAACTTGGTGGCAGCAGGAGGAGGGCCGCGGACTGGACGGAGGCCGCAGGGAGAGGGGTCGGGTGGAAGGAATACAGGGTGGAATAGGGAGGTTCGGCGGGTGGATGGAGGAGGGAGTGGCTGGCGGTTTAGGGTTTGCTGGACTTGCAAAACCAGCGGTTGTAATGAGGTGTAGGTGCGGCGTCCAGGAGATATGGAGGGGAAAAGAGGCTTAGAGTTAGGGGAAGGCTTGAGGAGGAAGATATCAGCCTAGGAGTTGTCACCTAGGGTTTCACGGAGCCGGCAACATGACAGGATCGCGGGATTTCGGGAATACATTCACCAAAATCTGCAATGACCTCAAAACAACTCACTACATGACTATTTATAAGAAAACAAAAGCTAAGGCATCTCACCTTCAACGACTATGATTGACCGGAGGTGGGACCACTCAAAATACACTAAAATAAATGAAATATATATAAAGTAACATATGATTTTGAGCCGCGACGCGGATCCGGACACATCCGCGGAGTCGGATCGGTGATCCGATCAAGCCTTCCTGCGTGAATACAGGAACGCGGTCCTGCCTTGCAGCGAACTCTTCATGGTGCATAATTTGATGGATCCCCCATCACTCTGTAAATAACCCTAAAATTTGGGCAATTACACTTTACCCCCAATGAACACGTAATTAAAAAAAGGCACCCATGAGTGTGAAATATAGTCAAACCTTCTCATGCATTTTTGCAAGTGGTGAAATGAGAACGTAAGTCATAGTGATAATCATAAACGTTTAACCCTCATAGTTATATCTATCAAAACCACGAAATATTCGCTGTCTTTTTGCTTTTCTCTTCCATTTTTCCTCCCCCTCTAAGCAATTTTCTTTTCTTTTGAGTCTTTTAGCGCCTCTTATCCGGTTACTCCATCATGTTTCGGCTCCTCCGTCATGGTAACGATGGATGACATCGCCCGACAAACACGATGATGCGAAGCGATGATGACGACACTGACTCCATGGCGCTAGACTCGGAGATGGTTGTCTGTGTAAACGACAATGATCATTGGAAAATATGTAGATTTTGTCTTCCTTTTCCTCTGCTCCTATCATTAATGTCGCAGTCACCTCCGATGAGGGTGCGTATCTTCTCTCCGTTCCCGTCTCTCCGAATTTTTTTTTGGCTGCGGGTAGCGTACGCGTGAGGGTGTTTATCGCCTCTTGTTGACCCACAACACGCTCCAGCTCCCTTCCACAATTTGGACTGCCTCTTCACGTGCGCAGCTGCATTTTTCATTCTCCGTCATCTATTCGTCGCTTCCTGACACATGCGCATGTGAATTTAAACACATTCTTAGTTTGACTTTGATTTTTGTTTCCTCTCCTCACTATGTGCAGAACATTAAAGGAGTATTCGACGCGGCTATCAAGGTTGTGCTTCAGCCGCCAAAGAAAAAGAAGCAAAAGAAGAAGGCGCAAAAGTCTTGCTCTATCTTATGAGCTACCACTGGTTCTATCCTCATATTTTTTCGCTCTTCGAGTCTTGGGCTTCTTGTACAGTCAAAATTGACAATGTTGGATACTTTAAAAGGGCATTTATATTGGCAACCCTCCTATGGCTATTGGCAGCCTGCCTATCTCTATTCTCTCTATTATATTTGGGCTGCCAATAGCTATAAGAGGCCTGCCAATATAAATGCCCTTTTAAAATTAATATTAACTGGACAACATCTTTCTGATAGCATGAATCTTTGTGCCTGAATATATTTTATCAATGTATGTGAAATGTTAAATTTTTGCCCCTTCAATGTAGTGTGTGCATAACTTTAAGGAAGCTATTTGTTTGTCATCTTGTTGCTATGGATAGTTGTTATCTTGCTGAGATCTTTAAAACATAGTAACATTCAACTCCAGGCCAATTATGGATGCTAGATATGACTCGAAACTAAGGTCAAGATCGTCTGGATGGCGAGGGGATAACATGGTTGTTGAGAGGGTAGCAGCCCTGATAATCAGGGGCGGACCCACATAGGGCTCAGTGTGTGTCCATACTGATTGTTTTTTATAAATACAATCACTAATAGAAATTTAATTAAAAAAAATTAGTGGTTGTTGAGAGGGTAGCAGCCCTGATAATCAGGAGCGGACCCACATAGGGCTCAGTGTGTGTACATACTGATTTTTTTTATAAACACAATCACTAATAGAAATTTAATTAAAAAAATTATCCTTATAACATAGACATATTTTTTAACCGGTTATTATTCGCAAATCGTGTTTGTTTAGCTATTCACAGCTCAAAAGGAAGTCGTAGATACTTTTGTTATTCATATAATTGTAAAGATTTAAAAAAAAAAAAAAAATTTGGCCGTGCTCTTCGCTTTTCTCACCATAGAGAGAGTAACCGTAGCTATCTAAATCTTTTCAAACAAACCCTAGCAATCTAAAGCTTCCCTAACAAAGTAAAATTGCACTAACAGCGAAGAAATGGTCTTTCTTAGCTTAGTCTCTATCCGCTCATTCATTTTATGAATCATTGTTTGTGCACAGATTGAAGTGCTCAGAAGGTCATTGAAGATGTTCCTTTGTTGTTGGGTCATGCTCAGGAGAATGAAGGCAAAAATTGGTCTACGGATACCAATTTGTAAACTCAAACAAAATGAGAAAGTTGGTATTTGTGGTTGAATCGATGGGTCTGGTCAAAAATTTTACCCCATGAGGGATGCAATTATTCGGTTTTTGAGCAAAATTGTAAACCAAATCACTCATATATGATTTCATAAATTTGAAATTGAACCAAACAGTGCAAACCTTCGAAATCAAATAGAATGATTTGGTTCGATTGATGTAGTTTAAAAAAATAAAATATAAATACATAATTTAAGGTCATAAATAAAAATTAAACGGAATAAAAGATGTTTATTTTACTAAAAAATGCAACATAACTTAGATAAGTACATTTTTGTAATATTTAAAATGAAAAATATTTATATAAATAAATTTATCATATCTTATTATTATATTTTAGATATATAAAATTTATATGGTAACATATATATGGTTCGGTTTGATTTAGTGTTAAGAATCATAAACCGAGCTCTGCTGAACTGAACTGAATCAAACAGAATTAAATCGGGTGATTTTTCAAAATTTGAAATCGTAGATGAACTACCACAAATGAAATTGAACCGAACTGTGAAGTCTAATTTTGTTTGGTTCGATTCACCAGTCGGACTGGTTTTATTACTTGCACCCCTAACCTTGACAGTTGAATCGGGTGGTTCTCTTCAAAGGCGCACCTCAGCCATCTTCAAGCCGATGTTATAAAAGAAATGACGGGCCTCTTGATGATCGCCAAGCGGCTTTAAGCACAAAGGCAAAGTGTGCATTAAACGAACAATGACCGTGCATGGAGCTGCCGTTCCAGCGATCGCCGAGCAGCTTGAAGGAAGTGTGCTTCGAGCATGTCGTGAACGAAGGGCAAATTCGGAAGTAAGAGGACAAAATAACTGCCTTTTAATATACGGTAGATAAATAAAGATAATTGTTATATTCTTGTAGAGCATATATATATTAACTAATAATTATTTTTGTGTTCGTGTATTCATTATATTGTACTATTTTATAAAGGCTCTTTTAAAATGGAGGTCTCATATTTGTGTTAGTTTAATATAATACTTTAGTTTCATATTAACTATATATATATATATATATATATATATATATATATATATATATATATATATATATATATATATCTTTACCACTATAATAGAAATATCAAACTCATGAATTTTAAATTCATTGGACTGATTTGGACCGTCTGATCTGTTCCATTATTTCAGCGGCCGTATGATCAGATCAATTCCCGCTCTCCACTTTTTTGTAGGGGTCCTAAACCTATTAAAGAGGTCCTAAACCTATGCGAAATAACTCCAAAAACGGTTTAGCAAAACCAAGCCGTTAAGGCCGCCGGCCAGCACGCTGACCCGAATTTTAGCTAACCCATTAGGCCCGCCAACAAGCACGCTGACCCGGCGTACCGCCAACCCGCAATATTAATAATAAGCTGAAATCACACACGGGAATCACTATTTAAATCCTAAAATTAGCATATTGTTGGCGGTGTGGGACTAAAACAGGCGCCTGTTACCGCCTGTTATATTAAGATTTAATTATATCGCTTGGCGCCTGTTATGATTGTATTATAATTAATTATATATAATTATAATAAGTTATTTATAGATTATAGAAAGCAGGCGGGTGAACAGTGCTCACGCCACTGTTCACCCGCCTGCAAAGGTGGTATTTAAATTTTTTTTTTTTGTTTATTTTTATTTTCTTTTTTGATTAATTTTTGTTTACTTTTTAGGTTGCTGTCGCGGGCGAAGCCCGGCGGGTGGCGGGCGAAGCCCGGCGGGGGGCGGGCGAAGCCCGGCGGGGGGCGGGCGAAGCCCGCCGTCGCCGGCCAGGTATTGTTGTGTGTGGCCATCGGGCCGGAGGCCCGTGCCTGTCACTCGTATATATATATATATATATATATATATATATATATATATATATATATATATATATATATATATATATATATATATATATATATATATATATATATATATATATATATATATATATATATATATATATATATATATATATATATATATATGGGGTTTGATCGGGTGCGGGCATACAGGCAAGGGTCAAGATGGTTTCAAATCAAAAAGTGATTAACATGAAAGTTGTAGATCTCGTCGATACAAACAACTTTCATGTTGATCACTTTTTGATTTGGATCTGTTTCGATCTTCGATTTGGGGATCGAAATCTGGGGCAGCGCTCGTGCTACTGTAGCACGCTCGCCGCCCCAAATTTCGATCTCCAAATCGAAGGTCGAAACAGCTCCAAATCAAAAAGTGATCAAAATAAAAGTTGTTCGTATCTACGAGATCTACAATTTTTATGTTGATCACTTTTCGATATGAAGCCATCTTGACCCCCTTTTTTCGTTGTCTCCCTTTTTTCGTTGTCCGTACGCCCGTACTTTAAGTTGCCCGCATTTGAGATTTCCCATATATACATATATGTATATGTGTGTATATATATATATATATATATATGTGTGTATATATATCTGTATATATGTATATATATGTATATATATATGCATATGTGTATATATATATATGGGTTTGGAATATATAAGCTCAAGCTTTTTAATTAGTCTAAAAAAACTTGAGTTAGTTCTCCCACAATACATGTTGAATTAGGCAAATAATATATGCATTTTATAGCCAAGAACGAGATCTACAACTTTCATGTTGAATATTTTTCCAAAATTTGCACGGCTTAGCCGGAATATGGCTCGAAAGGTTGCTATACAGAATAACATATATAAGCTCAAGCTTTTTTAAGCCTAAAAAAGCTTGCAATTCCGGTCAAACCGTGCAAATTTTGAAAGAATGTTCAACATGAAAGTTTTAGATCTCGTTCTTGGCTACAAAATATATATATTATTTGCTTAATTCCGACATGTATTGTGGGAGAACCAGTTCAAATTTTTTTAGACTTAAAAAAGCTTGAGCTTATATATGTTATTCTGTGTATATATATATATATATATATATATATATATATATATATATATATATATATATATATATATATATATATATATATATATATATATATATATACGAGTGATAGGCACGGGCCTCCGGCCCGATGGCCACGCACCACAATACCTGGCCGGCGACGGCGGGCTTCGCCCGCCCCCCGTCGGGCTTCGCCCGCCCCCCGCCGGGCTTCGCCCGCCCCCCGCCGGGCTTCGCCCGCCACCCGCCGGGCTTCCCCCGCGACAGCAACCTAAAAAGTAAACAAAAATTAATCAAAAAAGAAAATAAATTAAAAATAAACAAAAAAAAAATTAAATACCACCTTTGCAGGCGGGTGAACAGTGGCGTGAGCACTGTTCACCCGCCTGCTTTCTATAATCTATAAATAACTTATTATAATTATATATAATTAATTATAATACAATCATAACAGGCGCCAAGCGATATAATTAAATCTTAATATAACAGGCGGTAACAGACGCCTGTTTTAGTCCCACACCGCCAACAATATGCTAATTTTAGGATTTAAATAGTGATTCCCGTGTGTGATTTCAGCTTATTATTAATATTGCGGGTTGGCGGTACGCCGGGTCAGCGTGCTTGTTGGCGGGCCTAATGGGTTAGCTAAAATTCGGGTCAGCGTGCTGGCCGGCGGCCTTAACGGCTTGGTTTTGCTAAACCGTTTTTGGAGTTATTTCGCATAGGTTTAGGACCTCTTTAATAGGTTTAGGACCCCTACAAAAAAGTGGAGAGCGAGAATTGATCTGATCATACGGCCGCTGAAATAATGGAACAGATCAGACGGTCCAAATCAGTCCAATGAATTTAAAATTCATGAGTTTGATATTTCTATTATAGTGGTAAAGATATATATATATATATATATATATATATATATATATATATATATATATATATATATATATATATATATATATATATATAGCTAGTGCATGGGGGCCCGATATTATTCCGGTGACAACATTGCCCAGTCGCGACAGCGCTCCCGCCGCTCAGAAACCCCTAAACATTACACTTTGTCCGTCGCTCATTTTTGCCGTGTGCACGGGAGTTTGCGAGTGGTGGGGAGAACATAATTTTTATTGTAGGTAGATGACTATGTTTATATGAGAGCATATTTTTTAAAATAAAAGAAAAAACACATTAAAAACAAGGAAAAAAATTTAATATAGAGGAGGTAAAATCCGAAAGTGAATGTTTCACTAAAGAGTGTTTTTCCTTTCATTAATAATATATTGGATCCTAGGCGCAAGACTCAAGGCGTAGGTGCGAGACTGATGAGCGCAACTACATCTATTATAAATAATCACTATCAACCATCAATTTATTTTCTTGATTTGATTTTCATTTATTTTACTCATTAATCATTCATTATTATCATTTATATTTTTTAAAAATAGAATTAATATGTCACTTTCATTATATCTAAGTCTTAACACTCGATTATGATTCACAAAAAATAAATCATTTAAAAATTATTGAGTTCATATATTATTATTATTATTATTATTATTATTAATTTGACAAAAATACAATATCAATCTCACTCAGATGCGCCTGCGCCTTTTATGGTCCAAAGGTGCAAAAAAATGCCCGAAGAAGCTTACGCCTTACTTTAACAATGTAGGCCACTAATTTAAGAAGGATAAATTTGATTAATAATAATTTCTCTTCTTTATACAAGGAAAAAAGAGCCTATTGTTTTACTTATCAAAACAATAAAAAAATAAATTAAATATAATACTGATTCAAATCAAGAATATGATAAAAAAAACATCCATAATAAAAAGGGTAAAATTTAATACGAGATATATTAATTATACATTTCTTATTCGACTTTTTTTTGGAAAAAAATATCATAATCTTTTCCGAACTTTTTCTCCTAGTGTCATTAAATATACAATACATAGATTCTTTTTTAAAAAAAATAGTAAATGATACTATGAAGTCAAAAGATATTCTCTCTTGCATTTAAAACTTTGAAGGAGAATCTCCTATTCTTTAATAAGAGTTCTATCATATCTTTCTACTACTAGTGCATCTTCTAATACTAGTGCATCTTTATGGTTATCACCTCCTCCTTTTAAATCTCTCCTTTTCTCTCTTCTCTTTTAAAAAAAGGTGACGAATGCTAAAATAAAAAGAAGACTTGTCGGTCATGGATGGATGAAGAACAAAATCCTTAGGTTTTGATGGGATCCCCCCTTTTGTTTTCAAGTCAAGACCAGTAAGTCCGGTCGGACCGATTACGCACAGCAAAACCGCAAGCACCTGGAGCACCCAAGGTGGAGGCCGAACCCGCAGGCACGGCAGAGCCGCACAAGCCCAGTTGGTGATGAGGAGTGGTATTAAAGGCTCCTTATCAAGGTCTCGGGTTCGAAACCCCGTGGCAACAACCTACCGCTGCTGAGAAACCGACGTGGAGATTTGTGTTGGGGTGTATGGCCTGCAGGCCTTGTATATTCCTGTTGTACCACCGGTGGCGCCTTGGGCACTCCTTGGGCTCTCCTTGGGCTACCTGGTGGGCTGGGCGGCGCCGTGGGGCGTTCTAAAGGGCCTAAACCCGGGTCGTTACAAAAAAGTTTGTAACGACCCAGGTTTAGGCATGAAGCCGCCTAAACTCAATGGGTTTAGTTTCTTTTTTAAGACTGCGTGAGTTTCTTGATGTGAGACTATATTATGCGCGCTCATTTTAGGTATTCAACCTCTAATACTATTTGGGAACTTCTTTAAAATTGTAGATCACACATTTTTCTACAACTATGTCATCGATGATATTTGTTTGTTCAACATCTATGATCCTAAAAATTGAGTTTGAAGTTTCAATAAACAGGGGTGGATTCAGGAAGTTTGATTAGGTGCCCAATCAAAATGCAAAGATTTTTTTTGATGATCAATATCTATTTCAAAATTTGCACATGTAAGATATCATAATTAGATCACAACAAAACGTATTGTTTCTTATTATTGCTTATCTATTTAGAGATATCTAAGCTTTCTTTAATCAACTTTCAGACCAAATAAAATGTTGCATGATGCTGACATGATCTTGTTGCGTCTCCATCTTTCCAGACTCTTTTCTCCCTTATTTGGACACTGTTTTTGATCTATAAATAGTCAAAGTTCATTGGCTCGACTAGAGGAATCCAAATCCATCATCTATTTTACAAAAATTCTTGGGGGGAGGGGGGCAACTCCCCCAGATCCGTCCCTGTCAATAAAAATATTCAATTTGACTAGGTTTTTGAGGGACATAAAACTCCTGATAAAAACATCTTTGCATACCAAAGTTGTAGCATTGTGCAAAACATAATATAATCGCCCAAATAACCCAAGATCTAAATTGAGGCTTCATGAGTTTTCTGATGCGGGATTATACTCTCAACACACCTCCTAGTATAAGGTTTTTGGCCCTCCACGTGCATTTTTTTTTCTTTTTTATTTTAATAATTGTGTGAAGTGATAGTAGGTCATTATCTAAATTAAGTGCACAATGTTGGTATGAGAGAGCATTTTAGTTTTACTATGTTTATTCTAATTTCTCCTATAAATACGAAGGATTAGGTTTATTATTTGGTGTGAAGTTGTAATTTGTATTGACCTCTCTCCGTGAACCTAGACGCTTCTCGCAGAACTACGTATATCACATTGTATTCGTGTGTCTGTTGCTGTGTGATTTTTGTTTTTTTGCATCAATCGCACAACACACAAGTCTATATGTTTTCGCAATGTGAGACAACATTCTGCCACTGAGTCATGTGGCATGAGACCAGGCCAACCAACGCTCCAAACATAATACCAACGACCGACCGTCCCAAAATCAAAATTAAGGTTCCGTTTAGGGGTACTTATTTTCACTGATCAAGCGGTTACGACCGCATGAACCGGACCTCGTAACTGTTTGACCGGTGAAAATAAGGCCCCCAAAACGGAGCCTAAGTGCACAAGGCTGGATGAGTTTCAAGACCCAAACTTTATTCTCAAAAAGATAGATTCCCATTTTACCACTCCATGATGTTATCTCTTTCAGTACCTATCCAGAATCAGATGCCTGGCTGGGCCAATTCCCCACTTTTGGCCCTGAAATTATGACCTCTGGTTCTTCTAATGAGACCAGTCCCCCCTCCCTCTATATTAGGATTTCGCCCCCGCTCCTCTGTTGCCTGTGCTTGGATTGAAGAAGATCGAGCGTTGCTGGAATGGCCTCAAGAAGAATTATCAAAGAGCTCAAAGATTTGCACAGGGACCCTCCAACTTCCTGCAGTGCTGGTAAGAGTTTAAAATTTTCAGATTTCTGATCCAGCTTTCTTCTTTTAAGAATTGAATTTTTTCTTCCTTCTTTGAGGTGGATGTTTAATAAGATATAAAGACTGTTGTTTATAAAGATGTTTAAAAAGATATAAAGCATTTTGTGTAGTATGGTGTTATGATCAAAGGGGCAGAACACTGGATATGCTCAACACCAATAGGAGATAACACAAACTGAATAGCAATGAAGAACGCGGAACAACCGGCTTGCATACAAATCTCCACATCAACAGAAGGAAACACAAGGGATACAAGATCACCTGAGAGCTAAGCCCTGAGAGGTGTTCTTCACGGTGAGGGGACAACTTCCCGATTCAGCCGTCAATACACAAACGCTCAACAAGTTCTTCGATAATATAGCCGGTTACTTATATGAACCGTAGTCAAGCCAATTACAAAAATACCGTCCCCCAAATAAAACGTAAATAAAAGATCATAACATATGAATTAGGCACAACAGTCTACTCCGTGACCCGACAACAAAAAAATATGACCAAAGAAGTGAAAGGGGCGTCTTAATAATATAATCTTACATCGGAAAACTCATGTAGCATTGTATACTTAATATAGATCACGGGCCCCTTTACTTATAGTGAAAGGATTTAGGGCTGTGCCCATATATTTTTAACATAGTGTCAAAGAAGTGGATGCCCATCGGCTCGCCCTAATGTCACCTAACTAAAGAAAATCAGAAATTAGATGTCAAAAGACCCTACATGGGAGGGTACCTATTGAGAATATAATTTCATTTTGGGAGCTCATGTAGTCATATGTACTTAATATAGATCATTGCTCCCCTCCGCCTATGGCCAACTTAGAGCTTAGGGACCTGTTTGGTAAGGTGATGGCACTGGAAAAAATTCTATTGAACAAAACAGTACTAATGATTGAAGAGTTTTAGGTTGGGAAAAAAACAATATGAACATTAACTTGTTGAGAAGTAAATTTTTGGGCAACTACAGTTATGAATGTTGAAAAAAGATATTTTGGGCTAAAATAACGCCACAATCATCTAGGCGTGGTTACGCGTTATCGGTCGTGAACGCCCATATCCCGAAAAATAGAGTTTGATCAGAAACGTCATCACGTAAGTTCCAAACGCATGTAAACCCCCATCACGTAAGTTCCAAACACATGTAAACCGCCATCACCACCACCTACCTGCCAACTAGTACTATTTCACACTGCCACCACTCAAGCATCAGAACTATCCCAAACATAACCTAAGTCCCGAATTGCGCAAGCAACAAAGGCAGCAACATCCAAGAGGAAACTTCTTGGTATTTCTGCACAGATATACATTTTGTTTATCCTATGTGGGACTAAGGCTCCGTTTGGGGCACTTATTTTCACCGGTCAAGCGGTTACGACCGCATGAATCGGGCCTTAATTAATTGTACTCTCGTATGAATTTGTTCTATTCACAAGATTACAGAGGGTTAGTTTCGACAATTTCCTCTTTGGCGCAGGCCCTGCATCATCAGATGACATGTTCCATTGGCAAGCCACCATCATGGGTCCTAATGACAGCCCTTATGCAGGGGGTGTTTTCCTTGTCACCATACATTTCCCTCCAGATTATCCCTTTAAACCTCCCAAGGTATATACTTAGCATGCCCCAAAAGTCTTCTTTGGGCTCTTTCATGGCCTATTTACTCATAATTTATCAATTAAATTCTGTGTTTTTTTTATTATGATGGTGATAGGTAGCCTTCAGAACCAAAGTCTTCCATCCAAACATCAACAGTAATGGCAACATATGCTTGGATATACTCAAGGATCAGTGGAGCCCTGCTCTCACAATATCAAAGGCAATCTACATATGAAAAAAAACCTTTGTTTTGAAAGTGATGGTTAAATATAGGTTAATTGGCATTTTGCATTCCCAAATATCGTGTTTTGGGCGCAGTATTGCACTTTTCAAATACCTTTAGGCTGGCATTTTGCACACTGGGATGAATTTTGAGGGGTACTTTTCACATTACGCCATCTAAATACCTTCATGTTCTATCTTTTATATACAACTTTTTGAGTTTATCTCGTGTTTGATTATGTAAATTAAGCAAATTTTAGTAGATCCCCCTCAGAATTCAGCAGCATATGGTGCAAAACGCAAATTTAAATGTATTTGGAAGGTGCAGTGTGCCAGATTTAAAGATTTGAGATGCAATGTGTCAAAAAACATAATATTGAGGGATGCAGAATGCCAATTAGTATTTTTAGTGAACATAGCGAGAACGGAAAAAATGCAGAAAATGCAGGAAAGCTCAGAATTTCGATGGGTAGATCAAGCAAGCTCTTACGGAATAGAGCATAATTGAGTTGACTCCTGTCGTGCTCGACTAGGATCAATTCGCATGCTGACGAACGAGCCGAATATGAATATTTATCAATCCAAACACGAACTTTCTTTAAACATAGAACTTCTTGGACCAAATGATTTCATGATCTATGACATACAGGTTCTGCTATCAATATGCTCACTACTCACCGATCCAAACCCCGACGATCCGTTGGTGCCGGAGATTGCTCACATGTGCAAAAATGACCGGCAGAGATACGAGGCCACCGCTCGCAACTGGACCCAGAAATATGCCATGAATTGAAGCACTATGTTGAGAAATTTCTTTTAAATTATTCAAAATGTATCTTTATTTCTCCATATATATAAGTTTTGAGATCAGCACCGACACCGCCGCCGCCACCACGACTGACATTTCCTTCACAAAGGAACTGGGAGCTATAAAAAGCCCCTACCTTCTTCTGTATTAGTGATTTATGAGTTAGTGATGGTCTTAATGTAATAACTACTTTTTATGAACTATGCATGATAAATAAGATGGAAAACAAGAACATGATTTTCACTTTTAAAGGCAAAAGCTTCATTCATTTAAATCGTGGGGATACATATTTATATGATCAAATGGAAACTTCTGGACATATTTTTTTTAGTCTTTTTGCGGTCTCCTTTTTCAGCTTACATTTGCTGGAATAGTCTAGTTATTTTTATTACTAATCTTACTTAGTCTTTTAGTTATAATGCAGGTTTATCACAGGCTTTATTTCATCACCCCCCTAAACCTACATTATCTCTCAGCCCTAGCTTCTCTCTCAGCTCGATGAACCGATCTTGCATCAACGCCTTGGACATAATGTCTGCAAGTTGCTCTTTGGTTGGGCAATAAGCTAACTCAATGGCCTAGCTTCTTCTCCACAAGTTTCCTAATGAAATGAAATTTGATTTCTATATGCTTGCTCTTATTATGATACACTGGGTTCTTTGACAGTGCGATGCTGGAGGTGTTGTCACAGAAGATGTGGACTGAACTTTTCTTCTTCTCTATAAATTTCAGCCAAAGAGCTTCACAAGCAGCTGAGCAGAGTGCAACATACTCTGCTTCAGTGGTGGATAATGCAACTGTTTGTTGCTTTCTGGAGCTCCTGGAGACGGGCGTTGAGCCGAAGAGGAATAGAAATCCTCCTGTGCTTCTGCGGTCATCCAAATCTCCCGCCCAATCGGAGTTTGTGAAGCCAGTTAGCTCTTCTTCTTGTTGTTGTTGATAGAAAATTCCATATTGCTTGGTGCTTTGTAGGTAGTGCAATATGCGTTTAGCTGCCATGAGGTGTGCTTTTGCTGGATTACTCACAAAGCGAGCCACGAGATTGACTGGATATTCAATGTCATGCCGCGTATTTGTGAGATAGATATGGGATCCTACAAGACTCCTAAATTCTGCTGTCTATTCCATCTTCTTCTTCCTTTTTCTGGTGAAATTTTTCTGATGTGCCCATAGGTGTTACTGCTGGATTACATTGCTTCATGCCGTATTTCTTCAATAGGTTTCTGATATACAGTTCTTGAGAGTGAAAATTCCGCCCTTTACCTATTTGATCTGGAGCCCTAAGAAGAATTTTAGATGCCCCATGTCCGTCATTTCATAATGGGTTTTCATCTTGTCTTTGAATGTGTTTATGAAATCTTGATTTGGTCCAGTAAGGATGAAGTCATCCACGTAGAGGCATATCACAATTTTATCTTCATTCTCATTTTTAACATATAAGGTTGGCTCATGACAGCTTGGGCTGAAACCTTCTTGGATGAAGAAAGAATGAATGTTAGTGTGTCAGGCCCCGGGAGCCTGTTTGAGCCCGTAGAGTACCTTGTGAAACTTGTACACCTTGGTCTCTTCTCCCTTTCTCTCGAAGCCTTCCGGTTGGCATAAACTTCTTCTGCAAGTTCTCCATTGAGAAAGGCTGACTTAACATCAAGTTGCCAAACTGGATACTTTTGTTGTGCTGCATGTTGGGAATGCGAGCAATCAATCCCGACCAGAGCACCTGTTTTAAATTTTATGCGAGCAACCTGCGCGACCGCATTGAGCGGTATGCCATCGCAACAAAATAACACAATGCAAAAAGAATAAAAGCACACAGAGATTTTAACGTGGAAAACCCAATTGGGTGAAAAACCACGGGACGATCGGAGTCCAACCCGAAAATCCTCCACTAAAAGTGCGTGAAAAACACACGCACGGATTACAGGCTTTCCCTCCACCAATCCACAAAGGATCTTCACCAGCTTCACACTACACAATACAATAAATAGTAACAGAAAAACTGCAAGTTACCGACCGACGGATGAGACAGATTACACAAATCCTCTCCAAGATGCCTCTTCGAATCCTTGCCAATATCTGCTTCAGATCCAATCCGTGTAGGCGAAGTACTCCTCGTCAACGTCGTACAACAACGTCTGAAAGCTCTCCCAAACTAAGACGATTGCCGCAAAGGCCTCTCTAGAAATCTTTCAATGCTTGAGTTTGGAGAGAAGTGGATGCATTACCCCTCCTCCTTCATCCCTATTTATAGGGCCAAAATCAAGGAGGTAGGTGTGGTAGATGGCATGTGGATGAAGCTTCCATGAAGCTTCCTTGGTCAAAAACACATGTCATGAAACTTCCTTTGGACAATTTCCTAGAAGCTTCCTTTAAGAGCACATGTTGAATTTCAAGTCAAAGACAGCTAATCCTTTTCATACTTGTCATGAAACACATGCTTGAAAAATATGATCAAAGTTGGCTAGCCTCTTTCACACTTAGGAGGAAATTATATTAACAAATCTCCCCCTTTTCGACTAAGTGAAGAAATCCTGTCATTCTGACAATCTTCCCCAGAGTCTTTAACTTGCCTCCCTCCATGTCCTCCATCAATATGTCTCCACTTTCGATCAGCAACACCAAATTCGAGTTAATGAGACTCGAACTCAACAGCTTTTTCCACAAAGGACGGGAACTGTACCCAACAACTTATTCTCCCCTTTGCTTTATGTGGAGAGAACCGCCATGCCGACGATCCTAACGCAATGCTCGAACTTCCCCCTTGGCACGGTCTTGGTCAGCATATCTGCCCCATTGTCATCAGTGTGTACCTTCTGAAGATCAAGCTCTTTCTGCTCCAGGACATCTCGTATCCAATGATACCGAGTGTCGATGTGCTTCGACCTCGAGTGAAACGTGGGGTTCTTCCCCAAGTGAATAGCGCTCTGACTGTCACATAGGAGTGTGTATCGGTCCTGAGTGAATCCAAGTTCTTTGATGAACCTCTTCATCCAAAGCAACTCCTTCCCAGCCTCAGTAACCGCAATAAACTCAGCCTCCGTGGTGGATAGTGCAACACACTTCTGCAGTCTCGACGCCCACGAGACAGCTCCCCCTGCAAACAGAATCATATATCCGGACGTCGACCTCCTGGAATCCACATCTCCAGCCATGTCAGCATCAGTGTAGCCCAGCAGCTCTGGCTCACTGTCTCCAAATCTCAACGTTAAGTCTGACGTCCCCTGCAAGTATCTCAGTATCCACTTCACTGCGCTCCAATGCTCTCTCCCAGGATTGGAGAGAAATCTACTGACGGTCCCAACAGCATGCGCAATATCCGGACGAGTACACACCATCGCATACATGAGGCTCCCAACTGCAGATGCATACGGAACCTTCTGCATCGCCTCGATCTACTCGGGTGTGCTGGGGCACTGATCAACGGTAAGCCTGAAGTGAGCTGCAAGCGGCACGCTCACCTTCTTTGCCTGATCCATATCAAACCTCTGCAGTACTTTGCGGATGTACCGCTCCTGGGATAACCAAAGTAGTCTGGCTCCCCTGTCTCTGTGAATGTGCATCCCTAAAATAGTCTTCGCAGCACCCAGATCTTTCATCTCAAAAGTGGAACTCAACTGTCGCTTCAACTCAGCAATGCGAGCAGTGTTCCTCCCGACGATCAACATATCGTCCACGTACAACAGCAGAATGATGAAGTCCTCTGAAGCATACTGCTTGATGAACACGCAGTGGTCAAGGGTGGTCCTCCTGAAGTCGATCTCCCCCATAAAGGAATCAAACTTCCTATACCATTGCCGCGGGGCCTGCTTCAGGCCATATAAACTCTTCTGCAAGCGACACACCAGACCTTCCTTCCCTCTGACACTAAAGCCCTCAGGCTGCTCCATGTAAAGCTCCTCCTCAAGATCGCCATGCAGAAAGGCGGTCTTGACATCCATCTGCTCAACCTCCAAATCTAGCCTCGCAGCGAGGCCAAGGACGACACGAATAGATGACATCTTCACCACAGGTGAGAAGATCTCATCGAAGTCTACACCTTGTCGCTGTCCAAAACCCTTCACCACCAGCATGGCCTTGTATCTGGGAGGTGTGGAGGAATCTCCCTGCTTAACCCTGAAGATCCATCGATTCTTCAAGGCCTTCTTGCCCTTAGGCAATCTCACCAGGTCATAAGTGTGGTTCTTCTGTAGTGACTGCATCTCATCCTGCATAGCATCCATCCACTGACGCTTCTCGGTACTCTCCACAGCCTCATCATAACTCTCAGGCTCCCCCGCATCAGTCAGCAAGACGAATTCTGATGCGGAATATCTAGCGGGCGGGTGCCTGGCCCGATCTGACCTCCGTAAGGCCGGCTCAGGGGCCGGTGCAGGCACATCATCAGTAATATCCTCAGCGACTCCTGGATCACCATCAGTGGTGATATCATGATCCGGAAGTATATCAACTCCATGTGTAGGCGCGAGCTCGGCAGTCTCCTCAACATCATCAGCTCCAACCATAGGTGACTCTGCAACAGTGCGAGAGTCAACTTCCAACTCAACAGTCCCCTCAGGATCACCAATAGTCTGATTCTCGCAGAACACAGCGTCACGGCTACGTACAAGCTTCTTCTCAACTGGATCAAAGAACCTGTACCCAAACTCTCCACTATAGCCGTACCCCAAGAAAATACACTGCCGGGTCTTCGAATCCAGCTTCGATCTCTCGTCCCTAGGGACGTGTACAAAGGCTTTGCAGCCAAATACCCGCAAGTGACTGTAAGAAGGGTCTTTCCCATACCAGACCCTATCAGGAACATCCTCCTGCAAAGCTGAACTTGGCGAGAGGTTGATGACATGCGCTGTAGTGAGAAGAGCCTCGCCACAGAACATCCCTGGCAGCTTCGACTCAGATAGCATGCATCGAATCCTCTCCATCAGTGTCCGATTCATCCTCTCAGCTACGCCATTCAACTGTGGCGTCTTGGGCGGGGTCTTCTCATGACGAATGCCATGGTCCCTGCAGTACTCGTCAAATGGACCAATATACTCTCCCCCGTTGTCGGACCTAATGCACTTCAGTCTTTTCCCAGACTGTCTCTCCACCTCAGCGTGGAATCTCCTGAAAGTATCGAGTACCTGATCTTTGGTCTTGATGGCATAGACCCAAAGCTTCCTCGAATGGTCGTCAATGAAAGTGACGAAGTATGATGCCCCTCCTCTAGTCTGGACCTTCAGTGGTCCGCACACATCAGTGTGAACAAGCTCCAATGGCTCCGATCTCCTAGTGGATGTGTGGCTGTGGAATGAGACCCGGTTTTGTTTCCCAGCCATGCAGTGGTCACACCTCTCCAAGTGAACATCAGAAATGTCACTGATCAACTTCTTCTTCGCCAGGCATCCCAATCCCTTCTGGCTAATGTGTGCCAGCCTCCTGTGCCATAAGGAAGTGGATGTCTCATCCCTGACGGAGTTGGCCTGAGCAGCGTCAGGCCTCCCCTCCATGTAGTACAAGCCAGAATCTCTATAACCCTTGGCCATAACAAGTGATCCCCGGATCAGCTTCCAGAAATCTCCTCCAAAGACACTCAGGTGTCCTTCATCTCCAAGTCTGCCAACAGATATCAGATTGAAGCGGATGTCTGGCACATGTCGCACATCCCTCAGAACTAGTAGGGCTCCAGTACTCGTCTTCAAGTGCATGTCTCCACGCCCAAGTACCTTGGACGTATCCCCATTGCCCATCCTTAACACCCCACAGTCATGAGTGGTGTAAGTGGCAAATAGCTCCCTGTTGTGGGAGACATGTGCAGAAGCTCCAGAGTCAATGATCCAGCATCGATCGTCACACGAGAGTGCAGCCGTGACGTCGTCGCCAATAATAATGACGTTGTCCTCTTCAATCGAAACGGTGGCTACCGTATGACCCTCATCTTTGCCCTCAGTGGCAACTCCCTTCTTCCTCTGGTCATTCTTCAACGAGTAGCAGAATTTCTTGATGTGACCCTTCTTATGACAGTAGTGACATTCCACGTTCTGATAACGTGACTTCGACTTGTCCCTACTCTGACTCCTGTCCTCCTTCCTTCCTCGGCACTTACTCCTTCCTCTCCCCCTGGTCTCAGTAAAGAGAACGTCACCTCGTGAAGAAGAGCCTGAAGTCCCCTGAGACTTTCGTCTCACCTCCTCATTCAAGATCCCGCTCTTGGCGATCTCCATGGAAACAATCCCCTGGGGGGAAGAATTGATCAGAGAAACTCTGACCATCTCCCAAGAGTCTGGAAGTGACTTGAGTAGCCACAATGCATTCACCTCATCTTCGAATGTCACCTTCATAGCAGTCAGGCGATCAATAATCCCCTGGAACTCGTTGACATGATCCAAAATAGGAGAGCCCTCCCGGTATCTGAACTCTCCAAGCTTCTTCAGCAAATACAACTTGTTGATGCCCGTGCTCTTGGCATACAAGGTTTCGAGCCTCTTCCACAAGTCCTTTGCATCATTGATACTAGCCACATGGTTATAGACGTTCGGCTCTACGAACCGTCTAATAAACCCACACAGCTTCCGATGCTCCACCTTCCATTTCGCAGGATCCGTGTCCTTTGGCATCTCCTCAAAGATAGGAGCATGCCAACCCTTCACATATATCAAATCCTCCATCAGTAGATGTCACTGGTGATAATTGGCACCATTCAACTTTACCATCTGATCCGAACCAGAACCTGATGTGGACTCCATCTCGCTCTGCCAACTGGCCGGACCGACCACTGATCTTTGAGTCGACTATCTCAAAGTATGCAACTGGAGAGGATAGTCAGCGGACCAATGGTCGTAAACTACCACTCCCAATTGCACACCCGAGATCCCGATCGACTCATCCTGAAACCCCAAAGGTCAGCCCGGTAACTGCTCTGTCACTGAACTTGCTCGATCACGAACCTCCCTCTGATACCACTTGTTGGGAATGCGAGTAATCAATCCCGACCAGAGCACCTATTTTAAATTTTATGCGAGCAACCTGCGCGACCGCATTGAGCGGTATGCCATCGCAACAAAATAACACAATGCAAAAAGAATAAAAGCACACAGAGATTTTAACGTGGAAAACCCAATTGGGTGAAAAACCACGGGACGATCGGAGTCCAACCCGAAAAGCCTCCACTAAAAGTGTGTGAAAAACACACGCACGGATTACAGGCTTTCCCTCCACCGATCCACAAAGGATCTTCACCAGCTTCACACTACACAATACAATAAATAGTAACAGAAAAACTGCAAGTTACCGACCGACGGATGAGACAGATTACACAAATCCTCTCCAAGATGCCTCTTCGAATCCTTGCCAATATCTGCTTCAGATCCAATCCGTGTAGGCGAAGTACTCCTCGTCAACGTCGTACAACAACGTCTGAAAGCTCTCCCAAACTAAGACGATTGCCGCAAAGGCCTCTCTAGAAATCTTTCAATGCTTGAGTTTGGAGAGAAGTGGATGCATTACCCCTCCTCCTTCATCCCTATTTATAGGGCCAAAATCAAGGAGGTAGGTGTGGTAGATGGCATGTGGATGAAGCTTCCATGAAGCTTCCTTGATCAAAAACACATGTCATGAAACTTCCTTTGGACAATTTCCTAGAAGCTTCCTTTAAGAGCACATGTTGAATTTCAAGTCAAAGACGGCTAATCCTTTTCATACTTGTCATGAAACACATGTTTGAAAAATATGATCAAAGTTGGCTAGCCTCTTTCACACTTAGGAGGAAATTATCTTAACACTGCAAAGGCAAGAAGAAACAGGATTGTTGCCATTCTTGTGATTGGAGCATATGTTTCAGCATAGTCTTTGTAAGTATCCTTTGGCTACGATTCTTGCTTTGCATTTTAAGATGATGTCGTCTTCATTCTCTTTTATTTTGTACACTCACTTCAATCCAATAACGGCCTGCCCCTCAGGTTTATTGACTAAGGTCCAAGTTTGATTTTTTCAATGGCTGTCATCTCTTCTTCCATAGCTTTCATCTCTTCTTCCATAGCTTTTCTCCAAATCTCTTCTTTTGCGGCTGCTTCAAATGTTGTGGGTGCAGGGCCGAATAGGGCAACTTCAGTCTGCTGATATATGTCTTCAAGTGATCTCATTTTTGAGGGCGGTGAGTGTTAGGAATTGGCTCCACAAATTCCACTGAACAGTCAAAAATACAAGAAAAATAGCGTCAATATTTTATAACAAGATTATCAAAATAATGATCAACGTCCGATACAGAAACGCCGCGGAGAAGCCGGACACGCTCGGTCCGCGGGAGAGAGGACAATCTTGACTGCAATCCGCTAGCACAACGGACGCACAAGGTTCACCGAACCTTCAACGTCGAGGTCCGACGTTCAACCGCAACCACCGCCACCACCGGAGAACAACGCCGCCTCCGGAGAGAAACCTCCGTCGAGGCTAACTGCACACGCGCACGCCGTCAACACCGCATCTCTCCACTCCCTAGAAGGTCCACTACAACGCCGGCGAGAAACTCCACCAAGCCCGACGACAACACCTCTCTCAACGAGCGCGAGAGAGAGGAGAGAGGGGGACGGCTTACTCCACACAGGCGGGGATCTCTGGCTTCTCACCGCGGCTTCCACTCCTTCTGTCTCGCAACCATTATATATATATATATATATATATATATATATATATATATATATATATAGATTAATGAAAGCATGCGGAGCATGCTTTCATTAATTTATATATATATATATATATATATATATATATTATAATATATAATATAATATATATATATATATACAAAGCATGTTCCGCATGCTTTTGTATATATATATATAATATAAAGTGACCACTTGAACCGGGTAGGAGCCAATAAAACCAACAAACACCACCTTGGCTCATACCCTGGTTCCACTACCACCACCTGCACGAAGCACACAACTGTGCGAAGCACCACCTCAACGATTTGAGGCGTCAGCCGACCTGCTCCAGTCGACTCATCCCTGCTCGGCTCAACCTCTGAACGTCGTCGCAACCGGATTGCAAAAACTGACTCGTCGAACCCGAGTCCCTGGAAGGCGATCCACTGCACCACCACGACTATCACCTCTGTCGGCCGCAGAAAACATGGGCTCACCACCTCGCATTGTGGTCCCCATCAGCCGATACAAACTACCGTGCTTCAGAGCTCGCATGAGCAAGGTGCGCCCTCGCCTCACCGTCAGAACTCAATTTCTCGCTGCAAAACTACAGCTATTGGAATCCAATCTGCCCAACGAAATCAGATTCCTGCGCAGCTTAGGTACCAGATGTACCTGATCAAGTCTACACATAGCTCCGTCATGCGTCCTCAAGTTCACCGTACCAATCCTCGTGACCTTACATGCTGAGCCGTCACCCAGAAAGACCGACCCAGATGTCACCTCCAGGGAACTGAACATCGCCGCATCTAAGCAAATGTGCTGCGAAGCACCCGAATCCAAGATCCAGCTATTAGAGTCACCTTGACTCTCAGTGACGCAATAAAAACCGTCATCTCCTTACAGGTCGAGTGTCACCATGCCCGCATCTTGGACATCCTTCGAAGTTCCAGAACTTCCTACACGCTGCGGACAATTTCTCCTAATATGACCAACCTGTCTGCAGTGGTAACACGTCACTGCCTTCTTCGACGCCGACCGAGCTCGTGCACTGCTCGATCCTTTGTCAAAACTCCTCCCGCGTTCATGCGCTACCAAGATCTGTTCACCCCTAGGAGTGGGGTCCTTGAACATCTGACTGGATAACAGCGCCGACGTGACTTCTTCCAGCCCCACCGTATCTTTCCCATACAGGAGCGTAGTCACCATGTGCTTGAAAGACGCCGGGAGCGAGGTAAGAAGCAAGAGAGCTTTGTCTTCTTCCTCTACCTTCGAGCCAACCACATGCAATTGGCTCAGAAGACCGTTGAACACATTGAAGTGTTCCTGCAGGTTGCAACATTCCTGCATCTTCAGCGCATAGAGGCGCTGCTTCAGCAACAATCTTGTCGTCACGGATTTTGCCAAGTATAGTCGCTCCAGCTTCTCCCAAAGCTCGACTGCCGTCTCTTCAGTCCCGATGTTGAAGAGCACCTGGTCAGCAACACACATCCTGATTGTGCTCGTGGCTTTCTCATCAAGATCCTTCCATTCCTCATCTTTTACTGCCGTGGTTAATTTGTCACGCCCCCGCAAGACTCGAATCAAACCTTGTTGAACCAACATATCCTTAACTCGAATCTGCCATAGGCTAAAATTCCCACTGCCATCGAACTTCTCTACGGAAAATCTGTCCAAAATTGCGTTCTTTCCTGCCATGACTGTCCCCGACAAACTAGAAGACCTGATTTGTTCAAAGGTCGGATCTGAAAGAGTGGGAAGAGGACCTAGTCGTTCACCACCGCAGTCAAACCCTTCCTAGAACGTCCAATCACGGTCGTCTACCGAACCTGCCTCTGATACCACTTGTTAGGAATTGGCTCCACAAATTCCACTGAACAGTCAAAAATACAAGAAAAATAGCGTCAATATTTTATAATAAGATTATCAAAATAATGATCAACGTCCAATACAGAAACGCCGCGGAGAAGCCGGACACGCTCGGTCCGCGGCAGAGAGGACAATCTTGACTGCAATCCGCTAGCACAACGGACGCACAAGGTTCACCGAACCTTCAACGTCGAGGTCCGACGTTCAACCGCAACCACCGTCACCACCGGAGAACAACGCCGCCACCGGAGAGAAACCTCCGTCGAGGCTAACTGCACACGCGCACGCCGTCAACACCGCATCTCTCCACTCCCTAGAAGGTCCACTGCAACGCCGGCGAGAAACTCCACCAAGCCCGACGGCAACACCTCTCTCAACGAGCGCGAGAGAGAGGAGAGAGGGGGACGGCTTACTCCACACAGGCGGGGATCTCTGGCTTCTCACCGCGGCTTCCACTCCTTCTGTCTCGCAACCATCATATATATATATATATATAAATATATATATATATTAATGAAAGCATGTGGAGCATGTTTTCATTAATTTATATATATATATATATAATATATATATATATATATTATAATATATAATATAATATATATATATATACAAAGCATGTTCCGCATGCTTTTGTATATATATATAATATATAAAGTGGCCACTTGAACCGGGTAGGAGCCATTAAAACCAACAGTGAGGAGTCGTGAATCGTGACCAGTGTCTGAAAGTTCAGATGCCCCTATGAATTCTGCACGGTCATGGAGGGGCATGAATTATAATTCACCTCAACCGGCTATTGCAAGAAATGTTAAAACTGATCACCATCTGATGCCCAATGCCAGGTCCCTTCTTTATCGAATGTTATATCACAGGACACAATCAATTTATTTGTTGTTGGCTCCAGCAGTCTGTAGGCCTTGCTCTGTTCACTGTACCCTACAAGGATACATTTTGTGCTTGTTTCTTCCAATTTGTCTCCTGTGTCTTTGTTCTCGTGTGCATAGGCTATGCATCCAAAAATTCTGATGAGTGCTGCAGTGGGTTTTTGATTCAGCAAGGCTTCATAAGTAGTATAGGATTTCAGTCCCTTGGTTGGGACTCTGTTGAGTATATAGACCACCGCTGATGTTGCCTCTGCTTGCCATTTGTACAACTGCTCTATTGCGGAGCTCCACCATCCCATTTTGTTGTGGGGTTCTTGGTGCAATCAGTTCTCTTCTTATTCCTGCATCTTGGCAAAAATTGTTAAACTGGGTTGATAAAAACTCACCCCCTCGATCACTTCTAATGTCTTTGATGTGCTTATCGAGTTTTTTTCAACTTGCATTTTCAACCTTTAAACACGGTGAAAGCTTCAAACTTGTGTTCTATGTGGAATATACCTGTTGAAATCATCAACGATATGAAAATAAAAGTATTTTCCTCCTAAAGAGGCAACAGTAACAGATCCCCAAAGGTCCATGTGAAGCAGCTCAAGTGCCTCTTTTGCTCTCCGGGTTGATACCTATGAAAAGGGGAGTCAATGTGACTTTCCCCTTGCACAGGTATCACAATGTTGAGATTGTGATGAAAAGAATGGTAAACCATCAACAAGATCATGTATTTTTTTAAAAATGAGAGGGAAACAAAGTTTAGATGGCCTAGCCTGTGATGCCAAATTAGAGCAGAATTTGAGATTGCCACCTTGTTGCAAGTGAGGTTCTTAGTCTCCGTGGGCTTGAAGGATATGGTAAAGATATTACCGGGATTCATCAGTGCTGAGGCGGCCACATTGTTATGTGAATCAATGATTTGACACTCATGTTCCTTGAACACAACTTTGTACCCCTTCTTAAGTAGTTGTCCCACACTAAGTAAATTTTGTGTAAGTGTGTGTACCCAGTGCACATTTGGAATAAGTCTTCTTTCTCCTTCTGGTGTCTCAACTGAAACTACACCTTTTCCTTGGATGATTTCTTTCTTCCCATCTCTTAGCATCACTTCTGACCTGAAACCTTCATCGAGAGATATAAAGAGATCTCTGTTGTTTACCATATGGCTGGAACACCCACTGTCTATATACCAGAGATGTTGTGTGTCTTCTTGATTTGAGTTGCGGGTGAATAAGTATTCTACTCCCTCTATTTCTATAAACTTTGCTTCTTCTTTTTTCTAGTACCAGCAGTTTTGTGTTGAATGATTTGGTATTTTGCAACTCTTGTATCTAAAGAAGCAATTCTTGGACTCATGATTTTACTTCTTGCATTTGATGCATTTGGTGAGGAAGTTCTTATTGCTTTTATTTTTGTTTTTCCCTTCTGACTGGTTTTTGAATGGTGTTTTAAAACTCCCTTGATGCCCTTTCTTCTCTTTCTTGTTTCTTTCTTGCTTTGTTTTGAAGATTATTGTGGTCTGGAATGCTTTATCCAATGGGGATGTTTCCATGACCAGTAAATCTTCATAGGATTGGAGAGATCCCATTAATTCTATGATAGAAAGAGGTCGAGATCACGGGATTCCAATAATGCTGAGACAATGAGAATGTAACTCTTCAGAAGAGATCGAAGAATCTTCTCGGAAATAAATTGATCGTCGAGAGGTCCTCCCAGGTTTCTTATTTGATTTACAATGTTCATACTCTTGCAAAGGAGTCTTGTGATACTTCTTCTTTCATGGTGATTGTATCGAGCTGTCAGCGTAAAGTTTGAAGTTTTATCTTGATTATCTTTTTTGCTCCTCGGTACTCTGTTTCCAGTCTCTACCAGTCTTCATGAGAGGTCTTTGATCCCATTATTCTGGGTTAAAGCTGATTTGCAATGCCTTGCTGTATGAGATGCAGAGCTCGGACATCCTTCATACCTTCCTCCTTGCTGGGTTTTTAAGGTGCACCATCAGCTTCCTTTTCTCTGGATGTTTTAGGCCTGTTACGAACCACCTCCCAGAGATCCTGGGATCGAAGGAGAGTCTCCATTCTATCAGCCCAGAATTCGTATAGTTCTCCATTGAAGATTGGAATGGATGAATGGGTATATTAAGGTGAGTTGGTAGATGATGTGTCCATGAAGGATGACATTGAGTGCGATTTCTCCTCAACCTCTCTCTGATATCACTTATGAAAAACAAGAACAAGATTTTCACTTTTAAAGGCAAAAGCTTCATTCATTTAAACAATGGGGATTCATATTTATATGATCAAATGAAAACTTCTGGACATATTTTTTTAGCCTTTTTGCAGTCTTTTTTTTCAGCTTACATTTGCAGTAATAAAATATATATTTTTATTATTAATCTTACCTAGTCTTTTATTTATAATGCAGGTTTATTATAGGTTTTATTTCATTAAAATAATCATATTTCAGAATGCGTGTTAAGCTGATTTTCTCGTTGATTTTTTCAAAAAACGCAAACATTATTTGTTGTTTTATGTCTGATTTTGACTAAAAGGAGGGAGCTCCATTCAAGAACATCATTTTCTCTCTTGATCTCCAACTGCTTTGTTGAAATTGGGTACTGGCTTCTGTGGAGTCCGAGCCCTTGGGGAAGTGGTGACCACACACTTACTTTGCCTTGCAAGCTTGGCTAACCGAAGACTTAGAGCTCGAAACTGACTCAAGGCCCCAGCACGGAGGTACCACCACACGCCCAGAAGATCTTAGAGTGCTTCCCCTCCTTAGCCTATGCTGAGCTAAGGGCACCTCAGAAAGCGCTGTAAGACAAGAGAGTAAGAGAACTGGAAATCTTGTCTTCTGAGGTACCCCCTTGGGTTTATTTATAGATTTTTGAAATTGGTCTGCCAACAACGCAACTCTGTTGTTTTAACCGGTTATATGCAGCCAAAAAGAGGTCTGCTAATAGCGAAACTCCGTTGTTCTGAGGAG